>JAMJFZ010002812.1:10597500-11180000 GCA_026225945.1 Cricetomys ansorgei
CCAGTGACAATAAGGCTTCAGTGTTATGATAAATGATGACACTCCAATTGACGTTTCCATACCTCCCCCTGCTCCATTTTAGTTTTGTAATTCCCGATGCTTGCTGGTAATGTGTTAGATTCTGAAACCAGCATGTCCACAGCCAAGCCAGTTTTTCCAGACTCAAGCTGGTTCCTTCCAATGAGTGTCACTTACTGTTTCAGGATGCTCAATGTGAACTTGTGTTCATTCACCTGGTCACAAGGTCCTGCCAACTTGCTTTCTACAACGTCTGAAATCAATTTACTCGGTTGGTTTCTATTATAGAACAAATTAAAATTTTGTACAAGATATTCCTCTATCTCTAGTATTTAAATATTCTGCAAACAACTGCTACGTATGGCTTTCCAGGGCCTGTGCTGATACATCACTCTGCAACTCTAAACCGTAATCATTCTTTGTGTATGTACTAAAACAATCTTTATGAGTAGACCCTTATTAATAAATCAGTTTTCAAGCTTTCAAAATATCTTTCTTGAAGGCAACAATAAATTGAACAAATGGAATTTTAATGCCATTTTTATCTATTTTGCATTTATGGTGTCAAATTACACACAAGACACTTTGTCATTTTAACTAATTTGAAAGGGACAATAAGGGAGCATTGAATAAATTCATATTATTGAGGAAACGTCACAACCATAGCCTTCAGAATATTCCCTCTAACTACCCTCCTCACTTCTATCACTGCCCGGTGGCCTCCGCTCTAGCTGCAAGCTCTCTGCGTTTGATCACTCTAGTGCCTTCGCATAAGCGTAATTTTACAGCATCAGTCCTTATGCCTTTGGCACATTTCGCTTAGCATGGTATTTCCCAGATTCACCTCTTTCTGTGGCATTTCTTTTATGGGAAGACTGAAATGTCCTCACTCCATGGTGTGACTGCTTCACCTTTTGTTCAGCCATCTGTCCATGAGTTCACACCATCAGTTGCTCCCATCCTTTGGTTTCTGTGAACAATGCTGCTACGAACGTAGGTCTCACCTTTTAAGGTGTGGATGATTTCTCATGGATTCTAGCATCAAAATAAATTCTGGTTTTAATAATTAAATGCAAACACTGGTAAGAACCCATTTCTTGTGTCACAATCACATTTTTACCCTTCAATATCTGTTTGTTTTGCTCAAGACAAGGTTCTAAAATACAGCTTAGGCTGGCCTTGCACTCAACTTGAGATATTCTAGGTTTGGCCTACTGAGTGCCAAGATTACAGGCCTGAGCCAAAATGCTTTTCTGTGTTTCAAGATTTGTGACTTTTCCACTGCAGTGGTGTACAAATTCCACATTTATCTTTCCTTTCGCAAAGGTATTTATTTTTGGATGCTGGGATCTGTACACAGGGCCTCATGCAGTCAGGCCCTGTTATTCATCTAAGCTGAACTCTAAGTTTGTCATGTCTCCTATCAGTGGCAAAAGCGATTTGATTTTTGTTCTTCATGGAACAACTAAAATTAAAACGGTAGGATCTATGTGTGAAATTTAATTTATTCTGTAATAAAATTACAGGTATTATAGAGAAATTATGTTTGTACAGTTCTTAGGTTAGCTAAGTACAAAAACAATAAAAATTATAATCTAAAAACTTGTATTTCATAAAATAGGTCAACTATAACTACTTTAAGAATTCTGTAATTTGAATTGATTCTTGCTTTCCGCTTACAAGAATGATTCACGAGCACTCATTCCCTTAAAGACAAAAGTAGAAAATAGAGGACAAATTTGAAAAAAGAATCATCCCAACCTTATTACCAGGCAATTGTGTTTATATCCCCTTCGAGTTTTTTGTGCGTACATTTTCATAAATGCCTATAAAAGATGTCTCTCTGTGTTCTCTTGTAAGGCCTTCCTCCCACCTTTATTTCCTTTGTTCTCCACGATGAGTTAGGGACATATTCCTATCACTATCACGTTCTAAGAGGACTGGTTTCTCAGGAAACATTTTAATATCTGATGTGTACTGGGCTTCCCTTGAGGCTTTGGGATCCACAGGGCCTGAAGACACAGCTGGCTCTGCTACTCGCAAGCTGAGGGGCTTTGAACAATCCATTGTCCCTTTGTACATTGCTCTCACTTCTTAAAATGTAGGCAAATGTATGTACTGCTGAGGTGGGCATCAACAATTCAATATTCATAGACTACGAATTAGGGTGATAGTTTTCAAGTATTTATTATTTTAATATGGGATTTGTTTTTAGGGTTATATCATAATATTTTATTATCTTAAAAACGGAAAGTCATATGAACTGTTTCAGTCCAGTATGTAACTAAAATGGGCTAAGTCTTAGACAACGTAGGAACTATTGTAATTGTAGAGCTTCAGCAGCAAAGAGTGTTAGCAGGATGTTGAATGGAAATATACTACTTAAGATTCTGATATGAAGGATCTGGACCAAGAGATTGGAATGAGACCCCAAAAGCTTTTTTTCTGGGCTTTGAAAAATGTGAACTGGATGCATCCTCCACTGAATTCTGTATGAAGTCCCTGCCATCATCAGGGAGCGGTGTCTAGGCCATTGGCACTACAGTGACACACTCATGTTTTATTTCCAAGCGTCCCAGGGTTTGTCATTAACACAGATGTAGGTTACAGAAAAAGACATCTATTAGCATTTTTTTTTCCCATTAAGGGTGACAACCTACATGTGGGTTAAAAAAATCCTACTTGTTGTTTACAAAGGGCTGGATTAACTATCGAGGAGGTTGTAATTCTGCCAATGTTTCTGAATTTTTAATAATTCTTTGCTGTTCTACCTCAACAATACATTTCTATCAAACCAGATGCCTTCCAACTATATGGTCTAAATTATTAATCTTTTTATTTCTCTCTAAAGGATGACATTAACCAGGCATATGTTTATTCCAAGTCGTATTGTTTGAAAAATTCCCAGCTGCAATGAATAAATTATGGTTAGACAAAAGAACATAAGTGTGAAAAGGCTTTTCTTTTATGAGAGAAATGGATTTTTTTTGAATTAACATATTTCTCAACTGGGGAGAGGAATTAAATGACATCATTGAGGAATTAAACATTTTCTCAGGAAGCTGGGTCATAGCTCAGTGGTAGAGGCTTAGCATGCGCAAGGCCCAAGGAAATTTCTCAGCACTATAGACGCAAAAGAGAGAAATTTCAGTCAAGAACATAATGAAAGGTGAGTAAACCAGTAAGGTTCACCACCTGGTTACACTGCCTTGATTGGTCATGTGTGTTCATGTGTCATAGCCAGTTCCAAAGAATGCTACTAAGAGTGCTCCTAACGATGCATCTGCTTTTTCTGTTACGTTCTGCTTTCTTGAGTTTTCAGTCCATGTAGAAAATCACCAGTCACTGCAGTTTTTAAGATGATTTCTTTGACTGTCTTTGAGTAGCTTCAATAAACCCTGATGGATGAAAAAAAATTATTATACATGCATTATGTCAGCTGAAGTTGCTCTTTAGGCAATCTGCTTATAGTCTTGTTTATGGATTATGGATAAGATATGGAAAAGCCATGTGATAAACATGTTGTGTTTCACAGATCTGTGCCTGGAGCTGTTTATTAGCTTATAACATTCAGCCGTGCTTCAGGTGTGGACAGGTGCCTCTTCCAGTGTGTGGTTCTCTCTTGACACACCATCTCAGAATGAAGTATCTTTAAGGCTGCAATAGGTTTAAGTGCTCAAAGATAGATACTCTAATCCAATGCTCATTCTTCAGATCTTCAAGGATGGGTACCTCAACCCATTGACCACTCTCCAGATTGCCAAATTTTTTCACTTAGTGTTCCACTGGACATGGTATAAAATAATTTATTTACTTTTGACAATTTTATTGATATATTTATTATATGTGCATTAATATAAGTTTTGAAACATTATTATTCATGCAGAAAATTATGCTATTATTTTTTTTCCAAATTTATAAAAACTTTATTTCATTTATTTTCAAGAGAAAAAATAATTGCTAAGAACCGTTGAAACAATTTAACTGAAATGTCTCACAATCTGGAATTACACTATTTGGGAGGGGTAGTGTTTATGACATTGTATGGCACAAACACATTTAGAAGAAGAGGTTCCAATAAGGGGTATTTTATATTTATTATACGCCTACAGCCAATACATTGGAATTGCCTATTCTTATTAAGGGGACATACAGTTTTCTTATTAAGTGATGAGTTTTAGAACTAATGGCTTCAAGTTAACTAAGAGTTTCTAGTGACCTGGTTGTGTCTAGCTTATTTAGAGATGACAGTTCATTGAATGCAGGGGGAAATTTGGGTCAAGAATACTACATCTTGGACACTGGCTTTTCTGCCGTCTAGATGTGTGACTCCAGGAATACTGTTGAGATTTTCACAGACAGAGATTTGTGTTGAAAATGGGATGTTTACAACAAACATCCCATCTGCGTAACTCCTGGAAGTGAGAATGAAATGAAAAATATGAAACGTGAACTAGGATGTAGCATGGCAAAGAAGCTCAATAAATGATAGCCAAGAGGAAACAAAAGCCCGGAGAGGAAAGTAAAAACAGGATGGAAACAGATTTTTGGAAGATAAAACTATTCATTTGTTTGTTTTGCACGGTACTGGGATTTGATCCTACTGGAGCCTCAACATGCTAGGTAATTCTTCTACCACTTAGCCATGTTTATAGCCCAACTCTTAAAAGGCCATGGAATGTCTACAGGGTTTTGGGTAAATGTGTCCACGTACGAGTCATCTACATGTGGTGAATCAACATACAGGTCGGTGATTGCATGACACAGCAGAGTCATCCTGAGGGAGGTAAACACACAAGATCTCCAATCAGGGTAACTCCAGGATAATATAGCTTTGACATTTCTGCTTTTTTTCTCTCTAAGTAGGATTCTTAGAAGTTACAACTTTCTATCATTAAATATAAATTTATATTCCTTAGAGGAGACTACAAAAGGCCCCTTCTTTTTTAGAGGTCAAAGGAACGCTTTCCTCCTTGGATAGACTTAGTAAAGTCTAATCTGACAAGACCTTATTTCACGAACATGTTGGTTTTCCAGAGGGACTTTCAAATACTATTCAATATTTCATAGTGCTATCAGTTCCTATGGGTAGTCATAATAAAAGTGAGAGATTTTCTTCTATAAATCTCAAAAACGGCCCTCTGAAACCTCAGAGTCCCAAATATGAACACAGCTCAAAGAACAGGTTTCTTAATCGACTCAAACCAATCCCAGTCAACATCTCATTCATTCTCAACTTTGGAGGAAGACACCTAGGAAGGATCCTTTACTTCCTTTTCTTCTCTTGTCCTGCCCTCCCATATTTTGTCGGTAACTGATAGGGATTCTGATTTCTAAAAAAAAGCTCCTGATTCTTCCTAGCCACTTAATCTGTCTGAGTCTGGCTTTATCCATTCTCATGAATACGTTGATAGCCTTGTTTCTGAATGTGGTACCTAAGTCAGTTCTCTTCAGTACTGTGTTAAGATGGCACAGCTGTACTCAACACCAACGGATCCAGCCAGCACACTGCCCCTGCCCTTCATCACTCTTCCTTCCGTCACAGTTAATGTCTCTCCGCTAAATGAGTGATATCTTAGTAGTTGCTTAGTCTCTGTGGCATACTGCTTCTTTCTCTTAAAACGCCTCCTCTCATTGGGAAACCTATTAGCATCTTTAAAGAACATACTGACTGTGATCTTTTGGTGAAATATTCCTTGACTTCCCTAGGAAGTCTTGAGGGCTCCCTTCTCTGGGCTCTAGGTATTAAAGTATGGTTCATAGCACAGTGTGTTCATGTAGCTTTCTCTTAAAAAGATGGATGCTCTTTGCAAGAAGAGTGGCCTATCCCAATGGACCACCTGCTTGTCCTCAGACAAGTCCTCCATTTTGTCATGATCCCTAACCCTGCTTAGGGAACGCTGGTGACCTCATTAAAACCAATATGGAAGCTGATATTTTGGAGTGATCTGCAGCCAGTGAGACTGGAGGGAAAATCATAGTCTCCTGGCCCTTTAATCTCATTTGTTGCTAGCTAAACTTGAACAAGTTCTGCCACCACCTTGAAGTCACTTTTATTCTTAAATCTTTCAAAGAACTTTCTTAGTGGGACAGTTTTTACTATAGTACAAAGAAATTGAGCTTTGAAGCAAAAAGAATTTATTCTGTCTTCAAGACATCTCACCCACTAAGAGCAAGTAGGAGGTATGGTAAATAAACTTGTATTGAAAGACAAGCAGCAGAGAAAATAGAGATGTATTTCAGACTGTTTCATCTCACTGCCGTGTTAGCCCACACGAGGCAAACTACAGCGATTATTTTCACCCTCATGCCTTTCCACAGCTGCTGTTGGAATAATCACACAGGGAGCAATCAATGCAAAAGAAATGTTTCAATACAGAAGCATTTTCCTCAGAGCTTTGGGTGAATTAGTGTACAGTTAAGCGAACCTGAAGCAGGGAGGAACAATGTTAGCTAGGGCGTTTCTCTAGAGAGCCCAGGATCCTGTGTTACTTGGCAAATAAAAAGAAGGGGGAGCATTGAAATGTTGCAATCAGTTCCATGATGATGGAAATTGAGTTAGTAGCTGGGTTCTAAAAATCACTATCAAATGTGAGCAGTTGCGAGGGTACTCCTTGTGATGCTGATGGGTGTCTGGTTTCTCAACTAAGATGAGTCCTCTATGTGCATTAGTAGTTGGACTGGGCTAAGGAGTCTTCCCTCTTCATTAGAGTCTATTTTGGGGTACAAACCATTTTCTTTTTCCAATTTACTCCCACAATTGGCATGGATCATATAACTGGCGTCATGATAGATATAAAGTCACAGTGCAAGGTGAAATAAATACAGAGAGCTTATGTAAGTATAAGGAGAGAGCAGAGCATAGGATTGGATAGGTCTGTATTGTGTAATATGACAAATGTAATATATTTCTCTCAAATCAACCTGCTTTAGAGTTTTAGCTGCTGTCCATCAACAACTAAAAGCCCTCAAGCCTTTCACGCTAGTGCTCTAAACTCTGATCCTTTATTTTAGTTTTATTCTTTTTGCCATTCCATGGAAGACTGGCTCAAATACAAACAATATACAGTTTATAAGCCCCACCTCTGTCTCCTTCCTAGGTTGGATTTCCAGTTCATAGCATTTCCAATGCTTTTTCCTTCGCTTTTTCCCCTTTATACTGATCTACCTGACCAAACCAAGCCTTTTTTGCTGCAATATCATATTTTTTCATCAATCTCTTTATTACTAACTTGTCCAAAACATAAATTGGATTTCTATGGGGAGTTTTTTTTTTCTTTTCTTCACCAAATCTTTTCTCAGCTGCAGTTTGACTATTTTGGCAAATTCTTAGAACATCCTTTTCTAGGATTCATGTTGAACTTATTAGTGAATTATGCCTGGTGAATTTTAAAAACAGATCCAGATTTTGTTCATATCTCTACAACCCCTTATGTGCACACACCAGAGCAATCCCTTATACGTACACACCCCATCTGGTCCTGTCACAAGTATCTTAATGAGCAAACCTCCCTCCGTCTTTCCCTACACTCTTTCAATCTGTTTAGAATAAATTCTTCTAAGGTTTAAGTTAGACCATGCTTGTGTTTTCCTTAAAATTCTGAATTCCTACCACGGATTATGAATCCCCATGCAACCTGTGCCTTTCTCTTCTCCAGATATTCTTTCAGCTTCATTTATTTCTACTCTCCCCCTGGGCTACTCTACTCTCAGTAAGTTAGAACACCATGAAATCAAGCCTTCCTTTTGCTCACTGTTTAAAAGAGAGACTAGCATGGTAAGCACAGTAATTCCAAGAAAAAGGCACAGTTACTCTGTAACATAACAGATTAGGCATTAAGGCAGAAACAGGAACAGTCCCTAACTGAACACTTGCTGTGTCATCTCATCCAATGGCCTACTCCTAAGGGGAAACCCTGAAAACCAGTTCCCTCACTTGAACAATAAGAGAATTGGGTCACAAAGCTTAAGGGGTTTTTATCAAGGAGAGGAAAACATCAGTGAATCAAAACAAATCTAAACCCCATATAATCTGTTCTCACGCCTCAGCTCGGTTGTTTTCAATTGGATCCTTTTGGCTAGCAAATATCTAACTCTGACTTCACTCACTGACTACCACTGCTTTTCTCCTTTTTATCTAGTTCAGACATTTCTTTCCCTAGGAAGCTTTCCTTCAATTCCCATTCTCTGCTATTACCTGTGTGCCCAGTACATGACCATAGCTGGGCTTCCTGAATTTTACTCATTGCATCTTAGTGTGGCCAAAATCTCTCTGAGTTTAGGAACAAAGTCCCATTGATCTTTGAAATCCATGAGCCAGGTGCATACAAGCTGCCAAGTATATATGCACCTTGAAAGAAGAGATAACCCAGTAGCGCAATTGTGATTGACAACTTGAAATTATGTGTGTGTGTGTGTGTGTGTGTGTGTGTGTGTATGAATCTAAATGGGCATTAAATTACATAGTCAGGAAAAGAAAATTGCATTTGATTTGTTTAGATGGAATTAAAACAAATGTCCTATTCAGATTAATTACCACAAGCTAACAATTTCCATAAAGGATTTGTGATAACACTCCTTCTGTTGTTTTGGTAGCTCTCCCATAAACCAGACACTGAAGTTCCATTTGCAATAAAAGGTGCAGAACTAGCAGGAGTGTTACAAATTTGGGAGATGGATTAACTGCTCTGCAGGCATAGTATCCACAATTTAATTCAAAACAAAGACATAATTTAGAAACATAAAGCTAGTGGAGGGCTGAACTGCATATGATCATAGTTGTGAAGGTAACTGCACATTTGGCTTTCATTTCTCATTTGTTTCAGAGTGTTGCAACTCTAGGTTAGACTTCAAGCCTATCACATACTATTTCCTGATTGTCAGAATATGAAGTCAAAAGAATTCTACCATGGTGATTGGGAAGAACATAAAATTAATTTGAGGTAGAAAGCAGCAGCTTTGTAAATGAATGTGAAATGCCCGGAGGCCTACCAAGAATACCCTGCCACATGTGAATCCTTCAGCCTGGATTTGCCGTAGATAGTATGTCTAGCCTTGGGAGAAAACCCCCATCAGCAGTCACTGGAAGCTGGTCAGGCAAACACATAGAAGACATGGTGAGCCAATGCTGTTTTACAACCCTGGCGGTACATTTTCTGCTTCAGTGGCCAACTTGCACAAAGTCAGGGTGAGCCAACACAAGTGGTTCATAAAGGATGATGATGTCGGGACCATCTTTACAAGACTGTGATGACATCATCTTGTTTAATGACTCTTTCACAAGTCTGTGTATCCAGGAAAGATGTGATCAATATAATATTCGGAAAGATACAATACTGCTGTCTGCATGAGGAAAGTGCTCAATGCAAATACCATTTGCTTAATGCTCATTTTTATTTGAGGGAAACAGTTATTTCTCTTTGCAGTATTCTGAAATCTGCTAAGGCATTACTCATTACCTTTTAGTCTAACCTGTATTTTATTTCCAATACTTGATTGGAATAGTTTGGTAGGAAAGTAAAATTGATAAGGATTAAAAATGACCACACACATTGTATCACACAACTGGCAGGATGGTGATGATGATGATTTTATACATTTGGTTAATTTAACAATAGTAGATAAAGGTGAATGGAAATGAGGACATGACCTCTCCTTGATATGGGTTGAGGAAAAGACTTTTATTGTAGATATGAGGGAGAACACAGCCAGAGGCATTTGGAAGAGTACAGACTCTGGCCAGCAGACTGAACTGGGCCATGAGTGGAGGGGGAAGGAAGAATGAGAGACAAAGAGAAGAACAGAGGAAAGAGGGGGCCAAGAGAACCAAGAAAGTGTGCAGCCAAAATGAATGAGTTATATAGGAATCTGAAGCTGGGGGAAGGAAGCCTAGCCCCCAGCCTATGGCTAGAGAAGTGTGGGTAGGATGTGGGTGATAAGCTCTGGCAGGAGCCAAAGCTACTAAGTGAGGCTTGTCCTGGGTTTCTTCAGGACCTTACAGAAAGGAGAATGGATTGCATAATACTTAGATATCTCTTTTGTATTCTAGTTATCATATGAGTATTTCATGTGCATTATCTTCTTTAATAATCACAAACATGCAATATAATCTATATGGTTTCAGAGTACTTTAGTTAATGCGGTGGGGTCTTCAACCCTAGTGATCATATTGTACAGCCTACAATTTTCTCCTTGATTTAAATTTAGAGTTCATCTAATCCACATCCCCTCTTCCCCCAAGAATTTCTCTGAGTTCTTCCAAAGAGCTCCCTGAGATATCTCCAAGGACTTGAAGAAAATTCTCAAAGTCATCTTCTTAGGCACAAATTTACATATTTGACGTTTGCATAATATTTAACAGAACAAAGGGTCATGGGAGTAGAATGGAGTTGAGGACTGCTATGATTTTGCTCCATGCTCACATTTACATATTTGGGGAATGACAAGCTGGAGAGAAGGCCCAGAGGCTCAAGTGTGAGGGACTCATCCCTGGTGCTGACTGTTCTGTAATTGGACTCAATGCCTCCATCTTTCTATACACCTTTACACCTCACTGGGAGAAATATCTCTTGAGCAGGCTCTGTGGTGAGCAGTGAAGAAGGATTTGGCCACGGGACACAGTTAACTGAATTTTTTACAGCATAGTTGCTTTTTAAAGCTTAGAAGTGAGTAGCTTAAGATTCTTGAATATGATATTCATTACACCGGCCTTATTAAATGCAAAGCAATATTCAATCATAATCAGTTATCTATAAATTCTGTAAAATGCATTGGAAAACAGTTTAAAGTCACATATTCTAGATTAAACTATTGTGTTATTGAAAGTAGGATTTGCATCTTACTTTATAGATGAGTTATCCTGTCTCAATGTGAACATACACACATTTGCAAAAACTCACATGCACACACACAGACACATTGGGCGTAAAAGTCATTCTTTGAACATAGGAGACATCTATTAATCTTCTCGTAGGCAATGTTTAGGTATGGTTCTCATTTTAAGCTGCTCTAGCTTATGTGACTACAGTGTAAATATAAATCAAAGGACTTGGTGGTCAGAGGTTGTCTTTCATTTGGAACTCAGAACTCCCACGAGTTTGGCAATTTAGTCCAAACACAACAGTTTTAGATCCCGGGTCTTACATAGTATGTGAGAGATATCACTATATGGCTATTTAGAGGGTACCAAGGACTTTACAGAAGTGCTTGAAGTTCACTATTAAATTATGGCATTCCATTTACTTCATACTCTCTTTATCATAATTATGTTTTAGCTTGGAAACCCCAGTGATATCTGGATGAATGAACAGAACATGTGTTCTTGAACGTGCATTTCAGGCACAGTGCAAACTATTATTTGTATGCTATATTAATGTGCAGGCAGCAATGCGTTCTACTTTTGTTCTACCATTTAGCATACTCAAGAGTCACCTCCCCATTATGCTGAAAAACTTGACTCTTCAAGAGGCAGAATTGCTCTCTAATCTCACCAGCTTGACAAATGGTGGCGTCTGGATTGCCCCACACTTGTTCTCAGTGCAGACCATTACACATAACTTCTACACCTTTATCAGACACCCTCAGTGTCCCTCATTCTTCAGCGATCTGTGATTCTGTCTTGTTAGGAGATATGTCTATGCAATCTATCACTATAGTTTTGATTTCATCTAATATAAAAATCAGTAAAAGAATGTCCTCATGCGAGAATAAACACAGCATGACGTGTTGCTGCATGCTGACATGCTGGTGTCTTCTCTAATAATCAAACATTGCTACTCCGCTTAAAACTGTCTTGCTCCTTCCCTTGAATGCAACCCATTTCCTCAAGTCCATGTATATGAGAATTATGCTCAATTTTATGTATGATAATTATAGGTACCTAGGATATTTACATTTATTCTCTTTGTATGCCTTATGTGTGTAGGTGCATGTGTGCCAAAGCATAATTTTAGGTGCTATAAGCAACTATGCTCTGTTTTACGTTTGTTGATTTTTTTCTCTCTCTCTGTGTATGTATCACACATTCTATAGTGCTCATGTGGAAATCAAAAGCTTGTGGGAGTGCGTGTTTGTGTGTTTATGTGTGTAGGCATGTGTATCCCACAGTCTCGTGTGGATGCCAGAGGACAAGTGGTGGAGCAGGTTCTACCATGGAAGTTCTGGGGATCAATTTGGGTCATCAAGCTTCACCTCATTCATCTTTACCAGGCTGAGCTATCCTGTAGTTCAAAATATAAAAACCTAAATGAGCAATGTATATGATATTTTCTAACATTTTAAATAGGTGTGTGTGTGTGTGCGTGTGTGTGTGTGTGTGATGGCCAGAGGTAATGTCCAGGGTTGTTCCTCAGAACAGCCTCTGTTTTAGACACCTCTTGTTTTAGACAACATGACTCACAAAGCCGACTAGGCTGGCTGGCTAGCTAGCCCAGAATCCACTTGTCTGCATCTTCACAGAGATGAGACGACAAATGTAGACAAGCATGCCACACTTTTGAAGCGTGAGGATTTGGGATTGAGCTGAAATCTTCATGCTTGCCCCAGGCTGGCCTCAAACTCAAGAACCTCCAACCTCTGCCTCTTCATCGGATACTGCAGGTATGTACCACCACAACTGTTAAATCCTCATGCTTGCATAGGAAATGCACTTTTCACATTACATTTTTACAAACCTAAACTATTTTAAATTTTACATTTTGGCAAATTACCTTAAAGAATTATCATGGCTCCTGTAATTTATTCATATGCAAATGTGGCCAATTTGTCTCAATTTCAGTTGTTATTTTAGTGTGTGGACATAGTTGATTCATTTCCCCTGCTGAAGCATAACTGCCTTGTTGCTATGCTTCACTGTCTCAAAGCGAGCTGCTGACTGGAGCATCTGGGTAGGTAAGTCCCTATGGAAATGTGCTGCAGCGCACCCCCCACCCCCAGTCCTGCAGAACATCTGCCAGATTACGGCTTGAGGACACGTTTAGACCTGCCGGAAATTTCAAAGATGACCTCTCTTTGCAGAGGTGGTTTATACTTCCTCATAGATTTCGTGTCATCTTGTCATTGTTTGGTTAACTGGTCAGTCCCTTTTAGCTAAGTGCATTTCAGAGGCCGCTGCTGAGCTCCAACATATTTTCATACGGTCTTATGGGCACTCTAACTTTTCAAGATAAAGCTTGTTCTTATCATTCATTCGTTTTCCCTCTGGCATTAAAAAAAATGTTTTTATAGCCTTGACTTGTTCAAATACTGATTTTTTGAGTTACTTTTTCCAAAGTACTTAAGAAAAAAACCCACTTGGAGTTACAAACATTTTTTTTTTTTAAGTTTACTTTTGTTTCTCGATTAAAAAGTCCATCACCTGGAAGCTGCCTAACACCGAAGGAAACCGTCCACCTGGCAGGGACCACTCTGTTGGGCTGGCTGTGCTGATCTGCCCCTCAGGCCAGGCTGTTGTTAGAATCCATGGCTTTCTCTGGAGGCCACCCTCAAGCCTTTTCTCAACTGGTCTTTGCCTCCCTCCTCCTTGGCTGTGACGCCAGGATTCCTGTAGCTGCGCTTTTCTTCAAGATCCAAGCAGGGCTTGAAGCAGCTGTTTGGCTCTGATTCAGTAGCAAAGGATGTATCCGCACTGTTCCCTTCCCACAATCCTCTTCTAGTCTCTAATGCTGATCGTTTGTTTTATCAGCTCACTTCTTTGTATGTGTGCCTGTACTTTATTCTCTTAAGAATATCTTACAAAGTAATTTGTTTTACACATAGGGTTTCTCATACGGCATGTGTTTATATTTTACATTTTACTTATTTATGGTCTGACTTCTGCTTTATCTTACCTGTTCTTTGAGGAAAGACAAGAGTTGAAAATCCTGCGCATAGAACACTGTCTAGGACAGAGCGGTACGTAGACAAGTAGCATAAATGCAATCAATACATGATGGTTCTTCCAGCTGCAGTACTTACAGGATTGCTGTTATGTGATGCTGGCTGAAACTGAGGATGGCTCAGTGGGAGACCGACTTCCAGACCTTTGTGCAAAATGATGGAGCTCTCTTCATTCACTGGTGTGAATGAAGACTGCTGACTTCCTTTCTGAGCTAGTATCTATAAAAGGGTCAACATTTGCATCCTATGCCTGTATTGATTTTGCTCTTACTAGCAATTAGATAGACAATGGAAGCCAAACTTTCTATGTTAATTTTAGCAATAATAAATTTGTAGGAAAATATTTATTGTCAATGAATATATATGTATGTGTGTGTGTGTGTGTGTGTGTGTGTATAATTTTACTTTGTGAAAAAATTAAGACACACACACACACACAAAAACCTTAGGACTTTAAGATCACATGATCTTAATGTAAGGGGAGTAAAAGCTTTTAATGACAAGCACTTTATAGTGGGATCATCTCAGAATCAGTCTCTTGTGATCCATAGTCTTCTGCAGGAAGCTGGGGAGAGGCACTTGAACTGCCATCAAAACAAATTACAAAAAGAAATTTATGGCATAAAAGAGAGAGAAGTAGTGGGCAGGGCTAGGGCAGAGATTCTCACCTCACAGGGCTGACTGATGGACCTCAGCCCCTCATGGCTCAGACCTGCTTTTCATTGGTCTGACTCTGAGGACATGACATCTAGGTATTTTATTGAAGGGGAGCACCACCCACTGATACATAGGCCTTAATACTTAATGAAAAGAACTTCCACAGCTCACTAACCTCCAACTTCAGCTGGCTTACTTGATGCTGTCTTACAGCCCAGTCAAGTCCCTGAGAAAAGTCTTCCCTGACTGGTACTTAGGGTGAGAGAGGACCTTGTAAGTTTCCTCCATTTGCATTAATACAATCAGATGCTTTCAATTCAAATATTTCAGTGGGCAGAGTGAACATTAGAATGACAACTACTCCATTCAAGGGCCATTGTGTAGGCAATTACTAGTGCTTCAAACTATCATGCTTTCTGCCTTTTAGAATCCACACTTAGGAAAGTGGTTCCTGTAAGGAAGGTGACCACCTGGCAGTGGCTCAGGCTGTCAGATATAGCAGCTGCTCATAATTCTTATTATTGTACAGGAGTACATGTAGCTCTATAATATTTGAGAATACATTCAAATATACAGCAAGAAACAAATGGGAATATGGACAGAAATGAGGATAAACTATCTCAATCCCAACTTATATAAAACATGATTCTTAACATACAATATTGTCTATATTCTATAATGGAGGTAAAAATGTAGTAACTCTCTTTCCTTTGTGTATTTTTACATATGCACTGTAAATATCTGCAGATGGTTTGCTCTGGAAGATAATCAGTATGGGAGCTAATGAGAAAGGAATGCAGGCACATGTATATGCTTTTGAAATTATAGCTACAGTTTTTAATCTCCAGTGTTTTAATCTTTTTTGATGTCATATTCTATTAGTTTTTTGTCATTGTAGAAAATACATGTTGAAAGTAACTTAATGAAGGAAAAGTCTATTTTGGCTCACAGTTTGAGGGGTACAGGATATCATGGCAGGAACATAAGGCAGATGAGCATGAAGTAGCTGGTCACAGTGTGTTGGAAGTCAAGAAGGCCACAAATGCTGGTGCTCAAAAACCTTTCTCCTGTTTTCATTTTTATTCATTAGAAGACCCCAAGCAGTGAATGGTGCTGAGCACATTTAAGACAGATCTCTCATCTGTTCAACCTCTCCTCAAACACATTCACAGACCTGCTCAGAGGTGTGTCTTCTTGACAATAAACTTTAACAATCACACCACTGTTGTATTTTCACACATCCATTCCCAATAGCCTCAGCATCAACACTCTCTCAATGTATTGCTTACTGTATTGCACTCCACTCTCTTAACAGCATTCAACCTGGTCTAAATTCCCATTTGGTCACAATAGTTTTCCTTTTGATCAGCTTATGTCATAAAGCTACAAACTGGCTGTGAACACTCTCCAAATTTGTGTTCATTGTAGCCACAGATTCAGGGCAGTAGACAAGTTATTCTTTTCCTAATTCAATCCCTGGTCCTAGTCCTGGAGCTCTGGAACATTTGGGACTCTATACAATCTAATCTTAAATCTAGATTTGGAAGACTTCAGCCTCCACACAATCTAGAATGTTTAAGCCTCTAAGACTTACTGCTGACTGAGCCACTCTAACTAGCAACTTCTGAACTCACGGTTGTACTAATCAACTTACTTGCTGTTCTGGCTCAACTTTTCTCCAGGTTGACTGGTTCACTGACCTGAGCTGCTTGACAGTTTCTGATTAAACTCTTCTGACTCTGTCGGACTCTGGCTGATTCCAAAAATTCTTTGACTGAACTGCTTTGCTTAGCTTCAAACTGACTCACTCTTTCCATCTCTATTGACTACTTCTGCCAAAAAGCCTTTGTTTCTCTACCGCAGACTCCTCAGACTGCCTTTGTGTCTTATCCCCTATGTTTCCTCCTCTGTGTCTCTCCCCCAGCTGCTTATGTAACTGAGTGCTTCTGCCACCTCTGTCTCTTATCTCCTACTGCCTGACTCTTTGAGCTGAGGGCCTGCTTTTCTATCATGAGAGTTGGGCATATCCTCACACTGACTTCCTCTCATTCCTCACATTGACTGCCTTTCACTCTGACTCATCTCAGAAATCACTTCCTGTCTGACACTGACTGTTTCTGAGATTTGCTTCCTGTCTTCCAAGTGGTAGGATTAAAGGCTAGCACCACTACTGCCATCTGAATACTAGGATTAAAGGTGTGTACTAACATTGTTTCTATATTCTATCTGGACTACACAGGCCTCTGAATGTGATCTCTTCACCTCTCAATGTGATCCCTTCATATAGACACTTGGATGTGATCTCTTCATATAGAGCCTTGGATTTGTTCTCTTCCTAGCTATCACACAGGCCTTTTAATATGATCCTTTCCCAGAGCATCCATATTGGTGGGTTCCTCTACTGTTCATTATCAAGATTTTTAAATTCTCTGCTCCATCTGTCTTCTTAAGTTTTTTTTTTTTTTTTTAAACAAGATAATGACAGAGGAAGTGACCGACTTGATCAATATAAGAACATCCTTGTGGCTGCATTGCAATCTCTTCAGTGAGTGGGCAGCCAAGCAGATGGCTTGAGTGGTATTTACTTATTCTGATTCTGACTTTAAGATGACGGATAAATAGTGCCCAGTAAGATTGCTTCTAATCTATATTGGTATCAGTGAATCTTTCTCCTCAGATTTTCACCTTTAATATTTAGTCTACAAACCTTAAATATTTAGCCTACAAACTTTAAATATTCAGACCTTATCTTTTTGTATGTGTTTTAGTTTCTATCTTGTAGATAGAAGAAAACCTACTTGCATGCATTTCTTCCAGAATTAACTGTGATTTATTTTAGATTTGGATTTTGGCAGCATAGTGCATGGTTTTCCACATTTTTCAAAACAGAAAATTTTCTAACTCTCCTTGTACCTGAAGGCTAATTAATAACCCTTAAATTTGTTTTGCCTCATGCCAAATAACTTATATTAAAAACTTTAAAGGATCAGTTAATCATGTTGAGGTTGGTGGTTGTCAAATATCCAGGTGTCTCAAGGTAATGCAGATGTTCAGAGTATAAGGTAAAAAAAATTCATTTACACAATCCTTATTTTTTGTCTAAATATGCTGTTATCATATAACTGGGTATATATATATGTCTGTATACTCATTCCTCCAGCTGGTTTCCTATAGTATTAGTAGTTTAGAATTAAATATAAAATGAGTAGAGGCTGATGATACAGCCCAAAGGGTAGAGTAGTTTCATAGCAAGTGGCTTCTAAAATATTTTTAAAAAAAGTTACATGCCAAATGTTTAATCCCATTAAAACAATGTTATTTATTTTTGAAGAAAGGAAGGTTTCACATTGGTTTGGATGAACCACACAAGAGGAATAGAAAACATAATTTGAGTATAAGATTTTTTCTTTTAATTGCAGCAAATCAGGAGGCTTTTAAAAGGGCCATTTAGTTTTAAGATCCCCTCCAGTCATCACAAGGAAGAGAAAGCCCATTTCACATTCAGGAATCTGTTCGATGTTAATAGCAGCTATGACAACCTAACTGTTCACCCTACCAGCGTGATGCACATGAGTGTGCGTCAACGAAGAAGCTCAAGATTGTTGTGGGCTTTCAAAAGAACAGGATGGATGCATATTTCAGAGTTTCTCTGGCTGATAGAGAAGACTACTTTAATTAAGAAAAATAATCTGAAAATGTCATTTCTAGTACCACACACTAATACATTAATCTCATTCGCTACATGTATGCATAAAACATCTGCCTCATCAACATATAGATGATAATTTCAATGAGATCCTGATCTAAATTAATAGTAGCTTAAATTTAGCTGGATAAAAATTTCCTCGTCTTCATTTGAAAAATATAATCTCACGAATACAATATTGTCATGATTCTTAAAAATTCTGAGGCTTTTAAAGTTTGGATTCAAGGACCTTTGGTATATCTAATGCTCCACATGGCACACAAACTATTTCAGTCACTGTCTTTTGATGTGGATTAATCATCTAAGTAAAAACTATTATTCTATTAAGTCTCACTGTAAGGAGAAAAGAAATAAGCACTTGGAACATCTTCCCCGGTGTTCTTGCTAGTGACAACAGATTCATTATTAGCCTTATTTTCATTCTACTGTGATCAAGAGTTAAACACTTTCAATTTAATATCGATTTCCCAGCTTTGATAGGGTATTTCTATCATTAGAAGTCTAACTGTCCTGAGGATTCTGAACTGTACTGTAATCCCTGGTCCGAACAAAGTTTCCAATGGAAATTGTCTATTCTTCATTCTTTAATATTTGTGGCCTTCGAAGTTTACCTAAATATAGCTGAGTATGTTTATAACGTGACTGTGAATGTGTTTCACTGACGTGGATCTCGTGGCTAGCGCTCACTGTTATGCAGTGACAAGCAACACAGAAAAAACCTTTTGAAAATGTAAACCAGGAAATAACATGTCATCCCCTCTGAGTGTGTGTTTACACGTACGTGTATTTAACTTTTGAAAAAAAGTAGGTTCTTACAAGGACTTGAGGTTCTACCCTTCAAAGGCAATTTATTAGTATAAGGAAAAAAATAGGCTTTTTATAAAAGCATGAGTATAATTAGGATAGATTCAAGCATTTAATTATTACATCTGCCTCCATTCTTCCAGAGCTATGTAATTAATATGACATCTTTAATAATTCTTTTATTAAGCTCCTACTCCATGTCATGCATGGAACTGAGCACTTTATATACACTGCCTGTTCTTAAGGTGCTCATGAGGGTTCTCCAATAAGGTAGATGTTGGTATTCATTCAGTTTAGAGGTGAGAGAATTTGAGGACTAGAGGAGAATAAGCTCCCCCCACCAAAAAAAAAACAGGAATGAGTGAAGGCTTGTGGTAGAACCTGCGTAGCTCTCCACCTGTCTGACTTTAAAGCTGCAGGGCTCATCTCCAGCATCACGTCATTGTCAGGAGGTTAAGTGGAACTGGACAATGTCCAGACAGTAAAACAAAAAGGGTAACACTATTTTCAAAGTACATTTGCAGTATACAGAACTCTTAGACACCTAATGAATGTCCCTTTTTACCTATGCCATTCAATACGAAAAGTAAAAAAAAAAAAACAAAACAGAAGAATAAGAATAGGAATTACATTTCATTTAATAGGCTTAATTTTAAACTCTAAAGTTATGTACTTTCTGACAATAAAACAGTAAGAATGAATATGGTATATAAAAGCAATAACATGTAAAATGTTACAGGATCCCCCCCTCCCCGCCACTTTTTTTTTTTTTTTAAATTTGAGATAGGATTTATTATGAATCTCTACCTGGCTGGAACTTGCTATTTAGAGCAGGATGTTCTCGGGCTCACAGAGGCTCACCTGCTTCTACTCCTGCTTCCTAGGTGCTGGGATTAAAGGCACATATGGCCACATGTGGCATTATTTACTCTACTCTAGAGTTTATGAGGCTTGGACATATTACCATAAAGTATGACACCATAGTTTCTGAGAAAATGACAGAAGCCAGAAGATCTCTCTTACTCTCTTCATTCACCCTTTCTTCATTCCTGAAGAGTCAGTCATGCATTCTTATCATTGAAGACACAGGGCATGAGAACAGTCTCGTGGATCAGGAACTTCCTCTAGTTCATCATTGCTGAATCATAATGTCATGGCTCTTGTTCAAGCAGACATTTCTGCAATTATCTATACCTTCATCATATAGCATAAAAAGACACAGAGCCCTGTTTCTTTGGGTTTTTATCTCTGGATTTTCTCCTGGCACCTAGAATGTATATTAAACATATTCATATAATTTTCTCTTGTTAAGATATATATATTTTAAATAGAGGCTTCAGGCTTGAGCTAGCTATAGGCTAGAAAAGGAATCTTTCCATTATAAAGTTGATACAATTTATGGTTGATAATCTTCTACATTTTTGTTTTAATTAGTAGTGTTTCTTTTTCTTATTTATTAAGAGTTGTGTGCATATCTGGGAAAATAGAAATCCATACTGGGAATTTTCCCATGGCTGTGATAATTTTTATTTTCTTTATCTACTAGGCAGAGACATTATCTGCCATACATGATGAGTGATTGCATCATAGACTGTCAAGGTGTGGTGCCCTTGGTCAAGTAGCCCATATTCTTATTATGCAAATGAGGGAAATCTGTCTTGGGGACTCAAGTCATCCATCTTCCAGTTAAAATGTTGGCCACAGATCATAAATGTTAAAGTGTCAGGATTTTACCTTTCACAGCATGAAGGATAGTTTCATGTTTCACTTTGAAATCCAGTCATGTGGTACTGTGGATCTACTCATCATGAAAGGTTTTTCTTTTCAACTATATTGATGTGGTTTTCAAGGTAGACACTTGCTGAGAACAAAAGGTTAAAAAAAAAAAAAGTATTCCAGAGGTCGATAGAAAAGCCTGTTTTGGTTTGCTCAAAGAGAGGCAGTGTTGTGGACATAAGGGAAGAAACTCAAAGGAGATACAATAAAAGTTGAGAAAGTGTCCATGTACCAAAATAAATTTACTATGGGGTTCTAAAGCCTTGATGATTAAGGCAACACTTAAGAAGGAAGAACTCGGGTTTGTGAGAATATGCAAAAGTGAAGAGGTTAGAAATATGTCATGTACGTTTCAAGTTTCTGCAAATATTGAAATATTTGTCTAGTGTTTGGGGATATGAGTAAAAATGTTTCATGTATATCTAACCAGAGATCTGGATGAAGAATATTTAAAGTGGTATTTTTGTACAGGGTGAAGTTCACAGCTTAGTTCCCATTGATTGGGATAAAAAAGTAAGGAGCAATATCTAACCATACTTAATGCTGAGAGGGATTAAACCCAAGTGCCTTTGCTTTGCCAAATCCAAGCAGGGATTGGGAACTACTTCATTCTCTGGGCTTGAGGGAACCCCAAGAACAGACTGAGCTTGTAATTCTCATAAAGAGTTCAGTCTGTTCAGTAAGCTTTGATCTATGAGTGCATGTAGCTGGATGGTCTAGGGGAAGTTCATAGGAGGCAGAGTCTGATTTGGAATGCCACTACTAATGAGGGAGTAGGACTCGGGGGCAAAGAATGATTAATATGCTGACACTGTCTCCGGAAAAATTTTATCAGCAGGTATAATTGTTTCAGTAACTAGAGCAGGGATCAGAGAACAGGTGAGTTTTAGAATAGTTAATAATGAGACAAAAGTAGAGTCTCAAGTCTTTGAAAGCTTACTAATGCTGGGTAGATACCTAGTTGGAAACATAAGCAACACAGTGTCTGAGCACAAGTGCCGTGTAGTGCCACCTGCATCTAGAGCTATTTAAGTTCCCAGATTTAAATCAAGGACTGTGCTGAATCTACACATTTGGACCATGGAACCCACAGCTGTGTGGAGAAGAGGGCTGGAGGGTCTACGCAGTATCCAGCGTGACAGAATGTTAAATGGAGGGCGATTTTCCAAACAAAGCATGAGATTAACAAATTTGAGCATTAAAGTCCTGATATGGGATGCTATTGTGAAGGTTAACCAATCACTAGTAAATCCACACAACTCGATTAGAGGTTCCATTAAATAAAAATATTCCCTGTATCTCTGCTACAAAATACAAAATGTGTGGAAATCTAACACACTCAAGGAATGTTACATTATTATTTAGAGATTGGAGCTAATGACTGGAATGAAAGCTGAACATTTTAGTTAAATAAGCAAGTGATCAAAATGGGTAACATGGAGTAAATAAGAGCCAGAATAATTAAACTGCTTATTATCTTTTCTCCTTGCAGCAGACATTACTTTGTGTTCAGTCTGTAAGTTCATTTGTGACTATGTATAGATTCATGTGCAAAGGGGGCAGAGACAGAGACCTAGAGAAAGAGGCAGAGTGATGAGCAACGGTTATGTTTTGATCGAAGCCGAAATTATTAATTCAGATTAACAGCATATTCTGAGAAAACAGACAAAAATGTACTGCTCCTCTTATGTCATTTGCTCCAGCTCCTTGGACCTTTTCTGTCCCAGGAGAATTCTCTCAGTTCCCTAGGATTTTCATCAGGGAGGCTCCATGGCCTGGAGGAGATTACATCTGCAGAGATCTCTGTTCTAACATTGCTTATTGGTCAAATTTTCTTTCTTATATGCAATATTGACTCTCCTCTTGTGGTATGCCCTGTTTCCCCAATCTTTCTTCATTTCTTAGCGCATTTTTGTATTGTATGTATTGTATCACATGACACACTATTTTTCTGCTTTTATTTCTGTCTCTCACAGCACTAAGATAATCAAATGTAGCAAATAAAAATACAGGACATTTGGTTAAATTTGAATTTTAGATTTCAATGAAAATATCAATATGTGTTAAATAATGCATTAGACTTATTTATACTAAAATATTGATAATTGCCTTATGTTACCTGAGCTACACACACACACACACACACACACACACACACACACACACACACACACAAAACCCTCAGTTTATCTGGAATTCAAATCCACTCAACCATCCTACATTTTCTTCCTTCAGTCCCATCTCCTTCCAATTAGAATTTCTTCTATTCAAAGGCAAGGACAGGCAGTGCATTTTGGAAACCCCACCCTGCTTCAGGGAGCTGCTACATTATTTCACTATAAAACTATGTCTCTTGGGATACTGTATTTGCTGTTGCATTTGCAGGGCCTTGACCAGTGCCTGCTAACGGGAATGATCTAGTACATACTGATCGAGTTGACTGTGGTGTATTTCATTTTCCTAAAATATCCATCCCATCCTTTGAAGTCTCATTGTGGTGAAATCTCTTAAGGCCAGAACTTATTCAAATATAGCTCCTGTAGAAAGAGTAAGTTCCTTTTGACTGAGAAAGTATTTTTCACTGCAGAGTATACCACTTAATTTGGAATTTTATTAACACAGTAAGTTTCAGTAATGGGAAAAAAAGGGGGGTTAGAAAATATTTTTTGCTTACTACTTATATGTATCTAGGGGCCACAGGAAACTCAAATATTAAAAATTAATATTTTTCAGGCTGCACATGCACTTGAATATTAAGTACTTACAGGTAATACTGATTAATACCATTTTGCTAAGGTATACCCTTTTAAAATGTTTTGAATTTTAGGATAGTTAAATCAGTGAAAATATACTAAGGTGTAACTTTTGAACTCTGGGCAGAAATTTAATATCACTTAGCTCATTTGTTTATTTAAACACACCACTAGAAAAAGATCCCAGATTTTCAAGAGCTGTTGCTCTTTTGCATGTCCACATTTAATCTAGTCTATTGTCTTTCTGTTCAGAGACTATAATCCTGTTTCTGCTTAAGACAGAATAATGTGACAGACGACAATGAAATGACAACTGTATATGGACATGACCATATATATACCTGTGAGTGCAAAATTTGATTTCTTTGTCTAGTGTATTAACTGAATAATTGTCTTGTAAACCCAGCAAAACAGGTGGATAGTGTCTTGATGACCATATAGCTGACAGCACTCAGAATTGGTACTGCTCAGAAAATAGGCTGAAGTCCTAAGCCCTGGCCTTGAAATATATCAGATGCTTTGTTTGAAGATGCAGTTAAGATGAGTTAATTCTGGAGTAGGGCCAAGAGACATAGGCAAAGAAGAAAATACCTAAACACAGAAGGTAGAGCGTGCAGTTAAGTTGACACAAGACAAAGAAAGCTTGGGATGAGTAGCTCTGACAGAAGCCAGGAAATTTTCTTCTTGGAGTAGATTCATAGCTAAGTTACTTTGGGGCTTCTGCCTCCATGACAAAGAAAAGAGGTGTTCCTATTGGTTCGAGCCACCAAATTTGTAGCAATTAGTAAGATGGTCTAAGTCATCAAAAGCCTTCATATGAGGGTTTGGATTTTTTTTTTAATATAAAATACTTAGTGTCTACAAGGTAGTTTTTGCTCCTCTTGTAATATCCATTAGCAGAAATTTTCCTTACTTAGCTTCTCACCCATTTTCTGTCTTAGAATTCAAGCTTTTGAAGCACAAAGTACTTATCTTTTATTAGCATAACTTTAGTGTCTGGCACCGGAAGCAATAAACAAATTGATAGAGTTAGTAATAAATGCATAGGAATATTTAATCTTCTAATCTGGCAGCATGGCTGCTCTAGGGTAGAAGGAATGGTTAGTATACACCTTTAATCCCAGTATTCAGAAGGCAGTGGTAGCACTTGTCTTTAATCCACAAGAAGCAGAGATAGAAAGCTGAGATCAAAAGTCAGTGTCAGACAGGAAGTGACATCTGGGATGAGTCAGAGTGAAAGGCAGTATGACAATTCAGAAAGGGTAGCAGAATCATAGTGAGGACACACCCAACTCTCAGGATATAAAAGTAGGCTTTCACTCAAAGAGTCAGGCAGTATGGAACAGTCAGTTAAGAAGGAAGTCTGAAGCAGTGTGAGGAGTCTGAGGCAGAGTCACAGACTCAGTTCATCAGGAGAAGTCAGGATCAGGCAGGCAGAGTGAGTCAGTATGAAGTCAAACAGAGCACTTCAGTCAGAGAAATTGCAGGAGTCAGAAAGAGTCTGCTAGAGTCAGAAGAGTTTGGTTAGAAACAGTCATCTGGCTCAGAAAGTCAGTTTGAACCAGTCAGCTTGTATAAGAGTTTGAGCCAGAACAGTGAGTAGGTTGAACCTGAAGAGTCAGTTGAGTTCAGACAGCTCTGAGTTCATAAGGAACTAGTCAGAGTAGCTCAGTCAGCAGTAAAGCCTTGGAAGCTTAAACATTTTAGATTGTATGGAGGCCAAAAAGCTCTAGAGCTCCATGCCTAAGAGCAGGATTGAATTAGCCAAAGAGTAAAAAGCCTTTGAGCCTGCATCTGTGACTACAAATAAATTATCCTTTGAATGAGATTTGCAACAATTTCTCTACACATTTGCCCAACAACTACTGGAAAAGAAATATCTGTTACTTTTGAGAATAAACATATATTAAATACAGACTAAATGTCTCCAACTTTTTGCTCCTTTTCAAGTTAGAGTTAAGATGATTTAGTGGAAAAGGAAGCTTCAAGATTTAAAGTTAGTTGTTTGAGTTGCCCATACACTGTCAGGCTTGAAAGTCAGAACAGTCTTCTTAAATGAAGATGTAAGTGTTCTGGGGAATGGCTAGGTTTGTGATACTTTCTTCTATTTATAGGAAGCTTAAATTTTTTTTCTACCACATGTAGCTATTATTTAGGTCAAATTTTGTCTCATTTAAACATGACTAAAGTAGAGTTAATACAACTTTCCAGCTTATTTTTTTTTTTTAGACTGAAGTAAAGCTTGAGTGAGGGAATAATTTTAAAAAATTTAAATTTAATTTAAATAATTTAAATTTAAAAAAAATTTAAAAAAGAAAACTATTATTAAAATAGAAACACAGACTCCGATATAAAAATACAACTACAGCAGAGACTCACAGTAACAGATGACCTCACATTATTGAAAGAGAAAATTAAGAGGTCAAAAGAAGGCTCATCCAGTGCCAATAATTATTTATAATGGACCAAGAAAATTGAGCCCAGAAACTCTAATCAGATTTTCTTAGTCCTAAAACATGGTAATTAGCCATCAATTTCTCACCATAATTTCAGCAACAGCTATTTACTTCTCAGGAGTATTATTCTGTTTCTTTTATGTCTAAAAGAAACTCTGAAGACAAAATCCTTCAGGGTTTGACTAATACACTCTTGCATTTAGGAATACTGGTGTTCCTAGTTCTGCCCCCATCGGTTAGCAAGCCACTCGATGTCGACATAGGCAGAACCATTACAGTTCTGTCTGGGATTGTTGCTAAACCACCTAAAGTAGACCAGCTTTTGTTATAATGCAGGCATTATTTTTCTGTGACAACTTAAGTAGCTTTTGAAATGTTTAAGATGACAAAATGGGAGACATGTGAAAATACAACTCTGTGAAACATCATCATGTTCAAGGTTATATTTGAACACTTCTTACTATTTATTCACTTATTTTATTTATTGAATCAGTAGGACAATGAGATAATTCAGTTTTATTTCTTTTCCATTTGTACATCTCCCAAAGCAGAACATGTGGGTTTTGAATGAGATAAAAGTTAAAATGATTGTTTCTCCTAGGTTCTAAGCTCCAGTAAAAATATCAAGAGTTGCACAAATCGTTGAGAAGAATATAGAACACTAGAAAATAATTTTACCATCTGACAATATCTATAGTTCATATTTATTATACATTTATTGCCAGACATGCTTGTATGTTTTTGTATATATATCAAGAATCACATCAGTTCTCATTTATAGACATGATTCTATATATAAAGGACAGCCTTTTTGTATTTTATTAATCTTGTATAGACGTAAAATAGTATCCATAAATATAACATTATAAAAGGAAAACATCCCTTGTTAGAACATAGGAATTTGGGTAAAAATACATAAAAAAAATAAATGATAAAATGAGCAGATCTGAATTAGTCCTGCAAACACATTCTAACGTGGACGTTAACGCCTTACAACGTAAGTTGAATGTATAATACATTTTGTGTGGCCGAAAATGTAGAGAAAATGCCACATTAATTGGCCTCTTTGCTCTTCTCTTTTGTGATGTTGCACAGCTCTTCCAGAAACTTCACCTGTTTGCCTGGTTTACATCACTCCTTGCCATTTATAGAGGAACATCTGCCATCCCCATTCTTTCTTCTGCAAACACATTAATTCATTGCAACAACTTACCCATAAAACTGTAATTATGAGCAGCCTTTTATTTACCAGAATCTGCTGCGTTGGATTTACAATTTTCTTTGGTCTAAAAATGCAGGAAGGGGTCTTAAATGATCTGCACTTATTTTTTCTCTTTGGCAAGAATAGGCACAGAACTTAGGTGGTGTTAATATTTATGAGTTAAAGTTTTTAAATTTGATTTTCTAGATCATGAAAGAGCACTGGAGTAAAATGATAAGGGAGTTAAAGAAATAGTGTATTTTTCCTGTTGGCATTCCTTCTCTGTAGCTCAGGAAAGAAATGGGGGAATTAATCAACTAATCTTTATTTAACATAAGAGTCTTTAAAGATTAGAAGTCACACACACACACACACACACACACACACCTTTTTCTTCGCATTCACATTCATAGTATGACTCTAAATGAGAAACTTTGGGTTAATTTTCAGAGAGGATTTCTATTATTGAACTAAATGAATTAAAATGAAAATTAACTTCTAGAAGATGATGCACTGTCATTAAGAGAAGACATGCTTCTTTTCACTTGCAACTGGTAGAAAGCTCTGTCATCTTGTATAAATATTGGAGTGTGAGGTAATTATTTGTATTTTCCCATTTCTTACAGATTATCTCTTTCACATAGCTTTCCTCATAGAACACTCTTTAAAACTCCACAGTGCTGACAAAATATATTGTGTCTAGAATTTCTCTGTGATTATTTGTAAATGTGGCATTAAAAATGCCAGTGTAAAAAATGCTGCTTGTCAAATAAAAGCATACTGTACTAGCATATGAAAGAGAGAAAGATATTATCATTCCAGGCTTCAAGGAACTCATTAAAATGTATATAAACCAGGAGCAAGTAAACAATACATAAAAGATAATTCAGTGGTCTGGTTAAAATTAGGTAATAATAATATTAAGCAGGAGCATAGCAAGAGTTATCTTCATTAACAATCATTTGATTAAATAGCTGCTTTTTTTTATAGCCTCATGCTGGCTGGCTCTTGATGTTTTTTCTGGCAAAAATTTCCATAAAAATCAGTGATCAAACCCTAACTTCAATGTCCATAACTAGGTGCTCGTTTACTTGTTGCTTTTTGCAGAGTTGTTGATGCTGGGGTATGTAGAGTCTCAAAGAACACTGGTGCTTGTGGGGAAAAAAAATGAAGAGGTTGAGAAATTAAAAGTACTTTACACTATAATGAACATTCTATATAGCATTTCAGGACAGAGTCTTGTAAGTGTGAGTAATGTAAAGGGTTCTTTCACACTAGGAGGGAGATCAAAGTCTATATGTGGTAAAACACATCCAACACATGGCCCCTTTTCCTTTGAATTTATTATTTGTGGGTGCCATATGCAGTGATTTCTCCCCCGTCTTTTACACGCGTCTGTGTAATATGTATACCTGTGTGATGCAAGTGTGTGGGTATGCCTGTACCTGTGTGTGGAAGCCTGAGTTTGATTCTGGCTATTGTTCTCAGGGTGCCCCTGCTTTTCACTCTAACATTAAAATTACACCATCCAACTGGGCATTTCTATAGGCCTTGTGGGTCAGAACTTGGGTCTTTTTGCTTGCATGACCAGCACTTTAACTGTTGAATCACCTCCCCAGCCCAATGGAGTGGTTTTAAAGAAAAATATTATAAGCAGAAAATAATTCCAGAGCACAAGTTAACATTCTTGAGCTCTGGAAGATTTATCCACTTATACATACGTGAACAGTAGGTCCCCGGAGTCTTATTTCAACTTCTGTTACCAAAGGATTAGGCCCAATTATAACTAATTCTTTAATAATGAAATTGATACCCTCTTCATGCATTTAAACCAGATATGAGATTACGGTATACTATAAAATATGCTTCTGAGTAATTATGACCTAATTAATTATTTTAGACAGCTTTTAAAAGTTTGCCTTCCTAATTGGACTCTTCAAAACTAAAAGGAGGAAATCCAGCTGCCAAGTCCACCGGAGACTTCGCTCCACTTGGCACATAACACAAGTGGAAGTTGGCTCCATGGTGCTGTTGTGCATGGCTGGGTTTGACAAGTATGTTAGGTTTCATTAAACAATCAAGGGTCTTTATCTAGTCCGGATGTTTTCAAGTGAACTCACATCATCAGGGGACGTGGGGATGTTTTCTGCTTCCTTCTTGGCTTGCTGCCTGGTCATGTACTCGGCGAAGTAAAAGCATGGAGGCAGCATTGCTAAGTGAGTATGGTGAACCCTGAAATGTTTACTGAATTCATCTTGCACCTTGTGTGATCACCATGTTTCTGATGAAATGTGTATCTACCTAATTTAAAGGGTAAGTACAGCTTTGGGGTGTGTGTGTGGTGTGTGTGTGTGTGTGTATGTGTGTGTGCATGTGTGTGTGTGCGCGTGCGCAAGGGTGAAATGTGCGTGGGAGGTGTTAGCTATGGTGGAGGCTATTCACGTGGGCCTGGCTTTGTGTTTGTGGCATACTTACACGAGCTCTTCTCATGATCCAGTTCATTAAGATAAAATGTCTGCTTCTGTCTTGTTGACGTACGCTTTGTTCTTGTGTAATTTTTACCACTTTTATGTAGGGCACTAACTTTTGGTTCTCCTCTCTCCTCCTTTACTTTTTCACATTTTACAGCTTTCTGCTCATTATTAAACTATCATAATAAAAAGAAAATTACAGTGAACTCACACAATTTCTTCAACCAATGCCCCCAAATGAATCAAGACTAATAAATATTCCTTTCTTGGTACATTGTTTTTATTGTCTTGGTTTCTCTTCCTGCTGATAAAATAACCTGCCCAAACAACTTAAGGAACGGAGGGTTTAGTTTGGCTCCAAGTTTTAGGTTATAATCCATCACCACATTGGGGAACTCAAGGTGGCTCCTGACTGAGGCATATCTTATCCGTTACCAGGACTTAGCGAGAGGCAAATGCTAACACTATGCTCCTTTCATCCATTGTTTACAGCACAGGATTCCAGTTCAGAGAATGTTCCTGCCCAACAGTTAAGGCGGGCCTTACCATATCCATTAACCTAATCAAGAAAGTCTCTCACATGCATGTCCAGAGGTTAAATAATCCCTTGCGTGTATAGCTGGAAACTTGTCTTCTAAGTGCTTCTAGATTCAGCCAAGTTGACCATTTATAACCATCACACTGTCCTATAGATGTCAGCAGATAGTTGGGAACATATATTGCTAAAGTTATGTGTAATTGTTGGGAAATGATTGTGATGGATTTCAAGCAACTGTAATAAATACTCTTGATGTTTTGTTATGATTGTTTTTATGTCCCTGCTTATCTTATTATCTCAGAGATGACATTGCTGACTGGTGTTACTAGAGAACTTAGATGGCTTCAAGCAACAAAGACAGGATGAGAAAGACAGCATTGGCTTCATTTAATATTTGCTCTGCTGAGAAAGTTTTGGCCAGAATTTTGATGAAGTAAAACACGGAAGCTCCACTGATGGGTGTACTGACCCTGGTTGTTTAAATTGTGTGTGACTCCCTTGAGATTCCACAATGATTTTTTTTTTGGATTGGGGATTTTCTTAAGACAAAAGAGGTGGGGGCAAAAAGAAAACAGCAAGACAGGAATTAAGTTGTATCTGGGCTAGAGATGAATATTAATTAAATGGTGTATGTGTGTGTGTGTGTGTGTGTGTGCATGTGTTTGTATTAGTGATGTGCTTATTAGGATTAGGACTACAGATCTGCTAGTGTAACTATCTTCATGAAGATCGTATAGACACTTCCAGACACACACGTTCATGGTGGGCTTAGTTTAAGTATATACATTTTAGTTTAGTAATAAGTATATTTCTGCATCTGCTTGCTTCATCTGTTAACTGTTAATAGGTGAGTCCTTCCTCAACCTTCTGAGCTAAGCATAAGTGAAGCCTTCACTTTATATGTGAAAGTATAAATACTGTTCCAATAAGAAAATTAACTGCCACATTAGTGAAGAGAAAACTTTTAAAACCTGACCTTTTATGTAATATTGAAACCATTTTCTTCCTCTGTAGTGAAATAATTTTTCTTTCAAAAGTCTGATAAAAACAACAGCAACAACAAGAAATGCTTTGTGGAAGACAGGCAAAATCTTCACATTCTTAAACTCGAATCTTCTTCCCCATCCCTCTTCTCCATTCTTCCTCTTAGTATTTTTCCATCTCTCTCATCCCTCCATTCTCTGTTTCACTGTCTTGTTCTCCGCTACTTCCTGCAGACATTCTTTGAGAGAGTACAGCACTGAGTCCCCAAACTCAAGGTACAGTGCTGCTGCATGGCAGTACTCAACTGGCTACATATCCATTGGAGTTTGTAGGTGAAGAGACAGCTCATGTCGCCCGTATGCAGGGCCTCTCAGAGGGAAGAAAGGAGAGGAGAAACACATATTGCTGAGCAGAGAAGGTCAGCACAGGGGAAGTAAGACTGAGAGAAAGTGCAAGCTCTGGTATTACAAATAGCATGGAGCTCTTGGCCGGGGTAAAAAGGTTTCCCATGTAGGGTGCAGAAAAGAGAGCATATGTTGTTTCATGTATTTTACCAATCTCCTTAAGTTAATCTTACAAACTTTGTTCTTGGTTTTTATTTAATTCACTTTTAAACGTCTAAATTATTTCAGAGATTATGATGTCATTGGTTTGTGAATTACTGGTGATGAGATAGTTATGTACTTAGTGCCCAGTTTTACTTACTTTGTCATTACATAATACAGTTGGGTCTTCATTTCTCTTCCTGCCTCCTTCCCTCACCATGTTGCCCATACATCTATTATTGTATATGAATGGATATATGCTTTGGATTAGCAGGCCATCTGAAGGCAGATTGTGCTGGCTATAATATCTTAAAGGGTAGAGACGGAATCCTGGTAGGAGACAGCAGAAAACAGTGAGCATCTAAATATTTCTCATACAGCTTTTAGGGCTAGCACAGGTTGGTCTCAAACACTGTTACTATTTTGCTTCAGGCAGCTATTGACTAAATAAACCTAATACCATCAGTTTTCAAGGGCATTAAATGTGTAAGTCCTCCAGAGTTTTCTACTATGATGAAATACAAACAGAGAGAATTGGTTGAAAAAAATGAAGCTATTATCACACATGGTGCTAATTTAATTTATAATTCACTTACAAATCTAGAGCCTGGGGTGCTATCACGAAAGCATGGTAAAATACAAAGTAGAAATGAGAGTTTTGTGAGAGTGACTGCAATATGCACACAATTTTCATAACTGAGGTAATTAAAAAGTCAGCCCTGATAAATGTAAAAGTGATTACTATTATCACGAGAAGGCCACTTAGTCTTTGAGTATTTTAGTTTCCTCTTCTGTAAAATAAAGTAGTGATATCTACCATATAGAGTTGCCAAAATTATACATATGACATGAAAATTGCTTAGAACAGATCTTGGAAAACAGTAGCCATTCAATAAACTTAGTTATTATTACAATTACAATCTAACCACCCATCACTTTAGAAAAATCATATAAAAATATTTCTTCTGAATTCTATGGACTCAGACAACACTAAAATTTTAAGTCATATTCCAGGAGTTCAAAAGAGAAAGAAGAATACACGTCTGACTTTGTACTTGAAATTTCTGTTATCACGGGGAATTTCTAAGAATGAAATTCAAACTTCAAGATTAAGTGGCACATCGAAAGGTCTATGAGAATAAAACAAGAAAGAGAAAAAATAGAATAGGAAAACATACAACTCTTTCATGGCAGCAGTGAAGGACAAGTGGGTGATTTTCAGAATGCTAATAAGCACTCACCACCCCAAGACACATGGCTGCTTCAACTTCATGCACAGTAGGGAACTTTCTGTGCTCTTCAGTACCAGATTGTACATGCAAGTTATTTGTAACAGAACATTGAAAAGTCAATGAAGGCAAACCTGGCAGGCAGCTGCTGTCGGGAAGCATCTGAATCAATAGGACACTATTAGACTTGTCTTTCCAAAGCAAAACACAGAACCATTTTAGCTGAAAGCATGACAGCACTGTGAAATTTCTCCACTACAGTAAGTCAAAGCAACAGGGAAGCAGGCTCTGGTGCCTCACTCAACAGATCAGAAAGTAATAATGAAATCTCATCATGGGCCTTAGTGTTGAGGATTACTCAAGAGGCAAGAAGATACAAGAGGAGATACAGATCATACAGGCACATGTTCAAGAACAGAAACTAAGGAATGATTATTTTTCCTGAATTTAGATTTCCTTATACTATTATTCCATTATCTAGCCTTTTTCTGAATAGAATATTATGTAGATAGTAAGAAAAGAAAAGCATTTAAACAGTTGTTTCTCACTGTGTAGATGTAAACTTCAGGCACTAAACCCCAATGATCTTGTTCCAGCTTTAGCTCTGACCAACCATATGCGGATATCAGGCTGTGCTCTAAGTGACTCCATGCTGCCTAAAACAGTCTATGTCTTATTTCAGATTATATCTTGCCCTGAATGTCCCCATTTTATATCAGCTTCTGACTCTAATTTGAGGCTAGAGGATGGCATGTTCACCTAATGGACATGTGGATAGCACCATCTGTCCAGCTCCACCCACGGGGCACATAATGATGACTTATCCCTGGGAGCAGAACAGGTGCTGCCCTATGAGCGTCTCAGTGTGCACTGAGGGAACACATGGATGTATCACCATCTCATCAGGGAACCTAGCCCAAGAACTTCTCAGACCCAACAGACCAAGGAAAGGGTATATAATTCTCTTCCGATCCTCCTAGGGAACTTCAACTTAGCTCAGCCTCACTGTTGGTGCAGCCTGCTCAGCTGTCTTCTGTCCATACTCACTCGGACCTGAAACCCACCCAGCCAGCAGTTTCCTCATGCCAGGTTTGCCCTTTCACCTTTACTCCTGTCTTCTACTTTACGGCTTCATTCTCAAACCTGGGGCCTGCTGTGGCCTGACTCAGAGTCAGCCAGCTTTTCTAGCTTCTGCAGTTCTATTCCATTCAAAGTTTGTTAACATTATCATCACAGACTCTGACAGTTTGGCTTCTTGGTCCCCTCGAAGCTCTCTGAAAAGCCTTGCTTCTTTAACCCTTTGCAGTCACTGCCTAACCTACATATATGTATATATGCAAACACATATTTACTTTGTGGGAGTTAATATCAATAATTGGAATCGGAATAAAAGACCCTATATTCACCTCAGGCAGGATTTTTCAGGAAAGTGAAATTATGTGGCAAATTTCTATCATTGAAACCAACTGTAATTTGTGAATTTATTGTCATTTAATAATTTCTGACATAGTGGAAAGACATAAACGTGTTCATTAACATTTTTTACATAGTACAGGCACAACATATACTATGTGCTTAATTAAAGTTTTTATACCTATTATAATGGAAAACCAGCATGGAAATATGTCACATACGGTCAGGATGAAATGCTCTTTTCTTTGTAGAGCTTTTAGGCAGTAATTAAGCTAGCTCTACCTACTGCCTTCCAAAAAACATACTCTGTCTATGCAATTGTATTATAATCAATTTAAAATGGCCTTTCATTCTTCTATAATGGAAGGGGGCATGTGGACTAATGGAGTAAGAGCCTTGTTCTACTATTCCAATTCTGACAGTTGTTAACTGTGAAAGTCACTTAACCTTTCAAGTCCCTAGCTTCATTATTTATAAATTTGTTACATTTGCCTTACAAAATAAAGCTAACATTTGTATCAGAAGATACACACACACACACACACACACACACACACACACACGCGCGTGCATTTTATATCCAATGAATTCTAGCTATGAAAATACTATAAAGTACATAAAAAATGCTTGTTAAAAATGTGAAGGGGAGGAATGAATAGGTCATTTTCCTTGTATTGATTTAAGATTTGCCAGTAATCTTGAATAGCGCTACACAAGAGACAGATGATAAATCTTAGTAAAACTAAAAAACTTGAAGGCGATACATTTATACATTTCTGTTTTGAATGAACAGTTCCCTTACTATTCTATTAATATTTAGAGAAACATCAGTTGTACAGTCTATTTAGCTTTACAAATCTTCTAAGGAACCATCAGAGTACAAAAACAGACAATCAAATGAAGATTGGCTATTTCCAATCTGAACAGTTAAAATGTGTTATATTTGTGATTCAGAGCCTAATTATCAAACCAATCTTTTGATTTTTGCTTATTGCCTATCCTGAACTATTTTTCTGACATTAATTTTACAAGTTATTCTATAACGAGGGAGATATCCTACAAATCATGAATGTATTACACTTCTATGTTTTAATCATATTCTTTATGGATTTGGCAGAAAGATTCCACTTTATATGGTGACATTATTAAATTATAGTTCGAATAGATTAACAAAGTGTAATTACCTGTATTGGAATATTAAGCCGTAGAAAAAGACATTCTGAGATAAGCTCTCACATGGATGAAACTTGGTACTATGCTATATGAGATAGGTTAGTCACTACAAGGTAAATACGTGATTCTCATATTGGTATGGAGACCAGTCAAATTCACTGAAGCAAAATGTAACCTGGAAGTTCCCTGGGGATGAGGGAGCAGGGGAGGGAGAGTCATTGTTTAGTGGGACTGAAGTTCAAGTTCCAGAAAATGAAGACTCCAGTGTGTTTGTGTTTTGAACCATAGTGAGGGCTATATAGCAACTTGAATGGAGTTAATGTCACTGAACTGCATACCTAAACATGGTCAAAATGGCAAAGCTTTCATTGTATATATTTTAGTACAATTAAAAATGTCTAAAAAAATTATGGATTAGTGTAATGCCAGAGATATATATAGCTTTGGAAAATAAAAGGCTTTGAAATGGACTGTTTAGGGCACACAATAATGTAGCTTTAGTGAGAAAGAAATCAAGCATGAGAACATTTAATGAATACTCGACTATGACAGATCTGAGTTGAACTATTGTCACTGATTCAGATCCCAGTGAGGATCTCTGTTGTCTCAGGGTCCGAGATCAAAGATGATCTCACCATACCTAGCAGCTTATATACTACACAGAGAGAAATTCATCTAATTATCATTCCGTTCTGCACCCGTGAAAGGGTTTGCAGAATTCCCAGTGGCTGAGGTTCGAGCTGGTTTGCAGAATGGCATCTGTATCTGTCTCTGAATGTATGTGAGCACTGTTTTGAGCAAGTCCATTTGCACTTCAGCATCTCATTGCCTTCCTCTATAAAAAAGTGGGTGTGACCGTGCATCTTACAGGCATGCACTGGCAATGTGAAGGGCTTGGCAGGGAGTACTGTGCCAGTTACTAGGATCTTCTACTGTCACAGTAAGTTCTTAGGAGACTTAGGCACTGGCCGGGCCACCAGGTAATAGTTAAGCATGGCTATGAGTAACAGACTGACCCACCTGTGGTACCACTTCCATAATTACTGACATGAGCACAGAAGGAAGCACAGCCACATTTCTCAATCATTGCTAGTAGGGCTATTATCAATGTCATATTGACTATATTTGTGCCCAAATTATGTCAAAAGCTACATGTTAGAAATTGAAGATTACTTACTTAATCTGAGTTAGTTGCAAAGAGGGCTCTACATAAATAAGAACAAAATAAAAATGTTCCCCTGTACATAGAGGGATAATTACATATTTATCCTACTAACATGCACTTTTATATGTGGGGTACTTAAGACGCGGATGTATGAGATCAGTCACGTACTTTGTATGAAATCTTACCATACACATGAAAAGCATAGATAATCTCCAGTCAACAAGAATAATACCTTATGAAAGCTTTCCCCATTTGCTTTGCAGATCCATCGAGAAAGTGCATCCATATTAAAACAATGACCTTAAAGTCTCCAAAGCAGAGGATTAGAAGAAAATGAAACAACACTCCAGGACAATGGAGGCACACTGCCAAGAAGGCACTGCCTCTCCTGTGTTGATCGCTGTTCAAAACACCCTGCCCTGTATTCACTTTAGTACCTGAAATGACTGAAATCCCTGAACGCACTTGTCTATTTGGCTTGAAGAAGGAAGAAGGAAGAAGGAAGAAGGAAGAAGGAAGAAGGAAGAAGGAAGAAGGAAGAAGGAAGAAGGAGAAGAAGGAGGAGGAGGAGGAGGAGGAGGAGGAAGAGGAAGAAGGAAGACAAGAACAAATGCAAGTGGTGATGGGAAATGAAGACTTAGGCTCAGGTACTTCTTTTTCACAATTTCTCCACAACAGCTGCACTGGGCATTTTGATCAGGAGAAAAGCAGGGCAAATGTAATGGCATGGATGTAAACCACCGACAGGACAATGTGGCTAGAGAAGAAGATCAGGTAGGAAGCAGATTTATATGGGGGGGGGGAAGCAAAGGTTAGAAAGAGAAAGGTCATGTAAGAAACTACTCAGTTATTTTTCAAAATTTGGACCAGGACAGAAAAAAATGGAGAAAGATGCAGCTGTTTGTCTCTCTCTCATTCTCACAGTCCCCATTCCCCAAGCTATAAATGTATGTGGGTGTTAACTGTGGATTTTCACAGCTCTGTTTTGGTACCATCCCAGGTAAATATATATTTTATGAAATGAAAGATAACATCTTAAGATGGATTTGTTATATAACTCTCTCATAAGCTGAAGACAGCCGGGTTTTTCCTGGATCTCATCTTTTTCATTTAATAGTGAATTTGTCTATAGCTTTGCCTTTGATGCACTACACTGAGAATTGTTCAATTTTTATGTAGTTGAAAACAATATACTCGGCATTACATAATTATGCAAACTCATTTTTCTAGAGTTATATCAATAGGCAGGATTCAGATTTAAAAAGTCATAGTCACTAAAATACAATGGCATGATAAACTCTGATATATTCATGCTAAAAGACATAATTTCTAAAGTCATACAATATTTAAAATTTCAAATGTAAAAGGGGAAAGTCCATTATAGTCGAAATCTTGCATATCTAGTAAACAATAATTACCCAAGAAATGATATAGCAAATTGTGTCAGTGTTACCTGTGTAAGCATACAATGCATTAGAGAATCGCAACTTCCAAATTGGCTGCCAAGAATTACTCTTTACAATACATCTCAAGCTACTGAAAGTTCACAGACTATGACTTTGGGTCTCATATGAGTTATAAGACAATGTATTTTGAATATTTGTTTGAAACAAGTATTTATTTCATCCAGAAACATTTTGTATAAATCCATAAAAATAATCTTTGAAGGACTCATGTGAAAATGGAAGACAGAAGAACAGCATAACTAGAATGTATATAAACCATAAGAGCAAGAGATGAGAGTTGCTCAAATGCACAGTGGATTATATGCTGAGTCTTGCAGGCATTTTAGAATAAGGAACATACAGGTTAAAAAATAAGGAAAGAACTATAAAGCATTTTACATGAATTTACTTTCTGTTGAAGTGGGAGTTGTAATTTTTAAGGTTGGGGTAAACGTATCTTTAGAGGCATAATAACATTTGATATTAAAAGGAGAGAGTATTAATATTGCTAGTCCATAATAGTATTATAAAGGGATTTTCATGGTATTTTCAAGAGAAAGACTGAAACAACACTGCACTACCACTTAATCTGATGATTAAAGGTTTCAACAAAGATTATTAACTGACGTACCAACATGTGGATAAGTGAATGGACATTCTTTGTCACAGGAGCACAGTATAAAAATAAGTAATGTTAGTACCAGAGATTTAGTTTCGGTGGAAGGATAATTTTGTAGTTTTAACTTCAGATACTATATACAAAGTGTTTGTGTGTTTATATGAAAGGTGCCAGGCAGTGCCAAACTGGCTCACTCTTTGGACTGCTGCCTCTGTAACATGTATGACACACAGTTTATGTGTAGAATTCTCAGTGCAGTAATTTGGTGGTAAGGGAGAAAGTCCTTCTGGCGCCCTTCACATCATAGTGCCTGCTGACTCAGCCCCCTTCTGGGCCTGGAAGACAACTGAAGGCTTTGAGCCTTCTTTGCAATGCTGTGAAAGAGAGCTGTACTGCTTCTATGTCTAACATCTGCATTTGCTTTAAGGTAGAAGACAATGTCAAGCTGACTTTCAACCAGCCTCTACCTCCTTTCTTTCTTCCTTCATCGCTCCCTTCTTCTTTAGCTCATTCAGATGTGCAAAAATGTTATAATTTTAAAGGAATGCTTCTTTGATATTCCAAGGGAGACATTATTATTAATTATAAAGTTACTATTTACTGATGCTGTCATAAGAACATCTATAACAAGCAGTTAATAAACATGTCTTGCCAATCTCACATAAAACATATACAATAAAAGTTATTTTCACTTTTCTAGAGGAGACTGAGGCAAAGTTTGCAGTCTCCTTTTGGAGACACAGAGCCAACAGGTGGTAGAAATGGGACTTGAATAGCATAAACATTTATAATTACAAAGGAAAATAATGCTGCCCAACAATGAGCTGCAGCAGACCGAGAAGTGAATGGGTCAGAATCATAGAGGATCTAAACTGGTCATTCAGAGAGCTGGGCCATTTTGTTCAACCTCTGCAACTTTGAACTTTACACAATACATTTTAAAACACAAATGATATTTGAAGGGAGTTCCCCTCTATCGCTGCAGCAATTCTTGCAGCTTTCAGAATCATGAGGGATTAGGCTTTACAGAACAAAAGAGAATACACACAAAAGCACAAATAAAAATGACTGTACATTTCTAGAAATGGGCTAGATTCTTTCAAGTAGTTATTATAAGAAACTGCAATGTAGAGTGTGCTAACTCTACTACATAAACTTCCATCAAAGACAGCACATCTCTTACTCACTTGATGGTAACAGTAACTCAGTAGAGGATCCAAAACATGTACAGATGTATTACATTGCCTTAGCTCCCAGAGCTAATGAATGGTGTGGCTGGGATTCGAACCCGGAGAATTTCCCAAAGCTAATACTCTACAGTAAATTTATTAAAGACAACTTCTTTGGTGTTTCAAAAAATACCTTGCATCAAGAAAAATAGGCTTTAGATTTTTTCAAAAAAAAAAATCAGGAATTACAGGAAACACATTTTAACCAATGTCCAAAGGACAGAAACAAAAATAAAAAAATATATTTTTCATTTTTTTAAAATAAAATATTGAATAAAATATTAAGTAATTTGACCACTGCTAATAGGATGGGTATCCTGAAAAGATCATTTCTCACTACAAGTAAACAATATTGCTGTTTCCTGATCTTTCTACTGCTCCCATCATGGCATCATTCATATAGGAGGATAAAAAATTATCTGTGCTATGAGTGGTAACTTGAGTAGGGAGAAAAATAAAGGTCAATTTTTTAACAGTAAATCTATTGCTTAAAAAAAAGGTTAACTTCATATAGTATGTAGCCCTAATCATCTGTGAAAGCATGCGGACATATGTTTCCTTTTGACAATCAAATGAAATTAATCTCATGTTTACTAGAGTATCTGCAACCAAATAAGAGTCCAAATAAATGCCTCTGCTCTGTTCTGCTCTCCTCTGCTCTCCTCTGCTCCCTGTTCTGCTCTCCTCTGCTCTCCCCTGCTCTCTGCTCTCCTCTCCTCTGCTCTCCCCTGCTCTCTGCTCTCCTCTCCTCTGCTCTCCTCTGCTCTCCTCTGCTCCCTGCTCTCCTCTGCTCTCCCCTGCTCTCTGCTCTCCTCTCCTGTGCTCTCCCCTGCTCTCTGCTCTCCTCTCCTCTGCTCTCCCCTGCTCTCTGCTCTTCTCTCCTCTGCTCTCTTCCTTCTCTCTCCTTTCGTCCCCTCCCTCCTGTCTCTACTCTTATCCTCTTACTTCCTTTGTATTTCATCCATCCATCCATTCATCCACCATCTTTCTGTATAAACACTTTTAGTAAACATTACACATAGAAAAAATGTTAGCTGGCTAATTAGACTAGAGGACTCAGTTTTGTGGCTAGATATGAGAGCTCAGGGTAAGGTCTCAGCCTGCCTTACCCTCTCTATTTTAGAGGAGGCAATAAAATAAGGATATCAGACTAGAGACCATGACTGTTCCTCCCAGCTCTACAGCATTAACACACCCCAGCCGCCATACCATCCTCACACCCCGCTCATGGTTACGATTTTTTATAACAGTGACTTACTACTTCTAATAATGAAAGAGCTAACACAATGAAACTTGTGAAAAATCATTTCCAAATAATACTTATTCTCTAAAAATTCACAGGAAAACATTTGGTCGAGTCAAAGTCTTCTTTCTAGTAGAAAATTTCTTGCTAAAATGGAAACGCCACACTCTATTTGTTATCCCAGGAAAGCTAGACCGTTAATAATAGTCATATTTTGAGTGACAACATCAACTCCCACAAGTATTCAGTGAGATTTAGCAAATCTAGGATGCTGTGACTAGTCCCCAAAGAGCACGCCTGAGTGTCTGAGTGACTCTTTGATGTCTCTCATGTCATTACCATTGTCTAGTGTAATCAGAGAGTGCGGACTCAGGATGATTTTCATAGTGTTACTGAGTACTCAGGGATCGAGAGGAAGATTATTATTTTAAGAACAATTTCAACAGCCCATTTTCCCCGAGTCCTTATTTTAATCTCAAAACTTTTGTGAATTATAAAGGCCAGGCCCTCCAAAGTTTTTTTCTAGTAATATTTTAATTATCAGTTTTTTTCTTAAGCTATGAGGTTTAAGGCAAAATTATAGGGAATTTGTATGATTCTCCTATAATAAAACTCTTTACATTTATGTTTTTAATTTATTGTAAATAGGAAGAGCTTTATTAATTTTTGGATTTTAATATGTGTGGTAGCAGCAGGGGCATATACATAAAAAACAGCAGGTGGTCAGGATCTGCCCAGTGCCCTTGGCTTTCATGCTTCAGTCTACACACTGACCACTCTGACATAGTAGCCTCTTTAGAGATTAAAATATACATGAATACACTTATCTTCTAACTGGAGTTTTAAATCGGAGTATTTTTGAATATATACATATGCATGAATTGCATTTTTAAAAAGCATTCAGGTTTAGTTCAGAGTAATTTTTTCATTGTGTGTATATACATATCATATATATAATACATATATTATATGATTGTATATACACACAATGAAAAGTTATATATATTATATGTGATTTATATATACATATATAATATATACATATATGATGTATACATATATCATGTATACTATATATATACACACACATACAATATATATGTATATATTAGTTATTAAACAAAGAAGATACTTAAAAGCTGGGACAAATACCCTATATCACAAATAATACACAATGAAGGGGTACAAGTTCTTCATTAGAAACAGACTATTTTCTTCAGGATTATTACAAATAAATAAATAGGTCTCATTATAAGAATGTGAGCCTTCCAAATGGTGCCTCCCTAAATTCTGCTTCAATTTACAAAAATACAAAGAACGTTTATCAATGCACCTGAACAATAGATCACATAATGGGATACGTGTTTGTGTGTGTGTGTGTGTGTGTGTGTGTGTGTGTGTGTGTGTGTGTATTGCATAAAAATAAGATCAGAAAAGTGGTCATTGATAACTTTTCATGGTGAGATTAGAGTTAGAGGTGAGAAACAGTTCTGGCCAAGAGGATAGCTTGTTTGTATAAATTGACTCCAACCAGTGTGCTTGCTTCATCTTTTAACAACACACACTAATTCTCATAAATAAAACACATGATTGAAATTGTGAGTGAAGGTAGTCTTATATGCCTAAAACAAATCTTGAAGAGTACCTGGTCTTTTCGGAGTAGAAAAATATTTACATTTTGGCTAAAGGATATATGGACTTTCTAAGGTTGGTAAGATGGAGAAAAAAAAGAGTCCCAAAGAACTCTTATTTATTCTATATCTTTTAGTATGTTCAGGTGGGGAGAGTTCTTAATGTATAACATAAAAATCAGCTTTATTAATCAATTCTGCACTCTATTCTATAGAAAATTTTCAGAATAGTCTCTGCATTTTCAACAACAGTCCTTCATATCATAGGAACTTAAATTATTCAAGCAGAAACATTCTTTTCCCCACAAGTGGCCATTTTTCAATTTGGGACTTTATAAACTGTAATTAAAAAGATTGGAAATGTGGCACTTTCTGGAAGTGAAGCCACACGATCTTCAGGTGGGTTAGTCAAAGAAAGTCACTGCCAGCCCTGCTCTGCTTTCCCATCAGATGCAAACAAGGCCAACTGAGAATAAACACTATTCACATTATTCTGACCACGAAGCATTATATATAATCATTCAAAATTATGTATGATTTATTTATTAAAGCTTGAGGGAAATAACCAATTTTATTAAGGAAGTAATTTATATGTTTCCCAGAAAATTTTATTAAAGTTCCTTCTTTTATCAATATTACATTCTTTCCATTCAACTTTATTTGCTTTAATAGACACCAAGCAAGTTTATAGACAGGTTTTTATTTGGAGACATCATTATCCCTCACTATTCCTGTTTGGAGTTTTGGAGAACTACAATTTCCAGCATTTTTTTCAAATCAATCATATTATTAAAGTCAAACAATATGAGTTATTAGTATGGATTTCGATACTACATCTCCATTTTACTGTTTTTGATATTCACATAATCTTTGCATCTTAGAACTCTTTATAAAATCTACCACAAAATGATGTCACCAAGAAATATATTTATATATATAATATATTTTATATATATAAAATAAAAAATCTATATTATATATATAATGTATGTATGTGTGTGTGTGTGTGTGTGTGTGTATATATATATATATATATAAAATTCTGCTTAATAAAAAAGATACTTAGAAAAACTATTACAGGGAGAAAGTCACAGCTGAAGAAGACAATGTATTTCATAGTGAAGTCTTGAGAAGATTGGAAAGAAACGGAATAATGGGAATAAACTATGGATTTTAAGACATCCTATATTATTATTTTACATAATTCTGTTTAGTGATTGTAAACAAACCAAGCATATTAATACTTTTTAAAGTTTTCAAAAATGAGTGATCTTTTTTATCCTCTAAAACAAAATTAATTATGTGTGCGTATTAAATTTTCCACTTCTTCCTTCTAAGAATGAGTCAATGTTACTCTAAATATATGGAGCCAACATAAATGCTTTGGCCGCAGAGATGTATCGCACAGATTATCTGCCTATTTGTCTAAGAGGATTATAGGGTAAATCATTTCCAGTGGACTCCTGTGAGTCAAAATTGAGTTTCAGAAGGTGCCACTTGCTTGCTGTTCTGATTTCTAATCTTAAAACTTAGAAAGGTGAATATTTGTGTAAAAGATTATCTAATTTTGCAGAAGGTCTGGTACAGTTATTTTGTCATTAAAGCACTTACTGTTCTGCTGGGGTATTCTGGAGTATTTGGGGTGTTTTTCTTTCAGAATCTCCCTTCTTCAATCTAGGGAAAAAAACAGTACATACAATAATCATTTGAGACTGTCTTAAGCAGGACATTATCTTTATTAATATTTCTACCTTAGAGTCTTGCAACATGTTCATTTAACTACAAAATATACCATCCTCATGCATATTTAGTATACATAGTATTTGAAGTTGTTTTGAGAAGCTGATCAGAACTATGTTGATAATTTGCATTCTCATTTTATAAGAAGTACCATAAGATTATGTTTTTATAGAGTATTTCAGTTGAAAAGGTAAAATAAGAAAAAATTATGAAAGAATATTGAATTATTATACTCATTGTCTTAAGACTCACACAATTTTCAGTCAATCATGTCTATTGCTATGTAAATAATTCATATGAGTATTATAAACCAATCTTATACATTTATCTCAAATTTTATGTTTTTCTGGAGTTAGAAACCTTCAATATATCATAAATATCTCCCTATTTTCAAAGCTTAATCATGATCTAGATATAAGCTAATCCTATTCTAGCACATAGATATATCTGTAAGCATGCACATATACAGACTTGTAAACCCATCAACCATTAGGAGAAAAGTAAATGCACATTAGTATATTAAACGTACATCATTCAATTTAGTCTCAGAGAATAAGAATATAAAGTCCTTTCCAAGAGTCAGTATCAGGAGTGCTTTAATGTAGCAAATAATATAACGTAATGTAGAACTTCTGATTTGGTTTGACAAGCTAGGAACTCATAAATGAAAATTTCACAGTACTAGAGAGAAGTGCCTTTTACTACAAGTTATCATCGTTTTTAGTTCTCAGAATGTTAAGTTCAAAGCCAAGAAACAACAAAATATTTAAAAATAGGTTTCCAGTAAGCATTCTGGTGTGTTCAACAGAACCATGAAAATAATACAGTGACAGCATCTCTTGCCCCTGGCTCAGAGAGGTGCTGAGCCGGACAGATCCAAAGTGACGGCTCTACTTCCACAGCTGCAACACTGCATCTGATCAGTGGTTCAACCTCCGAGGTCTGCTTTCATTTTATTCCTCCTTGAAACTCAACTGTTTTCTAGGAAAGTTTATTAGCAGCATTGATGTTCAAATGCACTTAGATTTACCTGACTGCCTCTTAACATATGATTTCAAGCCACAGTCATTTTATATAAAATCTCTGTAGACTGTTTTAGTCTACTGTCATATTTTATTGACGCAAAACCTACAACAAGATTCTATGTGTATACACGTTAAAATACAGTGACATGCAGCACTTTACAAGAAACTGGAAAAATGTATTAGGAAAAAAATGCATTTGAACCAAATATAAGAGAGGATTTGATGCCATTCATACTTAACATTATTACTCACCAACAATCAGGCTTCCCCAAGGGGATACTGTGAAAGGATTAAACAGCTTTGGTGATTTATGCTGTCTACAGGGCTTTGATTTCATTTTGGTTTATATGCATATCTGCCACATGGATAAATGGGCAAGTCTGCTCTACTGTAGGGAAAAAACCATTTTGGACTTATTCCATGCTCTGATTATGAGTGTATGCAGTATTTTTGTGTGCAGTATTTCCGTCCCCCTCATGTATTAATGCCTTCTCTTTAATCTAGTGGGAAAATAAAACAAAAAGCAGGCCACATCACTGTTGTGCACTGTCTGCCACTTATCTGCATGGTGGGAGTAAGTCCCCACCACCAGGTCCACTCAGCTCATTTCCTTTAGTTAGAAGTAAGCTTGACAAAGAAGAAAGAAAACAGACTGCTTTTGGTGGATGTAGAAAGTGAGCCATTCATAATATGTAGCTCTCATGATGATGTAATTTACAGAATTAAGTCAAATCTTACATGCTTTAGACGCCATGAATGCTGTACATCCTTAACTATTTTTCCATTACTTTGTGGGCAGAAAACATCCACAGTAATTTTAATATTGGAGACTTTAAAGCAGTACCTATAAAACTTTTAAAAATATGCTTATTTTTAATTAATGACAATAATTAACAATTAAGTGCAAACTTTAGTTTTAGATATCTCAAGTATTCTGCTTTTATGGAGATCCTAATCTTAACTAAGTGTTCAGTAATATGGCATCCTGTTAAATATTCACTTAGGGTTGGAATCGGAGTACACTATGAAATACTGCAAAGAGGTCACCTACAAACACTATCCCCTTAGCTCCAAGTCAAGCAACTCATAGCAGAAGCCTAATTCCAAAGCTTTACATGTCCAAACTGTAAGACGTTGATACACTTCATAGCTTTATCTTTTGGGTCACATTCGACAGAAATGCTGAAACTTGGGGATAGGACGCAGTTGTAAGGCTGACTAGTAATGCTCTTAGCACAGTTTTTTCTAATCCTAAGGGATTTGGTTAGAAATCTTTTGGCTCATGTTTGTATTGTTGGAACAACAGTCAGCAAGCTGATGTTTCTTGAAAACAGGACATTATCCAGGTCATTACTGGCTGAATACATGTAAGCTTCTAGATAGATAAGTGAAACACTGTACAACTGAACACCTTGTTGTGATCAATGGTGGTACGTGATCAATGGCGGGGGATGAGAAACAACTAACTTCCAACAACATCATTGTTGGAACAACAACAATTAGGTGTTGATCATAAACTAGGCAATGGTAGTGTGTCAGTAGGGAAGTGCCCATCTTTGATAGCTACTCTACAATGTGAAGAATAGTTTCCTGGTCACGGAAAACACACTTAAATACACAATAAAGTAAGAAGTTATGACATCCCAAGTCCTCAATATAATTTCAAGTGGCTGAGAATATATTAACTGAATATATGTTATATGATTTATATATGTGGAATATATATTGTGTGTGTATGCTTCAAAAACAAAACTCAAGTATTTATAGAATTTGTAATACTTAAAATATGCTGCATATTGCTCAATTTTGTAAGTACAATCTTGATTAGAATCACATATTATAAACAATTTCTGGCTACTGTTTAATAGACTGTGACTATGTATATATACTTATAGAAACAAATGTACACAGAGAGAGAGAGAGAAGACAGGAGAAGAGAGAAGAGAGAAGAGAAGAGAGAAGAGAAGAAGAGAGTTATGATGTAAGACAGTACTGTAAACAACTGTTGAATCCACATAAGGGCGCATGGGGACTAGTAATGTTCTTCCAGCTTTTTGTTAAAAGTCTACTGTTAGAGAAACAAACATGATAAATAATAGACTATTAAACTATCTTTAAAGTACATTAACTAAAGACAAAATGCCACTTCCACCACTCCAATAGTATTACAAAGAACTGTGGCGAGTTTTAGTTTGTTCATTAATTATAAGATTGTTTTGTATATAACTATAAAATATAAAAATATTTAGATAGTATTAGAAAATATTAGACAATGAAATTAAATAATCTATCAAGTGAAGCACTGAATAAAGAAATGCTTTCTAAATAAATGACATCATGGTGGGTATCTATGGTACTTCTTGTAGATATATATAAAAGGCAAAAACACACCAATAGAGATTTTGTTAGAAAAATGATTTTTAGAATAAGGGAACTTTTCTATTTTCCTCTTCCTCCTCTTCCTGCGCTTTTCCTTCTTCTTTTTTGGCTAACCATTGACAGCCATTTAGGAGGCTTCTGTCTACCAGCTTGTCCTAGTTATGATAGGAGCAAGTGTTTAGCAACAAGGAAGAAAAAGGAGGGGGTAATGATGACGAAGGTACTTGTTTTGCTGTTGTGACACTTTGTTTTACAAGCCAACAAATACTAAAACATTTGTTGGAAGTTGCAGTTACAATAATCACACACTGGGTTCAACCATGTTTAACATTTTCATTATAGTCAAAATAATTATTTTAGAATTAGGGGATGATAATGAGGCAGAATGGCATTAAATCAGGAGAGTCAGTCTGTACCTTCAAAAGGAGGATGGGAATTAATTAAATGAGAAACTTGGGAGAAGTTAATTGGGGCTGAGTAAAGATAAGGGCACCATCAAAGCAAAAAGAAATGCAAGTATAACAAAAGATGTAGCAGGTCATTCCACTGCACACACCTAGGAGAGAAAATCTTTGCAGAATCATAAACAGCAGGAGCAGTAGAGTGCCTAGGGGTGCCTCGGTTGGCTTCACAACTCCTAGAATAGTTCCTGTCACATAAATAAATGTTTGCTGAATGAACAATATTGTATATTGACAAAAGTAACATTCAGTTTCATCTTATACGTTTTTGATTCTTTCTCTATCCAGTGTTTGACCCTAGGCAAATCACTTCATCGCTTCTGACCCCAATTTCATCATCTGTGAAATGAAAGTGGAAAGAGGTATTCTCCAAGGTGCCTTCCGGCTCTAAACACTTCTGTATATGGTTCTGTTTATTAAAACAGTCAATTGGGAACATTTTTTTTTGTAGAAGATAATATCCTGGTATGCGTTCTACATGAGGAGAAATGCGAAACAGAGAAGATGAATAATGGTGTAATCCGTTCATTCAAGTAATGAAAAATAAATCCTACTGAATAAAAGACTTACGTAGGGGTGGCTTATGGTTTTTGCATGCAGGAAATGACATTTATGTGGATAGCTGACAAAGATAGGCAGAGGAAGAACTCTTTATCTGTTGTTTTTATTATAACTAGAGAGACACCATGCCTTGCTTGCATCCACATCTAGAGTCCTGAATACAAGAGAAACAGATAGTGCTCAAAATAAGGCATCAAGTTGCAGAAGCTTAGACAAATGTTATTATACTCAGTAGAACTGAATTGGAAATGCCCATCTAGGAGAAAGGAAAATTGGAGAAACTTAGGCTCTATATAAATTCCATGGGAAGATCTCAGGCTCAGGTACTACTGGAAGAACTGCCATATCCATGAAGTCTTTCATCCGAACACTGGCTTCCTTGTATCTTTTTGTTCTTATTTTTCATCTGGCCCTACATCCTACAACACCATTCCGCAGTGCTTACGTGTAATTGTTCTTTGTCCCTATTTCAACTGTGGTGTTTGTATCTTTCCAACTAGAGTTGGCCACAGACCATATATACCTGTTTCCTTTAAATGACAGTTAAAATGAATTGGTGTCGGGTAATTATTCTGTATGTGGGCAGAGAAGAAGGATGTACTCAGATCTCAGACATGGACAGGAGGGTTGTCCGGCAGCTACCAAAAATACCTTCCAGTTGTCAAATCTAACTGGTGATTCTAAGAACCTCTACCCTGCCTTGTTAATCATTATCAGATTCTCACAGTGATTTTGAAGAAGATGGCTCAAAGTACTTATGACTTGAGAGTGAAAGGTACACAGATTTTAATGACAAAAAGTCTAACTCATTCTTAAAAGCACCTGAAGTCATGGCAGGATACATGTACACTAGGGTCTGACCCACAGGAGGGGATGCTGTTTTCTTAGCTTAATTAGAACAGAGAAGAGTATGTCTTATGGGTTTATGTTCAAACTAAGACCACTGTAGCAAACATATATTTGGATGCAATACTTGCATCTCTGGGTTAAGGGGTGTTGGGTTAATAAGTGGGGTATAAATGAAAATGAAGGCACAAAGAAAGCAGGGCTTGAAAGAACAGTTCCAAACTCAGAGCTTTCTTTCTGCCTAATTAATTTTTGTAGCTGGAGATAAAACCGAGAGCCTCATCTAAGTTACGCAAACATTCTGCCACTGAGCGCCAGCTCTAGTCTTGTGAATAGCTTTATAAAGAAAGGTGAAAGTCCCTAAATATCTTTACATAGAATTTCAAATTTATAAATATATAAACCACATATATTTCCTGACAGGACAGAAGATGGTAAAATCATAAATGAAAATATGTTGACTCTGCTCTCTTCAGTTTCTGGGTGTTTGAATCTAGAGGGTGGGGTAGCAATTCTCTAGACAAATTTAGGCTGATGGAGAGAATGAGTCATGTAGACCTTAGTTTGCTACAAATTCAAAACCAGTATTGTGCTAGGAAACAAATATAAATGAGGTATTAGAACGCTGCATGAGGTTTCTCTAGTCTTATGCTGGTTACTTCATCATTTGTGCTGTGAGTACATTTAAGCCTCATCCCCTGTGGTGGCCAGGTTAGCAAGGTGTATGATTAAAGTGCTAGGTCAATCAGGAACAGTAACATAGCCATAGAGAAAGGTTCTTTGGTTTCCCTCTGTTGTACATTACAGAAAGTATATGATAGAAACTATCTTATTCAGGATATATTGTAAGAGATTACGTGCCTCGTTTGGAAAAAGTTCAAAATTTTAACTGTGACTTAATAAAGCATACTCATCAGACTGCATCTTCACACTCATCTTCCCAGGGAGGGTGATGTAGGTGTTAAATATCTTGATTTGCATAGGAGCAAGTGAAATTCACAAGATCCTTGTAGCAAGTGTTAGAGCCAGGATCTAAATTCAGTTCTGTCAGTATCTAAATACAGTTTTTACCTAGCAACACAGTTGCTGTGCTGCTCCTGCTGCTGGACTTTGAGGAGGTAGAAAACTTGGTTTCTACATCTTTGTCTATCAAATATTAGGTGGATCATCCTGAAACCATTGATATAAAGTTGTCATAATCACTGTTTCATAGAGAAAATGTAGGAAAATAAACTGTATCTATGGCTTCATTGAGGTATTCTTGATTTACACAAGTAGCTGAATACATCTAACATTTAAGAATCTAAAGCTGTAAAAGTTATGTTTTCCAAGTATTGGTTAATATGAATACTTCTTAATTATTTATTATATTTTGAGATTATAATTACATCATTCCCCTCTTCCTTTTCCTCCCTTAAAACCCTCATATATCATACTACCTCCCTTGATTTCTTTTAAATTCATAGCCTCTTTTAAAATTAATTGTTACACACTGATACTTCGATAAACCAGCACATCCCTAACTATACTCTAAGTGGAGCTCTCACCCCTCGTCAGGGAAATGCCTTTAAACTGACTGACGTCATAATTCATGTCTGAACATCACAATTTCTAAACTAAGCAGTTATCAAATCACAAAATCATATTCCTCTCCACAGAATGATTCCTTATACTCAGATGGCCATCCAGATGCATTTATCATAAGATGTAGATGATGTTTTTCATCTGTCTTTTAATGACAGGAAACCTATTTCCATGTAGTTCCCAAAGAATTATATTAGGCGGTCAACAAAACTATAAGGCTATGGGACCTAAAGATACATTTTCTCAAAATTAGAGTACATGAGTCACAAATGAAAGTTGAAATACTCAGCCAAGGGATCTGTGGGTAAAAGCTTTGTTGGATGACTGGGAAACTAAGCTTATACCCACCAAACAGCTACACTGTTTGGATATCAGAAAAAGGATGCTCTAGTTGAGGCCTGGAAGCTAAGTTTTCCTCTGATCTTGCCACCCCTTATTCTCCCCAAAGACAAGCTGCAGAAACTCCATTTTCTCTTCTCCAATGCAGGCTACAGAAAGCAAATAACCTCTTTCTGAAACCCAGAGTACTTAAAAGAGTTGTTGTAAAATCACCAGATTGACTCTGTAAAGTATCACCCCATAGGAATCTTCTTAGTTGCTTTGTTAGATTTTAGGTTACAAAACCCACATTCCACAAGAGGCGGCTCTGTGGGTGAGAGGCCTTGATTGTCTCTAACCTTTGCCCAAGGTCTAGCAGTACTGCATCATTCCCTTTTTATTCAATCTCATTTCACACAGCTACCCATGCTTTACCAATCCTAAACATAAAAAACAACTCTTTCATTCAGTGTCTTTGGGTCTTCCAAGAACTCCATTGTCTTGTAAAACTATAATCAATTAAATTTATGCATTTTTTGTCTTGTTAATCTGCTATTGCCAATTTATTCAACAATTTCAAATAATTAAAACAATAAAGGGAAAGATTAGACTTCACTACAAAATGGATAGCAGTTCAATTCCAAAAGCAAAAGAAGTAAAAAGTTATAAATGTACTTTGGATCAAATCATACATTCCTTTTTGTCACAATAGTGTACACTTTATGTCCTAACACTGGGAAGACAGAGCCAGTCAGAATTCTATGACCTTGAAGCCAGCCTGGTACATACTGAGTTCCAGGGAAGTCAAGCCTGTATAGTGAGATCCTGTCTCAAACAAACAAACAAACAAACAAACAAACAAACAAACCCTTTAAACCTAAAACAACACATTAACACCCCCTCTTCCAAAAAATGGGGGGAAAAGTTCTATCTCACATTTAAATTAGAAGACTGTCAAAGAACAGGATGTAATTTCCATTCTGAAACTGGATGCCTTTTAAGTCACTGTTTCAGAACCATGGACTTTAGATTATTTACCAAAAGAGAAAAACAGATGAAGTATAAAGAATAAAACCGTAGGAGGGTATGCTCATAAAGATGCTTGCCATAGTAAAACCCGATCCCTCACTCTGAATTAATTTTCCCTTAAAATGGACATACATGCAACCCTCCAAAATTATAAACCAATAATTTATTCAGAGAGGAATTTGGGGACGACAACTATGATTTGAAGAAATGGAGATTATCAAATTAGGGAGGGGGGAAAACAGGTAACTCCCACTAAATTTTTCTCTAGAATCAGCAGTTAGGTGAACGGCCATTTGAGAATTGTGGCAGAGTTCAATAGAATTTCACATTAAAAGCTGACACTACTATGCCTAGCATGAAAAAGAGTCTTCTTTCAACCATGAAATGAAGTAATGAACAGAATAACAGCAGATCAAGCGTGGCGATGACATGGATGAGCTGTCCTCCCAGCTTCCACTCTCTGATCCTTCAGATGTCTAATGTGAATGGCAACTAATTTTCACTGACAAAAGGATATGTTCAAGAATATCAGAGTAAGTCCTACAGAGCACACAGATTTTCTGGGAGATAAGACTCTACTCAGGGATTATAACGCTTTGTGTTTTGGCTTTCTGTTATAAAACTCAATGGGAAACCAACCTTCGACTTGCAGTTATAATTACTTTGGAATTATATACTTTATAGCAAGAGAATTTGCTCTCTTTTATAGTGTCTAACGCATCATGCCTATTACAATTTCATCTTTAGTTTTTAAAAATCAAATGATTTTTAGTATAATTGTTTCTGTATTCTTGAAATCGTGAATAACAACAAAACCAAAACAACAAAAATGCACCGTAAAATAATTCACCTTCACAACTTTAGCGATGTCTACCACATGTGGATTTTTAATTTTACTAACAACAGCAATCTAAACTAAAACACCAAGATAATTCAATAATTTAAATGCTAACTACATTAAGAATGATAAACTTGGTTGACAGATGCTGATGGAAAGTTCAGACCTTGTATAAAATGAATACAAATGACAATCTTACTGTTAAACTGGAGATGGCCAACAGTGAAGCCATCTCTCCCACAGGCAAATCTCAAAAACTTTTCTACGGTACTGTTCTAGGAGCTCTGTGGTATGCGAAAGATCCTAAGTCATTTCCCCATCCGTACCATTAAATCTCAACTGTGTGTCACTCAGTGCATTAATGCTGATACTCATTTCTTTTATAGCTATTGTTTAATACTGTGGTGATGGAAGCTGCTCAAGAAACCTATCTAATTACCTTCAATTCAAGGTCCTCAGTACATTATCCGGATGTATGGAGTTCTAAATTAATGTCTGTTGAACGGAATGAACTCTTGAAACACCCAGTCAGTCTCCTTTCTCTACATACTAGCAACTATTATTACTGACAACTTTATTTGCTCCATTGGTGACACAGTTGGCTCATGTCTACAATTGCACTTGAACTTAATTTTAAGGTTTCTTTTTATTTCTATTGACACAGGCCCATGGAGGTTCTTTTGTAGTTCAGCTATTTAGGATATGGAGATAAAGTCTTCACTGTATGGAAATATTTAATAAAAATTAGCAACTGGACTGTCCTATGCCCTATGTACCACCACCTTTAGGACTTTGTATCAATAGTTTCGTTGAAGCATTTACTGCAATTCACATGCCTAGCTTCCAAACAAGCTTCATCAGTTATTAATTTTCTTAATCATAACTGTCACTGCATGGATACCCAGATAATATTTAAGTATCTTCCATGACACTATTTGTTTAAGTTTATAACATGTATAATCTCACATAGGGAAATATAAATTCAATACGCTTTGTGATCACTGATAATAAAAGTGGCATGGCAAATATTTTTCCTTATGTGAGTATGTAGTCTGTATTTATTATGAGTAGGAATTCCAAAAGTAGAGAATTGCACTGTAAACATATTATATATTATACTTTGTTCTATTTGTCTTATAATAATACCCCTCATTACTTATATCTTCCTCATTCTCTATGAACAAATATGATTCTATATTAATGAAATTAAGTAAGGTAAGGAGCCAGAATTAACTCTGTGAAGTGTGTGAGAGATAGCAGAGAACTAACAAAGAAAGTTACCTGAACAGGGAGTTGGAATCAACAGACTGATGAAGTAGAGATGCAAGCTACAAATACACAATTCTTCTGCATGCTTCACAGCAAGGTTCTAAGTGGCTGTTCCTGTACTGTGGAGTATTCACGTTCATTTAAAACAAAGCAAAACAAGTGCTAATAAAGTACGTTGACATGGGAGACCTGGCCAACACATTAGGCAGAATCTATTACAACTCAAAAATTTATACCTCCAGTGTTTTGAATAAGAATAGCCCCCATAGGCTCATATATTTGAATGCTTAGTTACAAGGGAGTGGCACTATTTGAAAAGATTAGAAGAATTAGGAGTTTTGGCCTTGTTGGAAGAAGTGTGTCACCTGAAGGTGGGCTTGGTGTTTCAATAAACTCACAGCAAGCCCAGTGTCTCTCTGTCTGGTGTCTATGGATCAGGGTGCAGCTCTAGCTCCACTGTGCCATCATGATTACCTACGCTCCCCCACACCCCCATTCTCTCCACCATGATGATAGTGGATTAACTCTCAGAAACTGTAAGCAAACCCTGGTTATAAATGCTTTTTATAAGCAAAGCATTGCCTTGATCATGATGTCTCTTCTTGGCAATAGAACACTGACTAAAGCGATGTTTCTTTTTAAAACTGAAAGTTTGAAGCAAATATAGGAGAAACATTTTAAATGCTTATTTTATTCACTTAGTAAAATATTCTCATTGGCTTGTTTTTTTTTAAACAATTTGAGATTATAATTACAACATTTTTCCCTTCCCTTTCCTCTCCCATATGCCTCTTCCTGCATGTCTTCAAATTCATGGCCTCATATTCCACTAGTTGTTACGGCATTTCTATTCCAAAATATACGACTTTAGCCCATATAATGTTACTTGTATGTATGCTTTCAGGGATGACTATTTAGCACAACCAATTGGTATGCTCATCCCTGGAGAAGACCATCTCTCCCATTCCCAATATTTCTCAGTTGCCTATAGTTCTTTGTGCAAGGCTGACATCTAATAGGCTTTTTCCTGTCCACTTTGGAATGTCCGTTTGTGTTGCGTTATTCAATTCACATTTGGGCAGTCATGTTGGGGGAAATTTTATGGGTGTGTCTTCTGACTCAAGAGACATTAATCTCACTCCAAAGTCCTTGATCACAGGCTTTTAAAAGCAGTTTTAATACAAGAGAAATCAATAATTGTGGCGTTAAGTTGATATAAATATGACTAATACTATTTTTATACTTTTCAATTAAATTAGATTTTATTGAGAAGCTTATTTAAACTGGATTTTATGAGTCTATATTAATCCTTAGAAGTTAGATTTCTGCTTATGTGTATATTTTCAGTGCTTGAGTTTGAACCTGGAGATTTGCTCATGCTAAGCAAGCATTTTACTATTGAGCTATTTCTGCAACCATAGATGAATATACTTTCTATTGCTGTGATAAGACATTTACTACCAAGTCAACTTAGTAGAAAGGAATTATGTGGGCTTATGGTGCCAGAGGGTAAGAGTCTGTCACCATCATAGCAAGGAAGCACTTCAGCAGTAAGCATGGCGGCTGGAGCTAGAGGCTGAGAACTTAAATCTTGATTCATAAGCAGGAAGAGACATTTGGCAGGATGTTTTTGCAACCACAAAGCCCATCCACAGTCACATACCTCTTCCCACAAGCTCACCCCTCCTAAACCTTCCCAAACAGTTCCACCAAGTGGGGACCAGATATTCAATACCTGATACTATGGGGTAATTAATGTTTCATGCAAACCACCACAACGAATGTGTATTCTTGACTTATGCATAGGTGATTCATTCCTTTTGGATCATACAGAATGCATATGGAATATATATGCACTTTTAAACTTGTATTTTAATGATATTTAATAAATTAAGTAGTATGGGAAATAAGTTTGAAAGTGACATGATAAGTGTATAACACTGCTAAGCTGAATGCAGAGAATAAATAAAAGTGTGGACAATAAAGCAGCCCTGATGTGAAAGAAGGAAGCACACTTACATGTATTATAACTGTGTATGTAGTTAGTAACTTAACATCTGGATGACAACTCCTTCCACAGCTGGATAGAGAACCATCATCTAGATAGCACAGTTAGTTATAAAATTATCTTCATTTGCAAAAATATTACTATAAAACTTCAGAGTGCTTTGGGCAAGATACTGTTCAAAATAAAGTTCTTAAAGAAACATTTGTTACAGCTGCAACTAATTAATTATCTTCTAATTACCTTGTAAACTTGTATGTTCGTACATAGCACATCTATATAAATAAAACTTGATCCAGGGTTCATTAGCTAGAGAATAGCATTACATGCATGAAAAATATTTCAATTACACTAATTTTGCAAGTGAGTTTAAATTAGTCACCAGCTCAGAATCTGCAAACATTTCTGAATCTGTACGGTTACAAGAGGGCTAAGTGCATGCTTGGTTTTATATTCCATTTTTTTATACCATTTCTACAGCTCAACTCTGAGAAATTAAAAAAATATATTTCCTGCAGTTCTATCACTTTCCAGGACAATTTTAATCATTTAAAAAATTGTTTTTACAATGTATCACACTAGCATAATGTTCAGACTACAGAAGCAAAGAAAAGCAAACAGTTTGCATTGCCAATACTGATGCATGGAATCATCTTCTCAGACTCTTTCAATCCAATCTGCAAATGCATTAACAAAGGCTATAAAGCAAAAGCAATCTACACTACTCATAACACACAAGGGCGAGGCATTGAAAAGTTTGAAAGCATAATTGATATCTGTATTAGTGGAGATTACCCAGGAATAAGAAAGAGTGCTACTACCATGTAGGATTTCAAAAGTCACATACATTGAATGCTTCTTGCCTTGTTTAAACCACTGAATAATGAAAAATGAGATATTTGTGTGAGTACTATTCACAGGAAGAACTCTCTTAATGTAACACTCTTAGGAAATCTATTACTGTTATTATTCCATCATGAATGCTAGGAACCAGTATCAATGTGCATTTTTTATTTCTTCTACCCAATTCTCCTGCTCCATTGCCCTTCAGATAAGGTCAGGAACAAATGTATCTTTTTTTTTTTTTTCACTCAGAGAAAGAATACCATCTTTGCCTAATTATAAAACTGACGCTTATTTATTTTGTTGCTTACTGAACATATTTTATTACTTTCCAAAGTCATATTTAATGAAACAGGTATGTTTTTAGGCCAAATAAGATACTGCCTTATTATTTACCAATTATTCTGAAATACTATTTAAATTTTTTTCTTTGGAATGAACGAATTGTTGATAAAGCCTTATATTTTATTTTGATACCAGAGAATTTTTCTATAGGCCAAGCTGGCCTCAAACTGTCAATCCTCCTTCCTCAGCCTCCCCAATACTGGGGTTAAGAATGTGCACCACTATGCCTGCCTTACCTGCAAATATGTTTATTTCCTAAGAGTTAATGAGTATCTGCTAGGAACTTGTAGAGTCATAATTGCCCAGATACTAAGGCTCAGAGTATAAACATAGATGATAATTTTTTAAAAAATGAACGTGTGCTTTTCTTTAACTATGGAAAAAAACTTGAAATCAGCTGTTTTTCTATACTCATTACTATGTTTTTGGATTTTTGAACCTCTATTATATAAAGTAAAATTACATTTAAAAGTATACCTTTTCCTTGAGAGTAAATAAATATCTGCCAGGGCTAGTAGAACACATTAAAAAAAAGACAAAGGATATTTAAAGTGGCTTATAACAAACTAAATTTTCTGAAGTTTTGAATGCATTCAGTACAAAGACATCTTTTAGACAATGAAATTGAACTAATATTTCTATAAAAATAAACTGAAAGTTTATCACTGAATAAGCTTGGGGATATTCAACACATTCCTTTTTTCTCTTGTACTCTGATCAAATAAGGAGGTGCTCAACTGTCTCCACTATAATGTATGCAAAGAAATGGATACATTTAAATGTATATGACCCAGAAATATGTGTGTGTGTGTGTGTATACATACATATATATATATGTATGTATATACACACATCAATAGACAAACTATGATCATTAAATATTGGCTAAGCTGATGAGAACTTCACATATATCCTAGTCTCCTGTTAATCTGTCTAGGTGATGAACAAATGCATTATGCATCTACAATGCTTGAGCAGGAACCATCAATGACTGTACTTGAAAATATATTATACAGACATAATTATACAGACATAATTCCTAGTCTTTGTAGGTAAGTAATTTCCTTCTCTCTTGAAAATGTTCCAGCAGAAGCAGAATCTTCTAGAGCTAGTTCATTAACTTAAAATTACAAAGGAAGTGATTATAAATGCCCGAATAATATTTCATTTCAAATAATGAGAAAATCAAAGAAATGATGCATGAATTCAACAAATCAAGCTGCAGAATATAATTCTTTATGCAATATTATGCCAAAGGCATTTCGAAGGTCTTTTAAATAGCTCTTGTCAATACAGTACCTAACAGAGGGAAAGATTCATACTGAAGTAATTGTTCACTCACATTGACAAAAGCAACTGAATTTTGGGAAAATGGAAATAAACTACTTGGTAAGGTAAGTGTATATTATTATTACCAATCTTCTCAAAAGGTCATTTACACTGGTGCAGTGTGTATATTAGGGGAAAAAGGATAGTCCTAGAATCAAACCACCTAAATCACTATGTGCATGGTAAAGCACATAGCCTATGGATGTCTATGTATATAGTATATCCATATGTATACGTAAACATGCATTTACATATAGGTTACATATGTCTGTAGTTCTAAGAACATATTTTTATTCTTTGATGTATAATAATCAGAAGTCTGACAACAAAGTACATTTGTTGTTCTTTGCTCGAGATTTGCGACTCTGGCGTGATATTCCCAAAGCAAGCTGTTAAATTTGTTAATCTTTACTTAAGAAACAGCCACTATAATATCAAAGCTCAGTATAATTTCAGCATGATTTGGAGGATTCCCAACAAATCTGTACAGCAAATAGCATGACACTGATGGCTCTAGGAGTTTTAAAATCAAACAACAGGAAATAGAATAATATTAACGAGGCTCATGATCCACACGCACGTGATGATGGCTCATGTGATGTGAGCCTATGTGCAGTCATAGGCTCACTCATTTGGGTTGCATTACCTTTATAGAGAGGTAACTCTGAATTCAGGTCTAAGTGTTTCAATAGGTGAATAGTATCAAAATTCTTCCAAATAAATCATAGTTGCCTAATTGTGACACCATGTGTATACCTTTGGATAATGATCAATACTCATGCTTCACATGCAGAATGCACTCATGTGAGCTTTACTTTCTGAATGTGTATTCTATTTACCTAACGAAACACCTAATAAGCATATTAATTAGTTAAGAACTAATTAATTAATACTGGAAATTGAACATGGGAACTAAGCTATACCTCAGTTCCATAAACACATTTTAAATGAGGATGACTGCTTCACAATTAACTATCAGTCACTAAAAATGCAGGATAAAGTACCTGCTATCCCACAGCTGTCAAGATGATAAAGTATGTAACATACAAGCAGGATTTCAAGAAGACAACAGATCATATCAGGGAAAGAAAGCTGGCTCCATTTCCTTGAGCTTCATTTTTAAAATTCAAACATAATTACATAATAAATGTATCAGTATGAAGGGTAAAAAACATAATAAATAAGAAGCTACTGAGGAGAGATCCAGGCTGGTTCGGTCTCTGCCTCAGAGGAAACACTCATTTTCCTTGGCTTTGGTGAAAATATGTTGCTCAAGGAAGTCACCTATTTATGCTCTGTGGAAACAGGGCTGAGCCTGCCAGCATTCCACTTCCAGTCATGTTCCTGTTTGGTCAGGCATATCACCCCAGGGTGTAGAAGCTCCATGTACTGCAGAATAGGATCTGCAGCTTTTCTCAAAAGTCTGGTTCTCTGTATTTGTGGGAATGGGAAACTATCTTTGATTCTTCTCCATAAAGACTGGGAGCACACTAAAGCCACATTCAAAGAAATGATTGGATTCCTTCTAAGATGGCTTCCTCTGCCTCACAGCCCATTTACATCATTCAGTAGGAAAAGTGTAATCAAACCAATTAAAAACATCCCTTTGAAAGCTCTGGTGATTCAAATCCCTCACTCTGGAATAAGTGAGTATTAGTATCCTTTCCTTGGGCTTTTAGACCTTTGTTGAAACTAAGTCAAATGTGTTTGATTTAAATACCTGATTATAGTAATAAACCATAAGTCATGACTTCTAATAAAAGGGCAATAATTACTGACTGCTTTATAGAATGAGGTAGGTAAACAAACAACATCCAGTATGGCACCAAGATTTTTCTAAAGATCATCTCTAGCACAAAAGCTCACTAATACATCAATTATTTTTTTTGTTAGAAATCTAGGCACAGGGCCATTGTGCTGCATGCTTCAGCTCCCCATTTGACTCCATGACGAAGCCTAATCTAGCATAGTTCTCAAGACATACACACAGATAACATTATACAGACTGAGGAGGTTATAGTTAGGGATGGATATGTATATACACTTACATACACAATGACAATTAATGAAAAAAGAGCCCATGAATTTGAAAGAGAGTGGGGAGGGGTATATGGGAGGACTTGGAAGGTACAGGGAAGGGAGAAATGTAACTATAAGCTCAAAAATTAAAGAGATTGAGATTAGATTGAGAGAGAGAGAGAGAGAGAGAGAGAGAGAGAGAGAGAGAGAGAGAGAGCGAGCAATGGTTTTACTCTTACCACTGATTTTTATTCTTAAAACTTAAGATTCCCTCAAAGCTTTAGGCTATGTGAGACACATCTGGAGATACTCAGCCAACTAAAACTTAAAAGCAGGAAATATAAAATAATGCTTTCCTTCTGTAAGCTTATCAGTCTCATAATTTTTTAATTCAACAAGTTGCCTATACTGTCTTAACATAATTGTTATGACAAAAGCAATTGTTTTCCAGTAAAAAATTTAGATATTGAGAGGAGTGATAATGTTTTCAATACTTGCAAACTTTTAAAATGTTTGATTTCATGGAAAGCTACAGGAGGTCCAATTCTTCAGCTAGCTTGTTAACATAACCCCTGGCAAACTGCTGCACAATGGTTACAGGGAGATTTAAAAATTATGAACGTGGCTTTGATTTCTACATGGGGATGTGACTCACTGGTAGAGCACTTCTTTAGCATTTGCAAAACCCTGGGATTTGATAGCACAAAACAAACAACTAAATAAAATAACCCAATAAGCAACGCCTTCCCCAAAAGAACACAAAATAACACCCCTTTTATTTCATAGGCATCACAAAGGTTCCTAGATCACACATGCAAAGCTTTGATGTAGAACACCAAGAATACATTTTGAAGTGGCTTCTCTGTTTGAATCCCAGATTTGCTTCAGAATAATTTGAAAACATTAAGTTGAATATATTAGTATCCTGTTCAACATATCTGTCATTTGGGAAGTGGGGATGATGCTTTCTACCGGGGATTTCATGAAGCATCATGCACATATCTTTTCTTACAGTTGAGCACTTTATGCATTAATTAAAATAAATTTGCTTTCCTGTTTTCCTTCTTTAAGCTTGTTAGTTTCACAATTTTATGATGAACATCGAGAGGGACAACAGATTTTAAGTCACATGACTTACTTGATAATGGGGGAGATGTTATAGCTTATTTCTCTTTTCCCTAGTGTGCAGTAGGAATATAAAAATGCAGACACAAACAGCAACCTTGATCTTCTAGGTCACCTTTGATGATAAAATGCAATAGCTACTGTGAAATAATAAGAGTGTCATAAAGAGGAGGTACACTCATTTTGACAACATGATAAACATGTTAGGGAATGAGTTGTTTGCTCTTCATAAAACACTGAATGCTTCTGGAGTTACACTCTAAAATACAAACTGCCGTAAATTATTTCCTTTAAATGGATGGGTTTGAATGTGGCATGGTGGGACTTGGTTGTAATCCCAGTGTTCAGTGGGCAAAGCCAAGAGAATGGCCACAGGTTCAAGCCCAGCAGGATTTCTGGAATGAGTGCTGGTCCAGCCTGGACTGCAGCAGGAGCCAATGGCTTCATAAAAACAAAACAGCTACGAACTATAGGTTTGGGCACTCTAAATTGTAAAACATCTGATTCTACTGTAGAATTATACAGCATTCTGATGGTAAAATACTCTTCTGCGGAGCAAATGGTGGCACCCTACCAGCTTTTCTATCTCTAGCTAAAATTCTTGTGTGGGTTATATCAGCCTCTATGCCAGTGATAGTCATCTTCAAAATAAACTTTTTATTTTTTACTGGTTAGGTATTCATCATTTTAGGTTTTAAATAGTATGATGCTATAATTCTTGGTAAAACAGTACCTGGACTTTTAGAAGAATGATCGTGGTGGTAGTTTAGGTTTATGTAAATAAAGCAACTGCCCCTGTACAGGAGGAACAGGATCTGATGACTTTCTGATGACCATTCAATACATAAAAGAAAACAAACCAGTAGTAGAAAGAGGAATTTATCAAAGAAATAGTTCCTATTTATGAGGTTCATGATAGAATTTCCTACCCTTTATTTAGCTCCATTTCTTTTCTCAGTAGTCCAAAAACCAATTTTATATCTCAGTTGTCTCCCAGTGAAATGCATGGCCGACTGCAGAGTTTGTAAAGCTTAACCATATGAAACAGTCTATCTAAAGAGTATCCGCATATATTTACGAGGATGCTTCTATAAATGTTGGCTTTCAGAAATTATAAACAAAAATGTGTGTGTGTGTATGTGTGTATACACACATATATGTTGGAATACAAATACATATATGCACATACATATATACAGATACATGCATAATGGGCATATGCAGAATAGGACTGAAAGAGCTATGCCTTACACACACAATTATATTAAAAGTCTACCATGCACCGTGCAAAGGATAAGTTGATGCTAAGGTTTCTAACGGCCTCAAAGCATCACTGAAAGCTGCCCATCTAAGTCATCCTCACACTATATTTTGGCCTTATTACCTGTTTGCTAGTCTTCTTTAGTGTCGGAGTAGGAATTAAACATGACAGATTTTTTTTTTAAGGTTCAACAAAGTAAATAATACCTCAACATTAGAACAATACAGCACATAAAACCAAGATCTATTATGGAAAAGGAATAATCACATCAACATAAACTCATGGATATGTCCATCTCTCTCTCTATTGATGTAACAGAATTAGGAGAATTCTCTCTGCTGCTCACACATAATGCAGAGAATGAAGAACAATACATCTCAAAGTTCTAGTACATAACATACCATTCTCTATCATCTGTGTTGGTTTCCCTCTAACATGTATTCTGAAGAGAAAAATAAAAAGAGACTCCCTCGTTACAGTCCATAGTGCTTTCTCCTTTCTCAGATAGGAGGTGAATCACTGTACACTTGTATTATTTCCTGACAGGGAAATATCCTGGATGTAGTGTTAATTGAAATGGACAATTTCCTATGCTTAAAAATCTGTCAGGTGGCCGTGTTGCAGCAACATAATGCTAACCACAGGCACAGATGAAATGAGTCACATTCACAACATGCCGCTGGTTAAATTGATTTAGGGAGATAGAAATTACACATTGAAAAATAAACCGATGATTACAGAAACACGCATTAAAAATCTGCTAATTCATCACAATGAGGAACGGCCTTAGTGTTGTATTTCACACACATTCAAGGTCACCAAAGCTGTCCATTCAGAGGTCAGGGGAAGAGATAGTGGGCCTTCCAAATAATTTATTTTAGATTTGAAGTGTCAAAGTGTCAGATCCTATATCAACTTGGAATCTAGTATTCATTCTCTTGCTGTAGGAAAGGAAGCTGTTTTGTTTCTTAAAATGAGTTTGGGCATGAGCTCTCCGCCTAAGTGTTCTACAGTACAGTACACCCGCAAAAGCAATTTGTGGAGGTGCATAAAGAAAAAAAAATGTATTACTGTATCACTGAACCATCACTTGCCAGATGGGTTCTGAAAACAAATCATTTAAATACATAGAAGAGATTATTATTTTGCTTCATTCCACTTCCAAATTCTACTGGAATTTCTAGTTAGCAGTGTTCTCTTTTGCTAAAAGAAGGGGATTTGGAAAATGCTCTGGACTGATTGCACACTTCTAACTCCTTGTGTTTTCCAATGTCCCTCGGTTTAATAATGTTAACATCTAACATAGTATTGGGGCGATGAGTCATGGAGAATTTTATCTTTCCTCTTGAGGACTAGTGATTACTACAACTGTATAGACAGCTCCTGTGTAAGGAAGAGTTTTGAATTATGGTATTTGCAACAATTCTAAACTTCTAAAATGTTTATCATAATTATATGCATCATCATTACACACATCAATTCATATAGTCAAACCCTAAATAGGGGTTTATAACTCAAAAACTTTTGATGGTAATTTAATTAATTACTCATTTAGACAACTCTTACCACAGAGAGAGTTCTGATTCTTGAGTCTTCTTCACCCCCAGGAGTAGAGATTTTTCCAGCAGGCTTATTTATGACTTAGCTCTGGTTCACCCAACCATATAAAATTGATTTCTAGTTGCTCTGCCTTCTCAAGGTACTTGTAACATGTCAATTAAAGAAAACAAACAGCCATCTTTCAGATTAATCCCTATTTTATCAGGTACACTGCATGGACCCTTATCAAGGCTTCCTCCTTGGGTCTCAGCCATTAAATCCAAACAACTTATTCCTTTTCTCCATAGCCAAACATGTTCATAGATATATATATATTTACCAAAATTCAATCTAATGGAGCCAATTTTCTGTTAAATGTCTTTGGCAGCCATGTCTTGAACGGAGCTTCTTCTGTACTTCTACAGGCTTCTTCCAGCATTGCTCTTGGCCTGAATATGCTCAGACTATGTAGAACTCACACCCATTTATACTTTCTAACTTAGAAAAACCATTATTTCTTCAAGTAAAATTTTATTTTCTTTCTATTTCTGTTTTTTGGGACAGGGTATCACATAGCCCAGTATGAGCTCAAGCTTGCTCTGTAGCTAAAGTTGACCTTGATCTGCTTACTCTCCTGCCTCCAGTTCCAGGGTTTCTGGCTACAGGCCTATTATATGCCATGCTTGGTTTTATGCAGTGCTGGGTTTTCCTGTTTGGTGGGAAAGCACTCTACCAATTAAGCTACATCACAAGCTCCATATTTTTTTTAACTATTCTGGTTAGTGATTGTTTCTTTATTTGCTGCAATGGCAGATGACTACTATTTTTACATCTGGTGATTAGCTGAGATGCCTCATTGTTTTAGTAGATTGTTGGCTCAGTGAAGCTAAGGACCATGATTTTAAGTTCTTAACACTCAGCATAAGGCCTGATTTCAAATAAAGGCCTAAAATATGCCATCAAAATGTATTCAGTGTGATTTTTAATATTCTTGTTTTGTATCATGTAGTCTAAGCTGACTTTGAACTTCTGATCCTCCTGTCTCACCCTCCCATCTTCTGGGATTACAAGAGTGCACCACTATACCCTGTTTATATTTTCAATATTCTTGTCTTGTGATCTGAGGCATTATTTTCCTTAAAGGCAAGAACTTCTATAGAGCAAAGCAGAGAAGCCCTAGGTTTCTGCTAGTAATCTTCTTTTGGGATTCTTGCCATGTATTACACAGTCACTAAACTTTTTCCTCTCTTCTCATCGGGGATTCCAAATAGGTCTACAAATCACAGCTGGTAACATGAAAAGTAGATGATGGGAATTAGGAGAATTTATGTAAACACATTAAGTCCTCTTTCCATATCTGTGAGCCGATAATTAAAGAGACTAATGCTGTACCTCTTTGCAGGTGAAAAGCCATTGGAACTAGTATGATAACAAGCAGTGAAATACACTTACTTACAGTGCCCGTTAACCACCAGCCATCCTACTAACAAAAGAGGCAATTTTTCTCAAGTTCATGGCTAGTTGGGAGTTATTTGTTAAGCTGAAGCATATGTAGTAGTATAACTAACACAGCTATTTAACTTCTGAGCACACACAGAAATATCTCATAATCTCTGTGCCTTCACCATGACATCATTAGAAGCAACTTTCATTCCTTTAAGAACTCCATTTCAAATTAAGTTGCAGAGCACTGAATTCCATTTGATACTCATAGAATGTACAATTGCGTTTTTCCCATTAAAAGTATAAATGGAGCTGAGGATAATTTTTCTGACACTGACACCCTTAGTAAATAACTTAATTGATTTCTGTTCTAGAACGCTGACCTCAACAGAGTTTAAGGTGTCCTGTCTTGCAAAGTTATAAATAAAAACGCAACAACGGTTTTCCACTGAAATACAATTACAACCGAAATGACAGCAGTAGCTCTGAGGACAGCTGTTTAAATGACAGTGGAACTCTGAAGGAAAGCATACTGCTGGGGGACACAGTGGACGTGGGTTAGCTCTAGAAACAAGTATGAGATCAGAGACGGAAGTCCTAAAACCTCAGCCATCTCAGCTTTTTCTCTGGACAAAATATGTGAGAAAATTCACTCCTCATGCCCCACCTCACACAGATGGTGTGAACGGAAGGATATAAATATTTGATGCATTCGAAAGAAAGACGGGCTGTCTTGAACTGTGTTATCTCATTAGCACTGTACGGAAGATACGCGTGCAAATAATAGCACTGAGCCGTACTAGTCAAATGTGCTTTAGTGGAGGAAGAGCTCTCTTCTGGCCCAATTAATCTTGATTTGGGATAAGCGCCTGATAAATTATTTTCCAGGAAAGGAGGCACCATGGCTCATTGATCTTTGTTTTCATCTTACTTGGACTGTGGACTCCCTATATGACCTTGGCAAAGTCATTTAACCTCTTCTACCATAGATTTTTTTTTGAATCTTGAAGTGGAGATAAATCCTGGCCTACTTAACTTAGAAAATAAACATTGGTACTTGGTACAAATATATTAAATAAGTATGATTATGAAAATTATTGATATACAAATAAAAAATGATGGCATATGAATATTACTGCATCATTCAGGTTAGCATTTGGAAAACTGCCTTCCTGTGGAATTAAGCATTTAAACAGCCAGGTACTTAGGATTCATTGCCATTATGTGTGTTTTTTGGGGTTTTTTTGGGGGGTGGTGGTTGGTTGATTAGATACAGATATTCTGGCTTCATAAAATGGACTAGAATTACAACTTCATTTGAAAAATATAATTGAGTATTAACTTTTATTTCTCTGCTTATCTAGGCTCTGACTCTTCTAGTTCAAACCATTTGAGAAATAGGAACATATAGAGGCAATAAAAATTAATTGCATCAAATAAATTGTCAAACGGTAAACATACCATGTGAATTAATGTGCACAGTCAAGAGAGAGGAAGAGAAGTGCTCACCTCATGCTATTTAAACTACAGGGATAGCATTGCAAACATATTTAAAATAGGGGTAGGACTGTGTAACATAAGCTTCTGTCAGTGAAGTATTTCTACTAGGTTTTCACTGTAAGTTTTTAAAATACCCTTGATTTACTTTTAAACAAAATTGTACAATGATAAAATCTTGGTGTTATATGGAGAAGTATTCATGAACTTAGCTTCCTAATAAACAATACACAATCCTAATATATTATTTAACAACTATGTAATACAATATATGTATTATATGTAATCTTGCTATGTATCATATAATCCTAATATATTTCCCTGAGCCTTGCATTTTGTTACTCCACAGAAGAAAATTGTCTTTTTTTTTTCATACATTAAATGGAGAAATAATCTGATATTATGGTTTGTTTTCTTGCATTCATGTATGGTATATATTTATATTTTAACTTCCTAAGTGTTATAAAGGTTAGCAGAAGACATACAGGGATGTTTTTGCATTGCTTGTGGATAAGATGAGGAGATGATTTGGTGGAGAAAGGGTTCTACATCTGTATGTATGTATGTATGTATGTATGTATGCATGTATGTAATACACTTGCACATACTTCTAAGAAAGCTGGCTAAAACTGAGGTTACTTACTATGATTACATCTTATAAACACTTATCTCTGCTTTTTGGAGCCTTTTTCAGCATCCAGCATAGAGCAAATATTGAATAATTATTTGATCAAGCTACTGAGTAGACAGAATCATAGATCTTACTTTATTATACTTCTTTATCATTTAATTCTTCAACAAATACTTAGTGAACATCTATTAGTTTAAAAACAAAATGACACACACCCATATAGTCCCTGATTTCAGACAGCTGTAAGGGAAGCTAGGCAAATTCACCCAAGAAAGAGTACATAAAACAAATTAACAAAATCCCCAGCAAAAAAGAAAAAAAAAAGAATTAAATAAAAAGTGACTTTGACCTTGATCATGATTCATGACAGTTTTCTCTAGTAAGATACTCCCAATCTGACACATGCAAGGTAAATGTTGGCTAGGCTGAGGAGGAGGGCAGCAGAGGTGGTAAAAAAAATCTCCAAGCAAAAGCTTCTACCTGGGAAAAGGCTTTTTAGCAGAAGGTGTCAATGGCAGGTTTAAGGATGCCTAGGAAGAAGGAGATGTTGCAAGAGGTGGGTTGGCCACATCCCACTGAGCATGTTCAGCTGCACTTGGGAGCTATATTATAATAAACAAAGAGGAGACACACAGAAGGAAAACAATCACCCTGACTGCAGACCACTGGCTGCCTGTGAAAAGGTACAAAGAACAGCTGCAAAGTGCATTATTATTATTTTTTTAGTGACCCTGAATACTTGTCTATAGAGAGCTGTCAGTGTTATCTATACACTTCACAAAGAATAAGAAGGTATTATAATAAACTGTCTACCGAGCCTTCTGAAAACAAGAGCAATATAATATTGACATGACTACTGTGATGCCCGAAGTGTCACAATAACAAGAAGCAGACTGAGAAAACCCTGAGAGCTTTCCCCACACAGAGAAAGCTTTACATATACTTCCAGTTTGATGAAGAGACAGACATTTGCTGTTTGTGTATTAGAGCAGCACCTGCTCAGCTGTGCTTCAGTGGGAGGGGGCTTGTTCTAGATCTGCTTAAAGTAAGGTAATATCCAAGTGACTGAATCCAATCTAAAACAAACCAAATGAAATCAAAACAAAATAAAACAAAACAAAACACAACAAAACAAGAGTATTAGTATGAAGTCCATGGCCTTCTGTAAGAGACAACATTCTGTAAAACTTTGGGCACCACTTTTCCATGTGTGGCCCATATACCACATACCCCTGAACTAGCTGTGTAACTCCTCACAGTGAAAATTCTAGGCCTATAATTTCTAGGCTTGCTGGGTCCCAGGAGTGACCTTGGAAAGATGCAGATTAAAACAACCAGAGATTATTGATTTCAAGAAAGCTTTTGCTTTTATTTTATGCAATTAATCCCATACTCATGTCCATCAGGGTCACCTGGGGAGCCTTCAGTGTGCAGGCTTCTAGGAACAACACCTAAAAAACATAAGACAAGAGGCTTGGGATAATAACTAAGCATAAGTGATTCAAAATGATTAAGAATTGGGAATCTCTCTCTCTCTCTCTCTCTCTCTCTCTCTCTCTTCCTTTCACAAATAGATAATAAATTTTGAAAGGGAGCATGGAAAAGGTTGGTAAGGGGATGAAAGTGGATGAAAACAATGTAAACACAGTAATCATGTATGAAATTCTTTAAAAATAAATAAGGTAAATATAAAAGATCAGGGATATTTTAAGTTGAAAGCCATTAGTCTGTCTTTCAAGTTTATTTAAGAAACTTATAATAAGATCTCTCAGAAAACACACATACCCTACACTATAAATCATTTGAGGATGATTTCCAATCTTGTCCTATCAGCAATAGAAGAAAGCCAACTTTCTCCCTATTCTCCGAGACTCAAATGGAATCTCATTTCCTTCTTGGCTTTATGTTATAAATTTGCACTCTTGTCTGTAATTTATGAATCACATAACCTATACATTTCTTTACAATAAACTTATTACAATAAACTGCTAAGGTAGTATGTAAACTCAGGAGATCATATCTATCATATGCTCAATTGCCAGATTACCCTGTCAATACATACTGATCGGATGAAAACAGTATCCAACAAATATGAAAAGTGTTCTTACAAATTGAACACTGATCTCTTTGTTAACTAGTCTTTATCAAGGAAAACATTATTTCATTTACTGTTTCATATTAGGCTGTAATACAACTTGCTAGGCGTCCTTTCTTCCCTTTAAAAAGAAAAATCAAATGCCTTTGGAAAGTCAAGGAATTTTTATGGGAACTAGATTGTCCAGGAAATGAACAGTCGTTAAGAAGGGCAAATTCAGATAATCTCCCTTAAGATAAAAAATATCTTGTTCAAAGACTGAAATTAATTATGAATAATAAAACATAGACTTCAGAAGAGTCTCCACATTCACAGAGATGGTTAGAGAAATAATAGAGGGGGGTTGGTTTTCTCACTTGTGCAGAGATGAAAGTCAAAGGTCAAGGGTCCCTGTGTTTGTTGCAGGTTTTGTAGGAGCACTGAGGTTGTTAACCAAGAATCCAGATTTAAAGTGAGAGATAAAATAGTTATCATCACCACTAAAATTCCAGAGACCGGGACCCCCCAATACCCAAATCTAAGAAAGTTCCCGTCCTGTATGTAATTTATGCACACCCTTCAGTAATGTTTAAATCACTCCTAGAGAACCTATTATTCCTAATTGAATATAAATGCTGTGTAAATAGTTGTACTGTGTGGCTTAGGGAAAATGATGAAAAGTCTAAACAAGCTAAGAACACTCTTTTCCTGAATGGTTTTGATCCATATTTGGATGAATTCATGAACTGAGAGCCTATGAATATGGAAGACAGACTCTAGCAGCACAGCTCTGTGAACTGTGATGGATGGAAGCTTCAAATGTTGAATCCCTCTCATCTCTCACGCCCAGAAAACCCACAAAGGTGTAGAATTCATGGAGAAAGGAAGATTAAATGGGTTATTACAAAAACAATGTCACCATGAATTATGCAAAGGAGGTATATTTTTAGATGTTTAATTAAATTAATTTATTTGTGTGTATATGTATGAGAGCAGGTGCCCACGGGGGCCAGAAGGATCATATTTTCCTGTAGCTGGAGTTGCAGGGAACTGTGAGACACCAGCCATGAGTGCTGAGAACTGAACTTGAGTCCTCTGCAATAACAGTACCTACTCTCGACCACTGAGACATTTTTCTAGCACCATTTTGGAGAGAGTAGACCAGAATGACAAAAATTCATAAAAGACACCAAACTGAGGAGAGAACACAAAATACCTACATATGAGTTGGTCTCTATCTCTTATTTTCTGAGAGGAATGAGAATTGTCTAGTCTAGTTGGTTGCGGGGAAAACATTCCATTTGTTTCTATCCAATTTTCATCTTGTCATGGTCTCTTTTCACATCTAATCCTATTGATGTTTTAATCTCTTTCTCCAGTGTACTAGAAAATAGTGAGAGAACAAGATAAAGAAAAATTAACCCATCGTAATAGAAATGCCAAAGATTTCATCCAGTCATAAAAAAGGAACCCATCCAATCTGTGACACAGACCTCAGACCCAACATGGCAACATTCCACCAGAGACTCTGAAAAGGAAATGAAACAGAAGAAACATTGGAAACATGGACAGAGCTCAACATGTAAATTGGAGACGGACAATCCTGATGAGATAGCTAAGTGCCTTGAGACAGAGAGGACCTTTGGTCTGTGTTACAGCAGTAGTATGGAGTAGAGCTCTAAATGAGACTAAGGAGGAAAAAAAATGATTAAAGGAGGGAAGAGCTTATTATCTGATTAGGATATGAAACATGTACAGTTGATGGTGATGGGAGAACAAAGAAGAGAGGAGGATTAAGCCACATGGAATGCCAGAACATCGAAAATACAAACAACTACAATAGAATCAACTACAGGAGGATTGAATTCACACCAATAAGTAACATACCTTAAAGATAGACATCTTTGAATTGTTGGCTTTTATTTCAATTATTCTGATTTAAAGTTGCCGATGCCTAATAGAATTAAATGCTATGTAACCTCTCCATTGTTCTGTCCTGTCTGTACTTATCTCGGAATGATAAGCAGGAAATTCTGTACACATTTTTTGTGGAATGTTTATCTCATTTAAATCTAGGTGGAGACCGTAGACATGGAGGGCTGACTGAATAGTGAGGAGCAGTATCAGATTTTTATTGAAATAAGCCATCTTAGGCACGGTCTTTAATCTTTTCAAGTCTCAGTCTTTATCTGCAAAGGGAGGACAATTATACAACTTATGTTTTAGGCTATTTACTTCGATTGAATACAATAAAGCATGCAAAGTGCATGTCTCAGTGTCAAGTAGAATTTATTGCCTGTAATTTAGTATTGATAGTTGTGACTTATTTTGGTGATTCCCACTGCTCATCAGTAACAAAGCAGGTAGACAACTTCCAGATATTTTGAGATGTCAGGAAACTGAAAGTAGGGTCATCCACAGCTTTCCACAATCCCCAGAATACACGAACTACGTAAACAATTTTAAGTCCAAAACAAAACAACTGGAAATAAACTGGAGGGCTGTTGATATAAATCTCAAGGATAAAGCCACTAAGATGGAAGTTAATAATACAGAAATATACAACATACAAATATTCATAAAGGTTTGCTTTCTCAAGGGACATATTAAAGCTTACAAGGCTTTTAAAATACTATAGTCAATTTCACAACCATTTCAGTATACAATAGAAATTGTCACAGGATAATGAGAGAGGCATCTGCAAGCAAGATAAACATTTAACGAAAGTGACAACTTAGATTTTAAGTTTGATGTAAGGTCTGTGGTTGGAATAATAATGTTTCAAGCCATCATGGGAACGTATTTAGTCAAAGCTGAAGTTTTCTAAAAATTTCACCACAATTTTTTCTTATGAAATAAAATGTCTTGAATAGTATTTTCTTATTTCAAGTGGTAGAGAGTTGGTATTGTTTGCATGACTTCACTGTCATCCTTACGGCTATCCTAGATGCAGAAAACATTGGGACATCTGATCGTAAGGACACTATCTGGGAAAAAGGGACTAGCAAAACATACAAGTCAACAATAAGAGTTGGTTGGGAATTGTTTAGAGCATCTGGAGCCTCAGTCTGCTGTCTAGACCAGTAGCTGGCAGGATCCTCTGAAACTCCGACCTCTACATCAGTGGTTCTCAACCTGTGGGCTGTGACCTCTACGAGGGGTCAAACCACCCTTTCACAGGGTTAGCCTAAGACTATCTGCATATCAGAAGTTTATATTATGATTCATAACAGTAGCAAAATTACAGTTAGGAAGTAGTAACAGAAATAATTTTACGATTGGGGGTCGCAACAACATGAGGGACTGTATTAAAGGGTCACAGTATCCAGAAGGCTGTGGTAAAAGCAACATTCTGCTCTCCACACAGGCAGTGGAATCACGTCACCTCTCACCTTTCCTACAGCTCTATCATGGTCCATAGATAACGGTGATTATGAATGAGGGCTTCGCTCTCTTCGCTCTTTTTTCCTAACGATATCTTACCCTATATTCAGAGCAAGCTTTTTCAAATATGCAGTAGTTACAGTGTTTCTCTGGTTAAAGCACTTCAATCGATTTACTTTACAGTTAGTACCCAACACGGGCAAGAAGATTCTTTACCACTTAATAGTCTCTCTCCTTTTACTGAGCTCTACAAGATGGAATCACCCCTGCCTCAAGATCTTCGTTCATGAACAACCCTGTATCCTCTTCCTGCAGATACACCTGGATGGCTGATTTTCCTAGGTTAGACTCAGAGGTCACCATTTCAGAGAGCCCTTCTCTTACCCTCCTCTACACAAATGGGCCTTATAATCCCGATCTGCTACACATTATTCCATGCCTGTCTTATGGAGGTTTCACCACCACAGTAATCATTATAGTGATAGGCCTGTAAGTTTATTCCCTTTTTGTATTCCGTTAAGTATAACTTCCAAAATGACAGGCATACTGGTTAATTCAGTTTGAGCAATGAACTCGACGCTTTTGTTATAGAATACTGTTCTGATAGCAAGACATGACCATTTCCCTCCTGAACAGTGACAACCTGAAGGGGATCTTCACAAGATTGGGCCTTTTAATTTTCTGTCATAGAAAATATAGTGGCTTATGAGGCCACACCCTCTCTGGGTAGTTATAGACAACTAACAGTTACTTGGAGAGCTCATGAGTTAACATTCCCTAAGGACTTATACATAGTTAACTGTTGCTAGGTGTGTGTGTGTGTGTGTGTGTTTGTGGAGGCATTGGGTTTAGCTATCCGTAAGTTATCCCTGTTCCTTTAATTAAGCCTAATTAAACTCACTGCTTCATAAAGCTACAGGTGAGAGAAACCATTCCTTCAGTCTGCTTCTGGTGCCCTATTTGAAGTAAACAAACACTTGCTCTAATGAGTTCTCTGTGAATCACGAACTAAAAGAACAATGCAGCATGGGCAGGCATTACTGGGAGTACTGAGCATGGGCGGGGCAGTGTTTAGTGCATTGTTTGCCGTGTCAGGTAGGTCTGCGTTCAGAAGAGAGCTAAATGAGGATGACTCATTGAGGACCACAAGAGTGGAAAGGGGTTTTAGTGGCTTCACTGAACCTCATGTGGGACATGATCTTTGTGAATGAGGTACAAGAGACATTCTGGAAGATCTGCATGATTTAGACTGATATGTAAATCAGGTTTGTAAAATGCTAAAGCAATTGAGAAGAAATGAGAAAAGGAAAACCCAGACGAAGGAGACTGTCTCAATCATCAAAAGCATATGTGGTAAGATGTGTGTTGATCTTGAGTTCTGAAGGAAAAAAAAAATAACAGATGCTAAATCCAGCACTATGAGCCTAGGGAAGGCTTTAAGCCTGAGTAAAAATTTAATGAAGGTATGAATGATAGAACAGTTCAGATGAAAAAGACCAAACTCACCCCAGGAGTGGGCAGTTAATCCCTAGAGTAGGCTCTGTCCATTTCCCTCCTGTAAGAGGAAAAACTAGGCATGGGAATTGGTCGCCTAACTTAGTGTCCTCTTTCTAGCCAGATCTGACCAGTGGAAATGTAGCAGTGAGCCACAGCCCAGGCCCAGGGACTCTCAGAACCAGGGAGTCTGTTGGGATGCAGCAAGTGAGAACACACCTGTGCTCCCTTTTGGTCCATAAGCAGTCAGAATAATGGAAGTTCGAACGGCCCTGCTCGGCCTGTTGGAGGTGGAGAGATGAACAACAGCCTTGTGGAATCATATAAGGATGAGTAGATACCATAGACTATTGGAAATGTCGGAATTTTTGAGAGCTTAAATGGGGCCTTCTCATGTATACTGATAACTGATATACCCATTTCTGATCTTTTGAATAAATAATTGATAAATGTGATGGAATCTTTCCATAAAATATCGGACATTTATTATTTTTCTTTGGTATCCCCTTAGCTGATGACTCCTAATATCAATTGGCAATTGCGGAATGTGGATGATGGGTCTTCAGAGACCCTGCCCAGCCTTTGCAAAAATATTTGATTTTGTAGATGCTACAATGCTAACTCTGAGTGTTTTACTGATTTAGGAAAGCATCTGAATAAGAGGTAAGCACAGCCAAGAGAATAAGGATGGGAAACCTGTCAGCACAGGGTGAAAGGGCCAGGCATATTGTGAAAAATCTTAGAAATGTTGGGATTTGTTAACACATAGATGATATACAATTCGAATTGAAAAAAAAAATTGTCCAACAGCCTATGTTTATAAACCTTAAACAATGGTTAAAATGTTTGAATGAAAGTCCTTTGTGCATGGAACAAGATGTTCCCATAAGCCAATGGCCTACTAAATGAAAATTCCAGTGCCTAAATACCTGTAGGTTATTGGCCACTGAGGCCTGAGGGACTCCTAAAATGATAAGGACTATTGCCATAGTTGTTGGCTGCACGCCAGAGCTAGATAAACGGTAAGACTCTGTGCCTGAAGATGCTGAATGCTTAGGCTATAGAACATGAAGAAATCAGACTGGGAATAAACAGGATAAACAGGAAGTTCCTTCTCTACTGGCTGGCTTTCATAGTGCCATAAGGCAATGCCCAGGTTGTTGGGGAAGAATGAAACCAACTGTCCTACTTGGCTCCGAACCCTTTGTACCATGCTATTAACACGCCAGGCAAGATGTACCAGCTTATACAAGAGTGGCATGACAGTCTCGGATGTAGCCATCTGCTTTCTGATTGTATTTAAGATCTACTCCACAAGAGAGAATTCATGTCTGTGCTATAAGCCCAGTGAAAATCTGTGGCTAGGAAGGTCAGAGGCTCCAGTGGAGAAGTTATTGTGGTTGTTGTGTTAGGCGGATCTGGATGGCTGACAAAACTGCCTTCTAAACATTTATGTTTATGCCCATAGATTATTGCTGCTGTCAGCTTTTATCAGAGAAGTTCATTATCTTATCTTATCCTATCTATCTATCATCTATCTATCTATCTATCTATCTATCTATCTATCTATCTATCTATCTATCATCTATCTATCTATCTATCTATCATCTATCTATCTATCATCTATCTATCTATCTATCATCTATCTATCTATCATCTATCTATCTATCTATCTATCTATCTATCATCTATCTATCTATCTATCTATCTATCTATCATCTATCTATCTATCTATCTATCATCTATCTATCTATCTATCTATCATCTATCTATCTATCTATCTATCTACCTATCTATCTATCTATCATCTATGTATCTATCATCATCATCTATCTATGTGGTATGTGACAGTTACTACAGAAACCCACTACAAGCCAAAATACTGAGAATAAGTTGCTATTGACTGGTCAGCTCTAATAGGCTATCTACATCACCTCTTCTTAGACTAGGAATACTGTAGAAGAGGGTGTGGACAGACTGGAAGATCCAGAAGGCAGGTGGAGTCATGGAACATTGTTCTCTGGGCATAGCATGGCTACTGTTATCTTCAACTATCAGCAACTATGATTGCCTGGAGAAGACCTTCACAAGACTGGGTTCATTAATTGTTCATAATCAGGGTAGCTCATAAGACTCTATCCCTCCGCAAGGATTTACAAATCGCCTTTGTTTGGTAGATGATGTTTTTTCCTTCAGTGGTATAGCCATCCATAAAGTGCCCCTCGCTTATCCTCCTGGAGGTAATACCAATTAAACTATCCATGTCTCCATGAAGGACTTGAATTGAAATGTTTCTTTAGCCTATTGTTATTGTCCTACACTGGATGAATAGATGTTCACACAACACACGAGCTAGACAACTCTTGTACCACTAAGCTACACTATGCCTATATTTAATGACAGTTTACATTGAACTGCTTTGGTTGTCTTTTTAATAAGAATTAAGCTTTTAAACTTTCTAGTCATCTCCTGATGCTGAAGCCTTTTCTTGACAACTGATGTGGAGTATCGAGAGATATGTTAGTATTGTCCATTTTTTCCTTTCCATTTTCAACCTTCTACTACTTCCTGAGTTCAAATGATCTTTTTAGCAGAAGGAATTCTAGTTATTGGGACATACTTTTACCCTACCCCACCAAATACACCAAGTTTCTGCTATTTCTGCTATATACTGTTTAAAAAGTTCAATAGATTGCTATAGGAAATAATCTAATAATAATGAAACCACATACCAAAAATACAACTACATAGAACATATTTTTTTTTCTCTTCTGGGAAAATAGTTCCATGAGTTAACTGATGAACTTACAGACGACCTTACAGAGAACATCTTAATTTCCAGCCTTCCTGAATAAACTATGAGCCATGAAGTACAGGGGACAGAGAGGTCAATATAGCCTAGAGTAATTACAGTGGCATCACAGAGCAGGGGCATTGGAGAAGGCCTGTGAACTGCAGTTGGATTTAAATCATTGCTATATTTAGTTACACAATTCCCCCTCACCTAAGGAGGAGGAGTTTGATCCTCTTCAGAGCCCAGTTTCTCCTGGCCTACTGCCAAGCTGTCAGGAGCAACAGCCCTTTTGCTGAAAAATGGCCAACAAGGTAACCATGAATAATTTCAGGCTGAAAACACTTAAAATTTCCACAAGCTGAAATGTTAATGAGCGCAGGAGCTAGGAATACATTTGTGTGAATGCAAATTACTTATTTTCCTCTTCCTTTTAGAACTGTCCTGGTAATTCTTGAAATGTACAAAGCAACAACATATCGGTAGCTATGTATTAATTGACTTCACTAATCACCGAAAAACATTTTAACCACCTATAACTAGACAGCACTTCAAAGAAATTATTCAAGACAGTATTATCATGAGCTCTGACATGCATCATCATAGAGAAAATGAATCACGTGTGGAGGACTGTGTGCTCTGGTCCTCCTCCTCATCTTGTACTGCATCATCTTTATTAAGTGACACTCTGGAGTTTATCATAATAGTTTTCTGTGAGTATCTCCTAATCTTACCATAGCTCATTTCAGATGCCCCCCCTCTCCCTCCTCACCAAAAATGGTAACGTATCAAAAGACACATGCACAGAAACATAGAAAATAAGATGGATGCCATTCCAGGGACACTCAGAAGATGGCAATAAATATTACTCATCCTTCCTAATAGCCAAATGACAAGAAAAGCCAAACCTACAGGCCTGAACAGCTACCTCTCTTAGTAACACAATTGGCTTCTCTATAGATGTATTTGTTCCATAGACACCATGGAACGGACAGTGTCACTTCTGCCTTCTCTTATAATCTTCATTGTATATTCCAACTCCAGAGCATAAGGAAACCATTTCTGATAAATAGCCAACCTTTGGCCTTGGCAAGTTTAGCTAAACAGGTGCTAACTGTTGGTACTCAGCTATAGTGGCAAGTCTTGAACATGTTTCCTGGATGATACACAGAGTAATCTAATACTTTAATTTCTATGCCTTATAAGTAATCTTCATATGTGGTCACCATTTATCTGCACGAGAAAACCCTGGAAGGAATGCATTGCAAATACAGTTAGCACAGTCCCAGGAAGGGCTTGTTGCTGGCTAGGACTCAAGAGGACAGCCAGGAAGTTTTGTTTTATGAAGCTCTGTCTAGAGCTTCCAGGTAATGTCTTGTAGTTTCATGAGTGTTTTCACAAACAGTGAAGTATCACGGTTCCTGCAAATGGTTTGAATGTCTGAGGTAACATGGACCTAGAGAGCTTGTTTGGAGGTTCTAGCAGGGGAGCACAGGTACTCATATACCTTTGACTGAAGAATGGTCCCTCTCTATTTGGGGAAGGTCATTCTCTTCCACCAAGTGCACAGGTCAGGGAGACACACACCTGGAGTGGTGAGGGAGGAAGGGACACCTACTTGGCCAGCCAGATCAGGTGGATCAACCCTGGCAATCAATGGGGACATTGTCCTCACATCCAAGTCTGAGGTTATACGAACTATTATTCACTAAGTCAGTGTCACTGTTCAGAAGAAAAGAGTTAAGGGCCAGCTGTGTTTATCTAAAACAGCGTGCTCCCAAACACCTTACTGCTCCATTTCCTTTAATCTAACCACGCAAGTATTTCACTATAATGGTGTTATGAAGCAAAATGAGATAAAAACCTTAAAGGAATTTGAAATGTAAACATTAAAAAAAATAGTCTGGAGTCTTTTTACAGATATAACCAAGCTGCCTTATTTTACCCTGTGTTTATTAGTAATTGATGTCACGTTAATGAACTATCCAAAACCAATAGCAGCATCAAATATCCATTATCTTTAGCTTCAAGCTAAAAGGAAAATATGTCTTAAGAATAATATACTATTGAAGTTTTATTCAAACACAATCACTTATGCTAACCCAAGAAACAATAATATAATGATGATGGCAAGTTCTGTACTGAGCTTAATATTCTCCAGCCCTCGGCTAAGGAATCATGAAATGGAGGCCCATTGTATTCAAAGCATGAAATACATGACAGGCACACAGGAGAAGGGAAAATTCGCTGAATTATATGATGGAAAATATCATCATCCTTGTATTTATTTACTTAACTGGGGGTGTTAGAACCAAAACCAGGCCCTTGCAAATGGTAGGTAAGTAATTATTCTATCACTGAGTGATTCTCAGGCTGAAAATACATCTATAAACATAGATGTCTTAAATGCACTGAAATATATTATTTCAATAAATAGGACCATCACTTACCATGGCTTTCTATTGGAAATAATATTTCTCTAAAGATGCAGGCAATGATTTTACTATGAATTTATCTTTTATTTTATTTGAAAAATTTTTTCCTATGTGTTGAACCTGGGCTCTCACACATGCATGGCTAGCAAGCACATTACCACTAAGTGGTATTTCAACTCCTGCTTTATTAAGACTCTTACTCATGACAGGCTTTCTATAAAATTGAGATCTTCCAAGATGCTGATGACTGTTACTTTAAAATGGGACAAGAGAAATTAATCCTATTAAAGGAGAGTTGATTCAAACCTACCAAATGAAAAAATAGCTCTAATCTTATTCCAAGCCTATACTCTCCTTTGTAGAAACTAGTTGTATCTATAGGATTATATAAGATGAAATGGACTGTCAATCGTAGTTACAGATGGGCAAAAGTAGGTTATATCCCCAAAAGTTAGAGCTGCAAACATGTTCAGAATTTCATACAGGTCACCAGGACACTGATCTGTACCATTCCTATATGTGGAGAAATCTGCAGTGCAATTAGTAGTCTTTTCTACAAATATCCAATAATCCATCGATGACATGTGCTAGTTCCATTTCGCCACTCTATTAGCTTACAGGACCCCACTACAACCTTTCTAATTTTGCAGTGAACTTTTAAGCATATGTCTCTTCCTAGTTATAGGACATTATAAAACACACTCCTTACTCTAGGATACTGAAGTAGGATTTTAAAAACCATATACTTTGCCTCATTACTTACACTGTCCAGGACTTCTATCTGACTATAAGGCACATCAGGGCGTGTGCCAGGCCCTGGGTCCAATCCCAATACTGAAAGGAAATAAATGAGGGACTCTAGATGTATGAGAACGGTGAATGCTAGAAAACTATAGAATACGGTTTTGTTTGGAGTCAATTTTTTGATCAGCAGTTGCCAAGTTACTGGGTCTAACAGATGTCATACGGTATAGACACTGAAACCTCAAGACACCAATTGTTGAGTCAGAAGCACACCATGTTTTTTTTTTTTTTTTTTTTTTAGGGCAACAAAATGGAATGGAGTGTTTGGCTTGATATCCTGGCCAAACTCCAAGTTAAGAGACTGCAGTCTGCTTTTCTTAAATCCCCCCCTGTAGTTCCTTTTGGATGCAGTAGTCTTATTCAATTCCTTTCTCAAATGATTTTTCAGCATTGTGGTGTCTGTTAAACAACTGCTGTGCTTCACTCCCGTAGTGGGTAAAGTGATTTCTGTGCTCTGTACAGTTTGTAATGCACTTCTTATGGGGTGAGAGGTACTGTGTAAATCAAAGACGCAGGTAGGCACTCGTTTTAAAACGAAGCTCTACAGTGATCTCAACATAACAGATACATTTTTAAAGCCTAATATTGAATGTGCAATGGAATCACTTTCCAGTGTAAGGAAATGTTCAAGGTTGTTGGGTTATTTTTCCTGTCTTCTGACATTTTTCTCTGCCTGTCTTACTTTACCTCTTTATCTACTTTTTAACAATAGAAGAATCCCAAAGGAATGACTCAGTGAATCTCAGGCTCTAGGAATACAATCATTAAGGAAATATAATGTGTTTAGTGCTGCTAAACCACATTCACAGTCAGAGTAGACATGGAGTAGAAATGAAACAAACTCCAGGCCAAGAATGCAGGGCATCTCAGTAAACACAGCATGACGTCATTTTCTGCACCGATCACTACCGCGATGTTCAAACTGTGGTCCAAAGTCAGATTTCACTGATCAGCCAAAGACATTTTAAAATAATGAGATAGCATAATTCTAAGCAAAATGTGGCTTCATAATAAAAATACAGCCATGGGAGAGAAAGCCTACAAGAACTCATTCATTTTGAGTTCAGATGTCCATTGCCCTCCTGACAGAGAAGCCTGAACTAAGAGCACGCTGTCCATTGGTGAAAATTGAAATAAACTGGCAGAAAACAAACCACCATGCTGGCTTTTATTTCAGTCTTTTGAGTGGGGAGAAACTGTGTTTTAAAATGTGTTTCCTTTAAAACATATTTTATCTATCCAATCTCTCTTCAAACTTTTTGCTACCAAAGAATTAAAGTAAATTTTTGTTAAATTTGATTTAGTGTTTTTAAAGTGATGAGGACAAATTAAAGACATTTTTTTTTTTTTTTTGTCCATTAAAATAGAAGATCTATAAACATTCCTATGCAATCTGCCACCGGCGGTGTCTGTCTTTAAATATTTTAGTTGTTTTGCCATGCAGATGATTAAAGCAGAGAAACAGTTAAAATAGAATTGTAGGACCTTGAAATTACCAAAAGCAAAACCTCTCAGTAAGTGCTGGTACTGCTAAGCTTCATTTAAATTCAGAGCAGGGTTGGGGAGGGGGAGGTTTATTTTTATGAAAAAAGTTGAAGTGGAAATCAACAGTCAGATGATGAACTTCCCATCAGGAAAAGCACAAGATAGCACTGTGCCTTTCAGGGAGAGAGTCCTTTAAAATCTGCATCGCTTTGACGAAAATATTAGCATCCGAAAAGCAGACTCTACAAAGTGCTGTTCTCCCAGGCATCATTGACACTAAGAATAGACCATAAATTGGTAGTATAGAGTGCCTTTCAGTTCCAATTTTTCTAAAAGCACTTCACAAAGCAATTAGTCAGATAATGGTGGTATGCTGACTCTGTGCCGCCTTTATATAGTTACCAATAGCACACCGTCTTCTCGAAGGTTGGGATGGACTGCAGGGAGAGTCTCATAACACCTTGTGTCGCCAGCTGCAGTTACATCTTGCCTTAAGTAACAAGTTTACACTCCCTTCTCCTTTATAAAATAATCTAGGGGTAAAATTTGCACTAATAGGGGGCAGAAGGATGCTAAGGATTAAGGCTTTTTTCTTAATTGAAAATTTTTTTTCCATACCAAGCATTCTGATCATGTATCCCCTTCCATAATTCCTCCTAAATCCTCCCCACTTCCCCACTCACTTCCTTCCTTTAGAAAAACACACAAACAAAGAACCAAACAAACCAGAACAAAAGGACAGCAAAGGAAAAGTGCAAGAAACACGTTGTTAGAGCCAGAGGGGATGGGATACTTGTCTTCTGGACACAACAGGACTGATGCATACACGAACTCACGGACTGGAGGTGTGCCAAGGTCTGCACAGGCTCAAGCCCAACTCAGAGAGGGGTGTGGATACTATCTCCCATCCTGAACCAATAAGCTATCTCCAGCTCACAGTTGCTCGCAAAAACATAAACAAACAAACCAAAAACCAAAAACCAAAACAAAACCTTAGTTTTCCCCATGAAATCTTGCTAGATATATTAACCACACTTAAGGGCAGGCACCAACGCTCAGCAGTAAATGGTCGAAAACAAACTCAAAAGGTAATTTTGTAGACTTTGCCTCATATTACTTTGGGCTTTTTCGTTTGCTTTACTGGTCTTTTACTTATATATTATGGTTTACTAAGCATTAAGTCTTGAATCATTGAATCGTATTTTCTAAATCGTCCAAGAATGTTGAAGTTTCAGAATGTTCTATTTGTACTTTAGTGTCGGCTTTAGTAGGTGTGTGTGGGGGGAGTGGGATAAAAATTTATTTTTTATTTTTATTTTGTTAACAGAATTTAATTTTATAATGGATAAAGGGTATGTCTACTATCATTTCTGTCCATCAAATATGATAAGCAGGTGAGCTGCCTATGTCATAACTGCTTATAACTACTCAAAAGTTACACTATAATTATTCTACAGCCCTAACACCTTCATTTTCACTGTGGAAAAGCATAGGAATTAAAGTGGAAACCAAACTGGGTGTCTTTATGTTTGGAATCAGAGCATACAGAATTCTTGGGAAGACACTGTTAACCATATTACTTTAAGTGATTTCTTCTAAGAATGTGACTAAGCTGATGTTTATTTACTGCTTCCTCATTATATTCAGGGGAAAAAAAAAAACTGAGAATTTAAACTGGAGTACTTTTGGAGCCTTTGAGTAAATAGATAGCTTACAGATGTGTATTGACACCAAGTTTACACCACATGGTCTTAACAAGATTCATTTCATAAAAATACGACGGCGAAATGTTCTGTCAGAAACAAAATCAAGACTGGAATCATTAAGCCACAAGGCAATATGTATTAGTAACTCCAGCGTTGGCCTTCATAACCTGAACTCTAAAGATGAAGTGTGAGTTCCCTTTAAGGATAGAGAGCTGTATGTATTGAAAATGAAAAGGCGGTTTAGTGGAGTTCTGAAAGGTAATTTTATGGTGTGTATGTTCTGAAGCAAGAGGAATGCTGTTTCCAAGTGGTGCTTTTATAATTTTAAATCTTTATACTGCTCATATGGAAAAAATTAGCTATTTTCCCTTTAGCTCAGAGCCGAATCACATCTTAGTAATGGTGAATTAGTTCTGAATTACTTTAGAAATGCACTGTTATGTTTTGGCGCACCCCAAGACAATTTAGTACAATTCCAGGTAATGTCAGTAATACTGGCATCAGTTTTACTTTCCAGGTTTGCATATTCTCACAAACCGCACTGATTCATTTAAAACAGTCGAATGTCTCTTGGTCTGAACTACTCAGCTGTGGAATCAGGCCCCATCACCAAGTAAATACAAGTACTTATTTAAAAGTGTAGTGACTAGAATCTTCGTGTCTTGTCGGCAGGAATGAATTCTGAGTAGGAATGTTAGCTAGCTTCCATGAGTTACTGATACCCCCTCCCCTCACCAGCACTGAATATATTAACTTCTGACAGTGACTGATTCCTGAATTATCTCTAACACAGTGGACAGGAGAGCTTTGCTGGGCCCTGCACTGCACACATCTATCCTTTCTATAATATTTGAATTTAAATACTGAGTGTGGGATTAATTTAATTCTAGTTGCTATTAATCACTTGTGTTCGGACAGACACCATTTTAATCCGAAATAGAGGCTCTCTGCCAGGCAGGAGGGATTAAAGGAACAAGGATGATACCAATCAAGAATTCAGCCAGTCCTCAGACGGCTGGTGGAGTTTTCAGCATGGTTATCCTGGTTTTGATCAGGACCATTAGTCTCCTACTTTGAGACAAAAATCACATAAAAACATGGCAAAGGTGAATTTTAAAAGTAGCCAAAAAAAAAAAAAAGTGTCAACTATTTATTGATCTGCAGAACAATTTTCCTTTGTAGCTGAGCCTGGAGCCCATGGCAGAACACTAGCCCATGTCCTAGTTGGAAAACAAAAGCAAACAGCAACTCCCAAAGACCCTCAGGAGGATTCAGAAGGCAAAGATACTTGTCGCCAACTCTGGCGCCCTGAGTTCTGCTCTGCTAAATCATCTTCTGGCCTTCACTCCTTGCCGAGGCAGTTGTGCGCGTCCCTCCCACGCAACAGCAATAAATAAATTAATTTAGAAAATCTCTCCCAAATCCCATCATCATGCTGTCACTGACTCACGAGCCACCTTCTGTGGTGGGTGGTACAAAGGAAGACCGGAAAACACTCAGGATCAGAGCCAGGAGCAGGCTCACAGCTCAACTCACACTCACAACCAAAACAGAGCATATGAATTCTAAAAACACATAGTGGGTCCGGGTTTCCTAATGCAGTATTTTAAAATAGGTTCGTTGGCTAGTAGACAGAACTGAGGACTATAGTAAGCCTTCTTCTGTCACTGAGTGTTGCCTCATTGGAACGTAAATGTAATCAGCTAAGAAAATTCTTTACTATCGTGTTCTTCACTCCATCCACTCCTTGATCAGAAATGAATAGAATAAAAAGAAAAAAAAATCTACCAACCCTAAAACTCAAGAAATTGATCTAATTTCCATGGGGCTTTGCATCTAGCACTGTTTGACTGCTGGTTATACTTAGTATCTGAGTGTGACTGTGTGACAGATGAACTACATGCTTCATGTCTAATCATTGATTTATTGTTAAGGACAACCCCAGGAGGCAGGAAGCTCATGTCATTATCCCAGGTTTGCAGAGCAAGAAACCAGATTCAGAAGGTTAAACACATCAGCAGAGAACATCAGGCTGGAAAATGGCAAAATCATGATTTGAATAATTTAGTTGAACCAGAAGGCCCCCCACTCCAATCTGAAGCTAACACTCTCTACTTTTCAAGATTCCCTTATCCATCTCACTTTTGCTTCGTTGCTTCTTACACTTCCAGAAACTGCCACTCAGTGAGCACCATGCCAGCATCTGGGGACTCAGAGCTGACAGCCATGGTGGATGTTCTTACATTATCTTACAGCCCAGTGCCTTACAGAAAGCCAGCAGCATTCTTCCCCGACAAAGACACTTCAGAGAAAGGTTTCACTGAATTCCACTTAAGAAATACTCAGAGGAGGGAAGGGAAATTAATTTCTTAGTGAAGCTGAAGCTTCTGCGTCTTTCCCAAATTCTTCCGTTAGCTAATTTAAATATCTATAAAATATCTGCATGGTTAGTTGTAATTTCAATATTTTTGTTCCTTATTGACTTGTTTAATCAAGGCTAATATCAGACAAATTATGAAGAAACCAAGGTTATTTCTGGGGTGGTTCTCAGGTTCTTCCCTCCTCCTCTAGGGAGAGGGTAGTATCATTCATTTATTCGTTTTCAGAGCTATAAAAACCTGATGTGAGCAAAGATTGAATTTGATGTGACATTATCTGAAAGGTTTTGATTTTAAAGCCACTTGGTTGTTCTTTGGTAAGCGTGGACTACAGGTTCTGAGTCTATAAAGTCACTTTAGACATTAGGGCAGTGAGAATGGACAGCTGTGACTAGGCCAGCTCCAGCTGTCTAACTGTTCTTGTAAGCAACACCCTTCTCACCCTCTGTTAGGCTATAGGGAGAGGGAATGCCTACTGGATCATAAGGAAAGAGACCCTTCTCTACCTTCTTCTTCAGTTTTCTTTGTCTTCCTTCCCATGCATTCTGTGACCCTGACTTGATTGTCCCTTCTCTATTTATCATCCTACAATAAGGAAGAAAAGCAAGCAGAGGGAGACAAAATGGAACATGGCAAGGAAAAGCCTAGGAGCCTACTCTGCTTTCTCCTCCAGTGCTAAATATTCAAGAGAAATAAAATAGCTATGTTGTCTAGATTGGTCATGAGCTACTTTAAATCCTTTTTCCCAAATCACGATCTTATCGCCTTCTCTCAGTTCACACCATTTCACCAGTCAATGATATAAGGAAATATAGATAAAGTAGAAACGCCCAAGGATCGGTAGTAGTGTGAATGTTGGCTCTTTGTCTGACTTTGAAGATGATCATAGAATCCTATTAGCTATCTAGGTCCTCCTGGATGAGAAGGGATCACACTTATAGGAGTGACTCTCAAGGGCTGTGCTTTTGTTCCGAGTACAGCTTTCTTGACTACTGCTAATTACTATGGGATGGGGCCCTTCATTCTAAATAGGAAAATTAAGCAGATTTCTTCTTACCTGGAATTTGACCTGAGACCTTCTACTGCTGGGCCTTACGGGACATTTTGAAGTTGTTGAAGTTGCTTCAAATAGCATCTCTGATACACTAAGTTTCAGCTGTCTTGAATTGTATAGATTTCCTAATTGATTTTTTTTTCTGATAAAATCATGGAGATTTATGCAAGGTTAAATGCTTCTAAGTCTTGCCAATATGGTTCCAGAATATTGTGACCACTCTTGTGTGTAGCCTATGAAAAGGCCAAACTCTGCTTCTCTTTCTTCTTGAGCATTGGGTTTCCAAGGATGCATTTTGGAGTTATTTGTTCTTTGCCTTTCTGATTTACTGACCCATTTTCTGGGTTTTCTAAGCCAGAGTTGAGCAGACAGAGCAGATTGATGGAGTTGTAAGGAACAGCAAGAGGTTTCAAAGAATCTTTAAATCAACAGAGCCTGGGCTTATTCCACACAGGTGTTGACATGGAAACTAAATTCTTTTTTTTGAGACAGGTTTTCCTTGTTGTAACTCTGGCTGTCCTGGAACTCACTCTGTAGACCAGGCTGACCTCAAACTCACAGAGATCTACCTGCCTCTGCCTCCTGAGTGCTGGCATTAAAAGCGTGCACCACCACCACCTGGCTGGAAACTTAATTCTTGGTCAGTAGAGTGAGTGTAGAGTTTCCTTTAAGAACTCCCTCTACTACCAGCAGCAAAACCACCCCCAGAGGCCACAGTGGTTGCCAGCTGGAGCAGATCTAGGGCATGATGAGAAGCACTGAGGCCCAGCTGAGCCGTGAGATGTGCACACTGACCTAGAGAAGCAGTATCAGAAGTATGAACTGTTCCTGAACAAGTCATTTTTGGAGCAGAAGATGGCCACCTACCACAGCCTGCTGGAGGTCCAAAAAAGCCCACTATAACAACATGTGTACCCTCAAGGCCATGTGAGCTGGCAGCACTGAGAAGATCCTTGGAAGGCAGATGACTATGGTGATAACTTTACCACAGTCCTTCCCCTGACTTGACAATAAAACTTTATCCTCCAGGGAGAAAACAAACAATAACAACCAAGAGCATCTAAAGCCCTTACCAGGAGTTTTATTGAAGTTCAAACAAATCAGAACCCTAGCTGAGTTGCCATTTTATACATTTTATGATATCAATTCCCAATTGATATCAATATAAAACATCTATGTCTTTGGAAGATTCCCCTATGACGCCCCTAACTAAAATCTCCTCAGGTGGAAATCAGTGCTTAGTAATACTTAAAAGACAAAACAAAACAAAACAAAAAACAACCCAAATCATAGTTACAGAGGGGTTGGGGAGTTCTTGTGAGAGTAGGTGGACTTGGAGAAAAGAAATATATTCACTGAAATATTCTGTTAATACCTGTTTGTGAAGCACACCTGATGTATGGAGGCACAAAAAAACATCACTGCGGAATCTGACAAAAACCTTCGAACCCTTCTCACATACAAGGTATAAAGGTAGCAAGAGGTAAAATTATACCCATGATTACATCGCTAGTCCTCTGTGGGACAAATGTAAACCGAGCTAGACCTAGATTACTAGTGAAGTTGAGATAACTGGCAAGAAAAGTGAATAATGTTACAGAGAAAGAAAATCATATAAATCAAAATGTATTACAATCAATGTAAATTAAGACACATTCCAAATAATACCACAGCTCTGATGTACAGCGACTGACCCAGGGATCACTTACATGTTTGGAGCTACTCCTTGCCTCTCTTTTCCTTTGTCTGGTGAAACTCAGCAGCAGGCACAGGAACTGGGCACAGACTCAAAGGAGCTTGGGTAAAATCCTGAATTAGTCTTCCTTAGCCTGAGAGAACCAACCGCTGCAGATATTCAATAGAAATTAATTTCTTTCTGCTATTCAGTCCCACAATGCTTCATTCTAATACTGATTACACTGATTGTCTAAGATATGCTGGCAAATGCTGCTGTAATACAATTTCTCTGCCTTTAGAAACGAAAGCTCTTGAGAGTGCCCTTGCTTACATAGCTGCTTCAGGTGATTACATCTTTACACAGATGCTAATTACTCTCAGGAGAAAGCTGCCCAAATTGTCAGGTGAGCAGAATGATCTAGTGTGGATACCAAAGAGTGTCCTGAAGGCCATTATGGATAATGTTTCTCACCCAGTTGAAATCTGAACCTCATTCCGATGGGGTTGGCACAGGTGATAGATGGTGAAAACTTTCTAATGGTAATCAGCATAACTCGAAAATGGTTACTGAACATGAGCACCAATATTAGATTTCTGTCTGCGCCATATTTGGGCCTTGGCTTTAATGATGCTTCAGACATATACCTATGCTGGGGGAGTCTTATTAAAACATAAATTAGTGGTTCTAAGACTTTTCTGTGCATTAAGCTCCTCTTGGGAGCTGCTTAAGTTCCTAATGGCCAGCTCTGACCGGTGAGCTTGAATCTTGGGTTTGAAATCAGACATGAATTTGAAACTCCTGACTGTGTGATTCCAGGATGCTGCAAAGGTTGAACATCTCCAGGTTCCATAGATCATCCTGATGTACTGAGACAGTGCTAGTGAGCTTCAGCAAGGAAGGCATAGGCAGGAAAGTCATGAAGGAACACAATGAGAACACCTCAGAGGAAACAGAAGCTGTATAGCACTGTGTATTGACAATCAGATACAGTCATTTCTACATTATCAACTGTGGACCCAGAAAAGGAAATAGCGTGTGATACAACTCTTAAAGTTAATATGAAAAGGCTGAATAGAACCACAGCAGATGTTTCAGTAAATGCCTTACAAAGAGGAGAGTGTATATACAACTATGTGTTAGTCTAACTTCACAAATGAAGAAAAAATAATGCTGAACGTCTATTTTATCGATCAAAGTTGGTGCAGCCAAAATGTTAAAAGACTTGCATGAGAACCTTGTTAATTCTGCAAGGTACAGGGAGATCTGAGGTGGTTAAATCCTTACAGAAAATCATCAATATTAAAGATTGGGGAACAAAACCCAAGAAAGATTAAATTACCCTGGCAGGCTGACTGTCAGGTGAATTTGTTAAGGGACAAATAAATACAGGGAAACAAAAAGAAAAACATTTGGTGGTGGCAGTACCAAGCTTCAGGAAATGCTTAAGAAAAATGCGTGCATTTGTGAGAGTTAAATTTTATGTCACTTTGTGAGCAAAAGAAACATATAACTTCCTTTGTTTCCAGGATGCTGTTAATCACGAAAAAAATTGTAAAAGTTACTCAAGGCTTAAGAGTGTACATCTGCTTTCTCTTTGCCTGATTCTCCAAGCAGAGCAGTAACTTAGGAAATTAATTGTTAAATATAAGAACGAAGAAAGGATTGGACCACAAGTAATCCTGGCTGATCTCAGAGAACCTAGAATATATTTTTTTAAATCTTGTAAATTGGATATGTGATATTGCCTCACTTCTTGAAAGATAATATTGTAATAAATTATATGAAATCACCATCTTGCAGGACAAAATGTCAAATATCAGCTATTTCATATGGTGTGTGTGTGTGTGTGTGTGTTTGTGATTTTCTTATTTTAAAGGATTTAGAATAAATTAAGTGCAGAATATCCATTTTTTTCCCCTAGAAGAAAACAAATGTTATTGTTGTGTGACTCCTCCTAAACTAACACACACACACACACACACACACAAACACACACACACACACATACACACACACACATACACACACACACATATGCACACACACACACATACACACACACACACACATAAACATACACACACATACACACACACACATATGCACACACATATACACACACACACATACACACACACATACACACGCACACACAAACACACACACATACACACACACACATACACACACACACATACACACACACATACACACACACACACATACACACACACACACACACACACACACACACACACACACACAAATAAGAGTTCTAATATAAAAAGTAAATTTTTGGCTGGGAACAGTGTTAGCAAGCAATATGTAAATAACATTTCATGATCTAATGTCAAAGCCTTCAGGTATTCAAATATAGCTGATTTAATGCATCAACCTGATATCATCCAGAACTTGGAAAACTGCTTATTCTCAAAGGAAAACACAAAACTCACAGAAAAAAATATAGAAATTGGAACACAATTGTCCTTCCTTACAAGATATACTAGGTCCGAATGATTATGCAGCTCAGTCAATATTTGAGAGCAGCTGCTTGTTCTGATAAGGGAATATATGTTCCTGGTCATTATATGTCATTTCACAGTTGTGGTCCATGATAATTATGGTTGACAGTTTTACATTCTGTTTCAGAATATAGAGATATTAAATATAGACTTTAAATCATTAGCTATAGATCATCCATCCAGGATGGATGAATTCTAGGGCAAGACACCAGGGTTTTATTAGCACAAAGTAGCCATATTTTTTATCACACAGAAAAAAGGCAAAGAATGAACACATAAGTTGATGGGAGAGACAAAGAGAATTCTCTCAACAGTCATCACAATGTCATGAATTTTGAGGAAATGTCCCAAAGTGGTTCTTCCATACATAAAGATGCATAGATCCATTAACTTTCTATAGTCATTCAGATGATGTCTCAGATGAGTTTCCATGTACCACATTTGTGTAACAGGACACAGCTCAGAGACTCTGTATGATGCCACAAGGTGGCAGAGACCTTCTCAGGCAGTCATAGACAGGAAGACAATCAATGTTTGTCTCTGTTACCAGAATGCTGGTCTGTGTTCTGTATGTGTCATGTATTTTGGCTTTCTTTTTAACTTGTATTGCTGGCCTGGTTTCTTAGAGAAAAAAAAAAAGTAAACATTTCTTAAAAACATGGTGAAGGATAAAAATTTAAAGCATACAGGGGCAACCACACAGCAGAAGTTACACAAGCAATGAGGCTATTGTAATTGACGCAAATTATAGTTCTGACATTCTTTCTATTTTATTTTATTCAAATGCTATACACATTCCACATATTATATTTGATTCCATGACTCACAAATAGGTCAACCTCTTCTGCTTGACCAGTATTATTGTAACATGTTTTAATATAACCTCAGGCTACTAGTATCTGGAAGTCGATGATTGGTAATATCATATCTACGGGTATGGCTTATACTGGGATCATGTTTTGAGAATATTTTTAAAATTACTGGTCATAAAATATAATATGTATGAGATTAAATTACTCTGCCAGGTAGACACAGGTAGAACTAGAACTTAGGCTCAGGCACAACCATATCTAAATTCTAAACACTCCAACTCTGCACAGCACTGCTAGATAATGTTGCTTTTTGTGGTCCTCGGGGCATAAATAACAACCATTGGCTTCATTTGTTTCTCTATAAGTGCATCTTCCTGACTTCTAGGTTCACTCTGCACTGGGGAGAGGGAAGTCATGATGAACTTGACAAAAACTTTCATGCAAAGCTTGGATTTCACCTTGTCTTGGATGCCCCATCTACTTATCTTCACCCACAACTTAACGGTTCTAGAAAGTAAATGCTGTTCCTATGATAATTCTCAGTACAAAACGATCAGTCTTTTCCCAAACAGCAATCAACGCACAGCCAAATCAACTGGTCATAAATAGATTTTATACACACAGAAATAGAGCATATTTTACAAAATCTTTAAGTGGATGATTAGGAATTTTATAAGAAGCATCAAAAATTACGCATTTGAACAACCTGCTAGCTGACGAAAGGGTTCAGGGACAGGGCACTGCTGAATGTCTGCATTTTAAAAATCATCATCGGAAAAAATGATTTCTGTGGCATTTTCTTGAGTAAAGATCTCTGATTTCTGATTTTAAGTGAATGGTGTTACATCTTTCTTTTCCTCTTTTACATAAAATGATTCCAAATGATCCTTTTCTTCCCTTAGATACAAATCAAATTTTATTTTCATGTGTAAAATACAAAAGGAAACAAAATTAGTTACCGAGAGGCCCAGAGTTTTTAAAGTTCAGTACTAACTGACTATAAAATGACTTTTGGCATTGACCATGGGCCAAAGGCACATGATACTCTGTTACCAATTTCTGAGAACAAAGAAGAAAGGAAACATCAGCAATTAGAATATAAAGGATTTGAGTTAAGTATAAGGTTGAGTTTCAGCAAGATCTAAAAGTCCCTTCTCAAAGGAGATGTATTTTCTTAATATTCCTTTAATTTTGATGATTAGTTATGATAACATTAAATTGCAAAAAATATTTATAGGGTAAAATCAAAGTGAAGTAAGAACAAAATATCCCCAATTATCTAAATTTCTTGATATGTGTATGCATGAGTGTTAGGAAAGAATGAAAGTATTGTTCTGAAGCTTGCAAGGAGTAATAGGATAAATGAGCCACATTCAAAAATTACAGTTGTCTTCAAAGTAGAATGGAGTCACTCATTAGACCCATTTATCCTTTCCTGTTCCAGTCTTCTATTCATTTCTCCCCAGCTTTGCAGCTCATCCCTTGACGCAGGCTCTTCTTTGATCCCACTGAGCTGACGCTGCAGCATGCATGCCATATGTCCCCCCAATATTAGTTGGATGCAGGAAGTGGATGGATGCCTGGATAATTGGTACATGGGGCTGCTACTTTGCGTTCTTCTTCCTTATTATGTTTTCAGAACCGAAGGGAGATAAGCACTTACACCAGCCGTGGTTATCGGTATCAGGGAGACACACGTAAGAGATATGCGAACAAAATGAAATTTGAGACATTAATAGGAGACAGGCTGTTGTAGGAAAGTACCAGATAATTAAATTTAAGAAAGAATCTAAATTTTGGGCTTCTCATAATACAGTGAGCTATGGCAGGCACAGATAGGAGTTTGTACTTAAAAATACATGCAGATAATGACTCGCATTGTCTGCTCTGTAAAAGATAGTTATGATTTATGTGACACCGAATGTCTGGTGTTATAGCTTTTAAAAAAATCAAGAAAAAATGCAGTAATAATACTGGGACAAAAACCATCTGAGATTGTTAATTTACCTATTTTACCAAGTATTCTGATGCGGTTGAGGACAGGACTTCTGTCTAATACTTATCTCTGGCTCAGTCCCTGATATGCTGGAGATTCTCAATAAACAACTGAAGAAATGCCTGAAGGCCACCAACTCATTCCTATCAGAGTCTGAATTCAGCTGATGTCCATTGTCCCCTTTGCTGCTCTCGCCCAAGCAGGATGCCTACTTTTCCCACTCGGCTTCTTGTATTCTCCTGTGAATTTCCCAAGCTCCTCCGTTACTTCTACTAAATCCTATTTGAGATTCCTCGGTCCTAGTTCAGGTAGATACACTCTCTTGGGTCCTTGCTGATTTCATTCTCTCTCTAGTATAATTCCAGATCAGTTCTGAACTGTGTCGGTTTTTTCTCCTCAAAAACATTTACTCTCTGTGCTTTATTTTCCCTGGATGCATTATGCTTACATTTCTATTCATCTATCTCAACTCTCGCCCAATCTGTAGCCCATAAACAGGCTGCTGAACCCTCAAACGTCTTGACCACGTTTGGATAAATATAACATACAATTCAGTGCCTATCAATTAGCAACTGTATTAGGTAATCAGATAATCATCTAATCAAGATTCTTTGGATCAAAGTTTAGGTCATGTAGATATTTTTAGATTGTATGGTTTAGGGAAATTTTAATTTTTTAAAAATCTTTTATATTTTTATTGTTCTACTAGCCACAAAATGAATGCTACAAAGATGATGAAGCTATTGTGAGCATAAAGTGGTTTTATATTTATGAAAGCAATGTTTCCTGATTTTAAAAACCATCTCTAAGGGCGTAAATCCTGAAGCAGACTATGTCTCTATTCATCCTACATTTTTGTCGATGGTAGGTAGACCTCGGTTACAAGAAACAGCTAGGATTTTCTCAGCTTTCCTCCTCTTCCCTTTCATGAAGAATGGGACATAGAAAGGTTTTTGATGGAACCATGGGCTGGAAGATGTTAAAATATCTGTTGATGGTTTTCTGAAAGAGTATTTTTTATTTTTCAATGAGAAGACAAGCAGCGTCAGAACGTGGTCCATGCATGGAGCTGTGTGAGGAGAATGCTGCTCCTAAGAACAGTCCAAAAGAGCAAGACGAGAGTCTTGTGATCTCAGTTTCTTCCAATCAAGAAATTGTTCTTGGGATGTGATTTTGTGCTCCTCCCACATGCAGAGAGGAGTGAGTTTACTTCATATTACTCATTATTGCTTGCTTCTGTTATACAATTGAATGTTTAAACTGTCCTTCACATGGATCTATGGAAAAAAACATATTTTTGCCATGTGTGGCTTGCCCTTGTGATTATATACAGCTTGAACTCGTGAGAACTTTACTCATGTGACCTTTCTTAACCCTCAGAGTATAAATTGTCTGAGGCTCTGCATAAAGTTGGCTATTGCATGAGATTTTACTATGCCTCATTCATTTGCTCAATTCTCCCAGGTCCCATTGTCTCTAGAGCAGTGACAAAACACAAGTTGTAGTTTTTTACAGCAATATGGTTGCTCCTGAAAAATTAAAATAATAGGTCTACCAAATGGATAAGAAATCCCACTACTTAGTATGCATCCAAATTACAAAAAAATCAATATGTCAAGGAGACATTTACACTTTCGTGGTTATGAAGCACTATTAGCAATTGCTGAGAAACTGAAACAACTGAAGTCTCTAGGAGCTATTGATCTGATAGAGAATGGTCACACATGCAGGGCGAAATAGTGTTGGAGAAGTTTATTTCTAATTATGCTTTAAAACAATTGCTTTGCGTATTGTTGGGGGAGGGACTGCCTAAATCTTAGCAGTTTATATTATCTGCAGGGGTTGGGGCTGCTTAAGCCTTGACAGTCTGTATTATCTACAGATGTTGGTTTATGTAAATCTGGGAGTAAGTTGATTGCTTCACCATAATTTGTACCTGCTCACTGCTTTCTGGCAGAGCCATTGTGAAAGAGCTAAGTTGCTGTAAAGGAATTTTTGTCCTTCTCTCTCCCGCATTCTCTGGCAACAAGGAAAGAACATTTCCCTTAGGCCTTCAGTTTCCCTACCATAAAGGTGACATTGTTCAGCTGCTAAAGGATTGTGGGATGAGACTAGGCTACAGGTTCCCTTTATTAAGCAAATAGGCCTTTGGCTGAGGGGGGCAGAGTTTTGTATCAGTAGAACAGCTAAGGAGCTTCTGTATCAATAAAAACCCCTGAGATCAGACGATCAGGGTTCCACTGTCCAGGATGGTTCTTGTTAGGACAGATGGTTCCTTTTGCTGAGGTCTAGCACGGTTTGCATCTATGAAAGTATCTCCTTATCCTTCTTGGTGATCTAAACAGTAGTGTACTGCTACAGAATAGTATTCTGCCATGAATGTGAAATCATGACATTTGTAATGAGCAGGAAACACTTGGAGACATTAAATGAAATAAGCTAGGCAGAGAAAAGACAATTGTCTGATGATGTCACTCCTATGTGGAGAGTACAATTTCTTTGAACAGAAATAGAAAGCAGAATAGTGGTCTGAGAATGTTAGAAGCATGGAGAAATGTTAGTCAAAAGCTAAAATATTTAAGTGGATAGGAAGAATAAGTTCAGGAAAGCCTTTATATAAATAGTGACTATAATTAATAACACCCTATATTCTTGAAGAATGTCAACAGAGTGGATATAAAGAATTCTCACATAAAACTGATAACCATAGGAAGGAATACAGACTAATGACTCAGATTTAATGGTTCCACGATGTATAACCAAATATCATGTAAATACACTGTATGTAAATCACAGTAAATACATATAATTTTATCTGTTAAGACAAATAATAATTTTCATAATAATAATACAATAATTTCTGCTGCATACTATCCTATCATCTACCCTGCTTTCTCTGTTGCTATGTGAGAACCTGAGCCTTAAGAAGCTAAACTATCACCAGAACTGTGGGGAACAGACCAAAACTTCCTGAGGCCGACCCACAGTTTTGATGTCAGTCATCTGCTAGATCAACCTAAGGCATATATGATAAACTGATAGCAAATAACTAGTAAATATTTGAGCAGCTTTTACTAAAGCCTTCTCTAATATGTTGCTAAGAACATAATATTCAATGGAAATCTTAATCAGATATCTCCATGCTGACCTTCCTCTGACTTGTAGCTGGCTGTACCAGTGTATCTTGGATCTCTTAGAAGTGCAAATAAGATCTGAAACATAATGGGTGGGGACAAACTTCTTACTTTCTCTTTTTTATCTGCTCTTGTAAGAGTCTTTCTTATCACAGTAAATGGTGACAACCAAGCTTCAACTCTTCTTTACCTGGGATCATTACCTTGATTTTCCTATTGTTGTAGTTCTTTCATCTAGCCCTACAAGTCAAATAGCCTCTACTTTAAGTGAATCTATTGACTTCTCTCCATTACACAGGTACTATTAGTATAATGAGAATCCTGGCAACTACCTCATTATAGCAGAGCCATCCAGGTCTTTTGTTGTCTATCTACTGTTTTGACCTAATTTTTTTCTCCATCCCAGAAGTTATGTTTTATAGTATTCATGATGTTTTATAGTATTTTATGATGGTGGTGGTATTCAAAATTCCCTGATACTTCCCATAACCTAGTTGAAAAATTCAAACTCCTTGCTACAATGCTGCTGCACTCTGGTTTTCACATAAGCCTCCCCTTTTCCCCGCACTCTGCTTCCTTGTCAGCCTCTCTTTTAGAGACACTGTCAAGATTTTCTCCTCAACGTCTTTTGGATTCAATTACTTCGTTACTATAGGTTTTACCTCTATACCTAGACATATCTGTCCTCAATTTTCCAGTGCATGTGTCAGTGACATACGTGGCACTATACAAGTATGTCTTGTCTTTTTCCCCAAGAACATGTCAGCTCCACGATATCACGAAAATGCCCGTTTTGCTCACATCTGCCTTTCTCAGTAATGTCTCTAACACACTGCATACCAAGAACGATTACACTAGTGAATTAATCAGTAAAGGAACAATGAGAGATGGTGACAATTCCAACAACTTGACAATGCGAGCAAGAGGGTTAAGAGGGTTATGTGTTAGTTGGCTAAAGGAATGCTGTATACTAGAAGACAGAATGTCCCGGAACAATTCATATTCTCATATTCTCTCTTTCTTTCTTTCTTTCTTTCTTTCTTTCTTTCTTTCTTTCTTTCTTTCTTTCTTTCTTTCTTTCTTTCTTTCTTTCTTTCTCTCTCTCCCTTTCTTGCTTTCTTCCTTTCTTTCTTTCCTTTCTTTCTTTCCTTTTTCCTTTCTTTCTTTCCTTTCTTTCTTTCCTTTTTCCTTTCTTTCTTTCCTTTCTTTCTTTCCTTTCTTTCTTTCCTTTCTTTCTTTCCTTTCTTTCTTTCTTTCCTTTCTTTCTTTCCTTTCTTTCTTTCCTTTCTTTCTTTCCTTTCTTTCTTTCCTTTCTTTCTTTCCTTCCCTTCCTTCCCTTCCTTCCCTTCCTTCCCTTTCTCTCTTTCTCTCTTTCTCTCTTTCTCTCTTTCTCTCTTTCTCTCTTTCTCTCTTTCTTTCTTTCTTTCTTTCGATGCAGGGCCTTACATAGCCTAGGCTGGTCTTAAATTCAATATGGAGCCAAGGTTGGCTTTGGAACTCCAAATCCTCCTGTCTTCAAATCCAAATTCCTAGGATTACAGGCATGCTTACCATGCTCAACTCTGTCCAGTTTCACTACCCCCTTGACCTGGCATGAAAGTTTGTAGGCTTTGCAGAGGACTTCTGAGTCTATGTTCATGAGAAATACCGATCTGTGATTGACTTTTCTTATAATGATGTCTTGTGAGGTTTGCCTCATATAATCAGTTAAGAACTTCTTATGCTAGCCCAGTGGTGGTGGCACATGTCTTCAATCCCAACACTCAGGAAGCTGAGGCAGGTAGAGCTCTGTGAGTTTGAGGCTAGCCTGGTCTACAGAGTGAGTTTCAGCACAGCCAGCGTTACAACAGAGAAACCCTGTCTTGGAAAACCAAACCAAAAGAGAGAGAGATAGAGAGAGAGGGTGGGGGAGGGGAAGGGAGAGAGAGATCCTATAGAAAACTAGTATGATCTCTTCCTTAAATGTTTGGTAATAATTACCAATTAATAATCTGAGCCTGGGAGATGGCTGGCTTCTTAGAATCAGTTTTACACAATCCTAATAGCCCAAACTATGTATCAACTGAAAACTTGGACAGAACTCTGAGCAGCAGTGAGGTTCTACAGCCTAATAAGGAAAGGCTATGGGTTCTATAAAGGGTCATTCATGCTCTCTGACACAAGGAGTAACTAACTAATATTCTAAGAAGAGATGAATAAAACACTGGGCCTAGTCTCTCACTGATTAGCCTGAAATCTATCCTTTTTTTTCTATACCTAAAAAAAAAAAAAAAAATCTAAAATCTAGATACAGTCCATGAGGTCTATAACCCCAAATGGGACCTCAGCTTCATGAGCCTATGAGATTGGGTATCTCAAACGGGGCTTTATGAGCTCATATTCCTCAGATCTCTCTTGCTATGTGATAAATGTATCTTATGGTCTAGAACAAAAAGCACTACTTAAACAGAAGTATCCTTGATGAAAACCCATTTGAAGAGGTCAGACATTAAAAGACTGTTCATAACGTTCAGAACACCCACCCCCATACATATGTGGCACAGATTTTAATAGCACAATGCCTTCTCGCTAGAGTTGAAGAACTCTTGCTGGAGCATAAAGTGGGTTTGAAAAGCTTCCAAAAATGTGATAGGAAAATATTTTGAAAAAAACTCCAAGATGATCACAGTGAAAGTCAAGACTCATTTATAAATCAGCTGCAGAAACAAGCTTTTATTTTAAAATATGATTATTTCATTGTTATGCTGCATAACATTTTAGTATTCCTCAAGCCTGAACTATGGTTATTTTTAATAAGAAATATCAGAAACAGAGATTCATTTTCCACTGACTTTGTGAGACTGACAATGCTGTTAGGTGTTCGGGAAAGGAGAGAGATATGTATCTATTCCTTCATGCATATATGGAAAAATCTCTCACCACAGTGCAGAATCCTATTACAGTGAGACACAGAAACAGATATTCTGTTTCATGATCTGAATTTCAGCATCCGTAGCAAATAAACGGATGATTTATATTCCATGAGCCAAAAAATGCAGTTTTAGGACATGAATAGAAAGGTTTTGTTAATGTAAAAGAGTGATATTTTCTCTCAGCAGCAAAAATATGAATTTCATAATATCTCAACAAGAATTACAGGCACCAGCAACTAAATAATCTTCACTGTAATTTCTAAATATATTCGTCGGTTAATCAGTATATTTAATATTTCAGTTCTGAACAATAAATGGAAACAATAGTAATTAAGTAAATATGAAAGAAATCATTGTTATTTGATAAAGAGGAACTGACAAAAAGAATTTCTTTAAAGTGGAATATGCTCTAAGGCACTAGAGATCTACAAACTAGAAAGAATATTAGATATACCAAAAAGAAATGAAGAAATGTTTGACGGTAATTTGATTCAGCTTCATGGTAAACAGAGAGATTATTTTCATAAGGTCAGGCACATGCACACAAATCATCTCCCAGACTACCCCAAAGTAGTTTTACTGGAGGAGCACAATGTTAGATTTTTGTTTTCAGTGTTTTATCTTGTTAGAAGGAACCACTGGGAAAATATCCCATGTGTTTACAGCAAACAGAATCAGAGAAGACCATGTAAATCAGAGTGCTGGCCAAGAAGAATACTGGCCAGGAACTTACACTTTTCAAAGTTGTATACAACGTATCTTTCCTATTTTCAAAAATAATTTCCTATCCTCCAAGGAGAGTTATTTTAAATAAGGAGGAGGGTTGTTGGTAAACATAGATAAAAAAATGTTAACTACAGAGGTTTGCATTGGATAAATATGATTTGAGATGATATTTTGGGTTGATTATATTAGGCTATATACGGAGAACATTAAACAGTAAAAATATATTTGAGCAACACTGATTAGAATCAGTGTTTATAGAGCCTTATACCAGGTCTTAATTATAAATTTAATTATAATTATAACTTTCTTACATTCAGGTAAACCATCCAATATTGTTAAAGTCCTTGAGTGACATAAAGAAGCCATTGTCAGGTTCTTCCTACAATTTCCTATTTAGATGAAAGAGGGCTTTGAGGAATGGTCAGCAGTCTGACTCTAATCTGTTTTAGGAGATGAGCTGTTGAGGTGTCATGCAGACCAATCTTCCTGTTCCTTAACATCAAAACAATTACAATACCTGAAGGGTTAATCTGATTATCTCCTGGGCTCAGCTGCCATCACAACAGGGGACAGATTCAGAGAGTTCTTTCCTCTGCTCATAACTCTTCCTTACTCAGAGTGAAGTAACAAAATCCTATCACCTAGAAAATTGTGATATTGTGCTCATTTTTCAGAAACTTCAGGTTTATCATATTAAGTTAATGTTTCAGGAAATCCTCAGGCTTATGGTACTGTTTAGTCTCAATTCTAATCTATAAAGATCTGAGTAATAAAGTATTACAAAATGCATTTCTCTATTAGCAGGCAGACTCATATTGCCCTTTCTATATTTATATTCTATATATCCTCTATATAGAATATTATATATATATATTATTCAATTATGACACTTAAATTTTAAGTCAGGTCTCTAATAAGAATTTTCTCCTAATACTTCTATTTGAATACCTTAAAAATGCTTATTTTTAGCAGTTTACACTGTGAGCTTCTCAGAGATTGTGAGCCCAAACCCTTCTAAATTTCTGTGTCCCTGATAATGAATAGTATTGTGTCATATAGTGAGTTTGTCCCATGAGAAACTTTCAGTATATTTGCTCTCAAATTCCATTGTTTATTATTGCTTCTTGATAACAATTTATATGTGTATTTTATATTCAAGAAAAATAATAAAATGGATATATTGTAATGGTTAAATGTTGCTTTGTTGCTAAGATCTCTTAATTTCTAATTATCTTGGTAAGTTTTGTTTACGGCAGTGGTTCTCAACCTTCCCAGTGCTGAGACCCTTTTACATAGTTCCTCATGTTGTAGTGACCCCCAACTATAAAATTATTTTTGCTGCTACTTCATAACTGCAATATTGCTACTATTATGAATCATAATGTAAAGACCTGATATGCAGATAGTTTTCAGTGACCCCTGTGAAAGGGTCATTCAACCCCAAAAGGGGTCATTACCCACAGGTTGAGAAGCACTGGCTTAGGGCATAAGAACCCACACCATAGCTCTGTGGAGTATTGCAATTTTAACTGTTAACTTCCTAGTCAAAAGCTAGTAAAGTTATTAATATATATTTTATTTTTACTTTATGCATTATGTGTGGTTTGTCTGCATCTATGTCTGTGCACAGGTTTTATGCCTGCTTCCCATGAAGGCCACAAGAGGGCACTGAATATTCTCCAAGTGTATTTACCTGGAGTCAGCTGCCAGGTAGATGCTAGGAACCAATCCCAAGATCTCAGGAAGAGCAGCCTTTGAACCATCTCTTCAGCCCTCTTTATGAATATTTCTTACTAGTTTCCTTATTAATTTGCCTTAGTGGTTGGTTTGTTTCTAGGCATTTTTCTTCTGTCCATGATCAAGATAAACTCTTAATAAACTACTCAGTAATTGCAGGTCTGTCTGCCTAATTAGATGGAACAGTATTGTACTCTACTGCTCAAGAATAACGCCAATGCCTTTAGTCATTTCAAAGAAATCACTTTTCAGCATGAAGAGGCTGTCTATGATCATAAACTATATGTCGGAAGAGCCTTCCAATTGTCCTAAGGATGGGCTTCAGGTATAACCACTAACTTGTAGATTTTTATACTATTCTAGGATACTAGAATAGAGGAGGCCTTTGTGCATGTTCAGCTCTAAATATCTGGTTGTGACTCTTCAAAGCACAACAGGTCACATAGAAGGATGCTTTGGACTGTAAAGGAAATCTCGAGAGAGCAAAGATTTCACATTTGAAATTGCTTTTAAGACAATGGCAATGTAAGGACTTAATGAGCAAATCCTAAAATGGTCAGGGTGTGGTACAGTTTATATTTCAGGACACTTGGCTAGCTATCAGGCGCGTACCCCTCTGAGGTCACCATGACCTCAAACATTTTGTTAGCTATATCAACAATAACGCTGGTTTTGACATTATTTCATTAATAAAAGCTTTTAATTCAGTGAATAGAACAAAAAAGGTTTTTCTGCCTAAGTATTACATTCAGAGCTTCACCAAAACGTTAGGCAATGTCTACTTTATTACTCAGTTCTACAACCCCAGCTCTAGATAGCCAGAGGCAGACAGATCACCGTGGAGTCAAGGTTTGCGATAGCGGGAGACTGTCTCAAACAGCAACTGAGCAAGCCTGCAACAGATAGACACTTACTTGTTAGTGGGAGACTTCTTCAGTCATTTTCTGAAAAGACGAGTTTGTTTTTCGCCCTTGATGAAGTGCTCTTGTAAGTTTAGATGCCAGTTGTCCCGATGGTCTGCCCTTAAAGTCCGAGGTTGATTCTTCCATTGTCATCTTGTCTGATCCTTTGGTGTTATTATATCGTATTTTTACTGCTAAGATGCCCATGTCTCTTTTTCTCTATCTTTTTTATACGTTGTCTTATATGTCCAACTTTTACGATCTTTGTGCTGTCACAGGAATTCTGTAAGTGTCTGTCTGTAAAGTCTATGTTGCTTTCGTTTGGCTTGGGATAAAATGATTCTGGGAATGATTTTTCAGTTCAAGTAAATTTTTTCTTCAAATGTTTAAAACTCTTTGGAATTACTTGGTAGTGAAGTGGTTTTGGAAGTCCCAGAAGACACTTGGTCAGCTTTCTCTCTGTGTCTCTGAACGTCTTTATCTCCTGTCGTTGGCACGGGTGACCAATCCATAGAAGCTCTTCAGGTGTGACTCGCAGTTCAGTTATGTCTTCTTTGGATTCTTCTCCTTTCTTGCTAGAACTTTCTCTTAAATTATAAGTTTGAAAACTGCATGTTTCTCTTATGTAAAGTTTGGCTTTTTACAAAAGAGCTACCTTGCCTTTGTTGTGTTCTATTATTTATAATGATTTCCATTTGTTATTTCTTTGATATTCATTTAAAATGCTTTATATATGCTTTCAAATTTTAATCTCTCTCTGTTTTTTAAACAGTTTCATCTTTTTGAAGCCTGCTTGTTCTTTGTTACTCTGGGCCTCATCTGGAACATGAATCATTTACCTGTTTCATTGTAAAATGAAGCTCAATTAAGTGATCCTTTGTGCTCTGCTTCAAAGATTTTCTTTCTTTCTTTCTTTTTTTTCAGTAGTTGAGGGTTTCCATTAGTTTCTCTATATGAGGTTTTGAAGGACACACGTACACTGAGCACGTATATTCAAGCCTCACAGTGCATAGGCCCAGACCTGACCTTGTCATGGTACCACTCTGGTTTTCTCCCTTTTTGCCCCTCTGTTGATTTTAGATGACCAAGCACTTGAGTGTTGGACCGTTTCCTGGGTCTCTGGGTACATTTTGCTTTTTGCTTCTAGAAATAAGTGACCTTTCTAAGGGTATGCATCTATGCAAGATTTTCAGTTCAGGATTTCCAACCAGATTAGCACTAAGCTTTTGTGACAATGGGATCCACCTCTCCCCTGTGGTTGTGACACCAGTCCTTAGTCTCTGGGCTTTGCCTGTGACTTCTCCTTTTCTGACCCTCAGGAGTTATTTCATTTGTTTGTTTATTTCTAGTTGATTTGTATCTTATTAATACTTATATTCTGAGTAACACATGTATATGTCCAATTAAATTATCTTATTGCAGAATACCGAAACTGCTTATAAGAAGTAAGTTAACTGTCAGTGACTATTCTGGAATCTAGATCTAAATGGTTAAATCAGACAATGTTGCACTTGGCCAGTATTAGGAGAAGGACAGTAAGTACTAAGACCTGAATATTTTTGCCTCCCTACATTCATATACTAAAATCACAAACCCTTAGCCTCTGCGAGGTGATGAGTTCACAAACTGTTTTATGTGTATGGATTAATGCTCTTACACTAAAGGCCTAAGAGAGATCCCCCCTGCCCTTTCTGCTATATAAGGCTTCCATGGAAAGGCATGCTTATGGGAAATGGGCAGTCAAGAGATACTTAATCTGCCAACATGCTGACCTTAGACTTTCCAGCCCAGAAAGCTGTGGGAAATTCATTTCTGTAGTTCATATAATACACTGTAGCTAGAGTGGGCCTCCGGGAGCAGTACAGACAGCCTCCCAAAGTTCATAACCTTAGCAAATCTATGTTTCAAGGATTCACTCTGTTGTCTCGTGTTCTTATCGAGTGTTGCAAACATACTTCCTAGTCTTCTATTTATCTGATTTTGCTCTTGCTTCACTTATACTTCTCCATGGGATCATGTGAAGTTTCTTTCCATGTTCGTGTGAGACTTCTGGGGTGTTCAAATTATGTTTAGTTGCACAGTATTTAACTGCACAATATTTAAAGAAATTACATATATCCAAATAATAATTCTTATAAGTGCCAAATACTTTGCAAAACTACATCCAAATAATACAATTTATTATTAAATAAGTCAATTAAAAAGATAAAACTTGTTTCTATTACTTTACAATAGAAACATTTACAAAACACTTTATTTGGCTGAAATAAACATCGACAGTGAAATAAAGAAATAAATATTTTATTATTAAAGTGATGCTCAAATCAAAACATATTTTAATTTAATTAGGTCCTATTTACTGATATTATTTCAAGCAACCACTAGTTTATAGGAAATAATGATGCACTGTTGTGAAATTTCTAGACCTCTCAAGTTATTGGTTTGTTCTAATGAATGTAAACATTCTCAAAAGTTGATGTGATGTATGTTCCCATCTTGTTATCAGTTTTTTAAAATTCATTACCAGAATTCCAATTCAATCATTTTCCTTCCTATTACCAGAATACATTTTCAGAAGTCCACCCTGTTCTTTTCATATTGAGTAGTCACACACAATCCTTACTGAATTTGGAATTGTCTAGCCCAACTTAATCCATGCCAAAGTCACTCTGCCAGACAAGCAGCAGAGAACAGGATATTTATTTTGATGTGTCAGAGTAGGACACTTAGTCACTGTAAAATGTAATTAAGAAAAGGCTCAGGATTAGATAAAAGGCTGTTCTGGCCCAGACTGTGGGCTATGATTCCACAACAATACATTGCACGCACCCTGCCGTTACTTAGGCACAGCCCTACGGATTTTCTCAGGCAGCTCACTTATCTATTATATAATTGTATTTTTTATCCCTTTCATTTAAGTAGTCCAACGACTTATAAGACTCAAAACAAGTGAAGCACATAAGTGATTTTGGTTCATGGTTGAACACAGTAAACACCAGTGAGGCGAAAATGAAAATAGGGCCTTTGAGGGAAGAAAGGGTAAAGAGTATACACGATTAGAATTAGTGCACTAATGATATTTGGTGGGTTTGATTTTTGTGTACTTATCCATTATTAATCATCTCTGTCTCTGACAAAATGCAATCTCCTTGAGAACTGGGAGCAGTACACAGAGATTGCTAGTGGGACAGGCATTTTATGACCTTAGCAATATTATTGTTGAGGGCTCAAGCATGATGAACTCAGGCTCCATCATGGGCAAGAATCGTTGGACCAGGGAAGAATAAAACTAGATATAAGGAATATTATATATATAATATTATTATAGTAAGGTCGACCTTATTAGATTTCTTCAAGGGAAGACTAACCAATTTCTTCCTTCAGTGGAAGATGTATTGAACCCCGAGGGACTTAGGAAGTTACATGGTAACTTCCTACATTAGACGTTACTACGGACACAGGTTCTTCTAGCTTTATTTAACTAAAAATTAGAATTGATCAAAAATTATATGTTGTTCTTCAGGATTGCTTCTGAGAGTCTTCCATTTCATCCCATAGAATAAATACATAGGCAGTGAGGCTTAGGTCAAATCAAGAGATGCAACAGAAAGGGCTTTAGCTTGAATTTGTTAACTTATCTTCACTTTGAATGGAGAATTTTAGTTATGAATAAATGCTTCTGTTAACTTTACAGTTCTCACACTTATTCATTAGGTTACAGAGAAGTGACAGAGGCTTGTCACAGAAAGGCATGACCACCTTAAAGTCTGAATAGGAAAGAAAGATGATACTTGAGTTGAATCCTAGTCCTTCAGGTTATTACACTCCTGGCTCTTCCTCCCTAAACACAAAGACTACCTATTTCCCTCCAATTACTTAGATTCAGTAAATACAAATAAAAACAAAGAGTAAAATAAAATATGAAAGTTGAAACGATAGAACAAAATGCTATTGGTGTTCTAATATATCAGTTAAAGATAATAAAATCTGTGAAGTTCCTAAAACACAGCACATATTCAGTAAATATTTGATAAATTAATTGAACAACTATCTGGATAAAGGCAAGAATTGGCCAATTTTGTTTACTTGACTATTTACTTCTTGAAAGACACAAAGAATCAAATCCTTTAAACACGGAGATGATGCAGCCTGAGTTAAGTGCTGAGTAAGTCTGAGGGACAATGTCAGTAGAAAGGCAAGGCGTGAGGGGCTTTCTCTTTCCTGGGTCCACTGAGGCTCACTGGACCAGCATTCATGCTCACTGTTCTCGTTCTCAATGGATGTGCTACTGCCATAGATATCTTCTCATTTTAGAAGAGCTTATTCCAATTCTCCTACATTGTAGGCATAACCATTAGTGAACATCATTTCTGTTACTTTTTGTTGTTGCTGTCTTTTTTAGTTTTTGACACAGACTTGTACTGTAGCCCTAACCAAATCTCAGTAAGTATCCCATGCTGGTCTTGAACTGCTTGCAGTTCTTCTGCTTCAGATGCTTGAAGCAGTGCTGGAATTACAGGGATAAGCCACAACTCCCAGCTTCATCTTTTCTATTCACTAGCTTGATATTAATACTATCTTGTACTGCTTTGACATTTTGCCTCTAATCCTGTAGCTCTACCAGCTTCTCAACTCTCCATCTCCTTTTTCTCCACTCAAGAGAACATGGTTTATGCTACGGTTTTATAGTCCCTGAATTTTAGGAAAGTATCTTCTATTATGTTTCAAACTTTAGTCTAGTTATAATCAAACGTGCTTTCCTGCAGTACTGCTACAGTACTGCTGTAGAACTGCTATCTAGCAGTACTGCTATCCAAAGCAAGTAAGTTATTTGAAAGCATTTTGTCAAATTGATGTAATTTTAGGAATTGGGAAACATTGTTTTCTACTGTTCTTCACTTCAAGTCTCTAGTATTAGAAATCATAAAATTTGAGTATAATTTTGTCAATTTGAATCAGTGCATCAAACATCATTTATAGCATTGTTTCTTTATATAAAATGTGTTTTGGATCCCAAACATTTAATTCATGAATAAAACTTAAGAAACAACACACTTCAAGTTAGTACCTGCGTTTTCTCTAAGGCAGTCTTGGGAAGAGACTGACAACCCTCTTTCCATTTTTCACTGTCTCCCCTTCCTTTCTTCCTGATTGATTTATCAAGGATGCTACTGGATTTGGAAAACAATTTAATCCAGTTAACCTGTAAAAAGTAAAATTGTGGCCATTGTTTCTCCTTTTAGACCTTTGCTTCTGTGGGCTCACCATGTATGAAGCAAGAATTAATTTTATGGGTCAAATATTCTCTGTTGTTTCCTGCTAGCACCAATACTGTTTCTGCTTTCTTACAGTGCCAGAGGTAATCACAACATTTTGACTTTTCACAGTTCAGAAGACAGTGCTCTGTCCCCTAAACTCTCAATTAAGTGTATACTTACCTTAGAGTCTGGCATACTGAGCTGAAAAATAGTATCTAATTTGTTTGCACTAATACTAAAACAATGAGAAAATTCCTCGAAATTGTGAATTTCAGTTGCAAAGATTTACCATTATTTTACCAGTAATGTGTCCTTTTAGAAACCCACATGGAGTTGTCTCGGGGGATCAATAGAAAGGACATGTTTAAATTCTTGAAGAAACTGATTATTAGATTTACATTTGTATTAAAATATAAGCTAATTTTTTAGAATGCGTAATAAAACTAAAGATTTGTAATGATTGCACAGACCATGAATTGAATGTTTTGTTTTGTTTTTTCACTATGGTAAAGATCACTGTTGAGAAGCTTTGAAATCAACATGTGCGCCCCTGACCTCATTAATTAACAGCAGATATAGAATTCTTAATTTCAAACTTTTAAGTTGTAAGTAAAATGGAAATAAGTTAAGTCACCTATATTGCTTAGTGTAGTCTCAGTAAATGTATGTATGTAAGGAAATTTAAATCCAAATTTAATTTTGGATTATGTCTATTTTCTATGTCAATGATATATGGATAGTTTTACTTTGATTTCCTATCAGCTGTTTTGATGCTTTCCTTACACAGTAGTTATTAAACCTTGCAGTACATAGTAATAATCTGATATGTATATTTTGAGTGGTTAGTCTAGTGAGCATTTCTAAAGGTTCTGAGTCATGCCTGTGTCTGGATCTCAGAGCACATATTTCTTTAGCCAGATTTTAGGCTACATGTTGAGATGTTTCCAAAATATTTGTAGAGTAGAAGACAGCTAAAGACATCAAAGTAGAAGAGAATAAAACAGAAATATTTTAGGCTCTCTATATAGTAAGAATCATCATCAGGATGGCAGACATCTGTCTTTCATTATGAAATGCTTGGAATTTCATTATATATTAGTACTATAATTGCTGTAATTATTTCATAGAAAATTACAGTGCTATAGGTACTGGTATGAGCATTTTAGCATCACTCTTTTAATTACCTATGTGAAGAAATTATGATAAGTAAAAGCCCACTTCAACACTAACAGCTGCAAGTCAGACAGTTCCAGTACTGAAATAATGCATTCTTAACGGTAAAAACTTTTGTTATGTCATGATCCTACTGAACAAAACAACATAATTTATATATACTTATTTTTCTTTTACTTGAAATTTTTATTGTTTTCGTTTTGAGAAACAATTTCACTCTGTGGCCCAAGCCAGCCTTGAACTCACAGCCTTCCCATTGCCTCAGCATCCTGAGTGCTAGAATTTCAGATGCGAGCCCTTATACCTATCCTGTATAACTTCTAGTATAGATGTAAGTAGCAAGATAAAGACATGAAGATAAATTCTTCATAATAACAATATTTCTCTTACATGGAGTGACATAATCTCAGAGGCAGTGCTTTGGGAATCCCAAAACATCAGGAACACAGAACTCCAAATAAAAATCTTTCAGTCACCATTTTACTACAAAAGATTGTGTTTATGCCTAGTAAAAGTGTGTTTGCAATGTCTTAGAGAAAAAGAGTAATTTGATTGGTTAATGAAGAGTCTGAGAGTGATAACTGAATTTGATGGCATTCATTAGATAAGACATTGAAGCTGATACTTTACAGCCCCGTTATGCACTCTAACACATGTAATTGTTAAAACGTGATACATTCACCTCACTGTTGGATTAGGCACCGTAGGAAAGAATATGAAAAGCCATGTCCCCAGAAAACACTCCTCTGAAACAAATTTTGTTCGCACCTCCTGCTCCCTGACCCAGTACTCTTGCTAAAATATCATCTGTGTGGCAGGCCCCAAAAGCACAGAGGCAGATGCCATGACATATTCTTTTGGAATGCAAGGTTGCTCAAGATCATCTGCAGATAATGAACCATGACAACTCTGGAATTGGCAAAGTACAAACTGACTGGGGGAAACGTCAAAAGTGCTCTCTAAGTACCCCACCAACTAAACTAATACTTCAAACACATTAAAAATAGTCACAAATACAGAATATATGACAAATACTAATGTTCCTTTAATAGAATTTAAAAAAAAAATTAAAGAGACACAGTTTGCAATGGCTAACAACTGTCAACTAGATTGAATTTAGGATCACTTTTGAGATTGGTACCACACACCTCTGTGCTTGTGGGGGTTAACTGAGCAGAGGAAGACCCACCATGGATGTGCACAGCACCATGGATGTGATCAGCACAGAATAAAACAAGGGTAAAGAGGAAGCTAGCTGAGCCCCAGCAGTCCTAGTATCTGCTTCTTGGCTGCTTTGCTGTGAAGTGAACTCTGCTGCTTTGCCATACACTGAAGAGTCTGAAACCATTGTGAAAAATATGACCAGCTCCTACCATAAACTGTATGAGTAATTCTGTAAACACAATAAGAAAAGTAACTAATACAGTTTCATTGTCTCCACAATGCCCACCGCCACATACTGCTATGGATGGCAAAGGCACTGGTCATTAGTTAAACCTATAGAAAGAAGTCTTGTTTTTCTGATACCTTAATGAGATGTTCCAGTGGAGCTTCCGGGATGGCAAGGGCAGAGTCTTCCGATCTCAATGCAGGTGTTGGTTGTTAAGTGCTCTCTGGCTCTCGCTTTCCTTCAGAGAGAAAGCATAGAAAGAATCCATGAACCTGACGGCTTGCAATTCTGCACATGCTTTTACTATTGACTGGGTATAGACTTCTGCTTACGCAGCCCATTCGTTATTCATACCCTGCTTCAGCTTCCTCGATTCCTAGTTGTGCTGGTTGTTCCAGGCTAAACACCCGTGGGTATGAATCATGCTGACGTTAAAAAAAAAACCCAACCAAACAATCATGCAAAAGAACAAAAACCTAGGAGAATAAACATCTCAGAAGAGCAACTTGGTTTTTAAGAGCAACTTTTTCATATTCCTTCTGATCTATCCTGTTCAATGGCATGGATCCACAGAGGAGTAACCTCCTGCGCTGCCACGATGGTCCCCAGTGGAATTACCAGCAACAGGGAATTATCTCCAAGCAGTTCACATTTTGTTTTGCTAACCAGACTCCATGTTAGGGTACTGGAGAGCTATCCTTCTCTGGCAATGTTCCCCACCTTTGTAGAATTAGTGAAAAGCTAACGGAGTCTATTCTGATTTGTGCATCTCTTTGTGAGCAACAGCAGCTGCAGCAGTGCTAATAAAAAGGGAAGACATTGCTATTTACCCAGGGAAGAGATTGAAATGCTGTGTGGTTTACAAAAGCATCTGATTTGTAAGATCTGTATCGAATATTCTAGCAGCTCCCTTCCTTTCTTCTTGTCTTTAGCCACTGTCTTCCTTATCTTTTTTTTTAATCATGTATTTTCTCTTTTCTTTTCCACTCTTCCTGTCAGTTCTCTTTAATCTACTCCCTGTTGCACTCATCTACTCTTTTAATATAGAGATGAAAAATAGTTTTGCCTCCATTTCTACGCATAATGTATGCACTTATATTTTAAGATGTAGAGTACCAGGTATGGAGAATTCAAGTAGCTTCAGCTGAAGTTTGAACTAAGGTTTTATGTAAACATCATGTTGGACACTCTAAATGTATGTAGCTCGTCATTTGTCAATGAAAATAAATAAGTTACTTTAAAAAAATGAATTGAAGTGCTGCTATCAACCAGACAATTCTACTCTATTTGTGGTTTGGTTTTCAGCTCTCTGGAGGCAGCTGAATAACATATAAATAACATGGTAATACCCTGTTATTTGAAGATTCAAGTTTCCCCCTATAACATAAATTAATAGTAGTTCCATACAGCTTTCATCAGAATCTAAGTACAATTTAATAATTTATCTGCACTTGTTAAGGGATCCTATTTACCAACTAATGGGCCAGGATCATTCTGCCATAAACCCACCTGAAAAATGGGATGTCTTTTTGGTTTGGGGAAAATCTCAGTCCTTGATTTAAAAGAACTGGTGCAATGTGAGAGCATATTTATTGAATGGCTTTTGAGTCAGTTTCCTGCCTATAACAGACCAAGGTAGGTTGGCTTCAGCTCAGGTTATCGCTATCTTCTTGCTTAAAATCTGTAACTTATTCAGTGAAAATTGGCTACTTTAGCCTTATGTTTTTGGGAAAAGGCAATTGTTAGATATTAAAAGGAGAAAAGATAGGTGCTTCCCCCTAAAAACCATATATACACAGAAGTTAAAAATTATAAATTGCCAAGTGACATAATGCGTATTTAAGATGTGCCGAGGCACACATGGAATATTTTTTTCACCCTTAAGGATAATTCTAGATGCTCACTGTGAGTAAAGTAGAGGAGGTTATCACTGACATGGGTGGAAGAGTGTGTGTGTGTGTGTGTGTGTGTACGTGTCTGTCCGGCATATTACTGGGCATGAGGTAATCAAACACTACATTTCTGGCTACAACCTGGGATTATTTGATACTTTACACAATTGTAGTCCTTCATAACTGTATTATTTTTCCACAGTGATTTCCAGAACAAAGTAGCTTTTCCCACCAGCAAACATCCATAATGTTCATTTCATGACTTTGTGTCTCAAAAATATTATTTCCTCAGAGAAGAGGCCCACCAGCATTAGATTCTTCACAACAGAAAAATCTATGAGTAAACAAAGTGTCTGTGTTCTGGAAGCCAAACAGCAGAGATTAAAAGCCATCTGTCATTGGGAATGTGGGCTTGCTCTCAAGTTGTGGAGTCTTGCAGTAGTCTGTGGCAGGGACAATGGAAGCCCAGCCTTCAATACACAGACTAGACTAGAAGAGTCCTTTATCCAGTCACATGGCTAAAGAAAGCCTCCCAGCTCCCGTCAGAAACTGCTTTTCCATGAGCTACATAAAACTACATGCTATCAAGTGAAGGCATTTTCTATAGAAATCCATTTGTTATTTCTCTTAGAAACAATTTCCTGAAAGTTGGGTCTAAGGCCAGGCAGAGTTCAAGGTATGGGGAAGATAGGAAATGCTACCTCTATCTCAGTGTCATTCTGGGGATTAACAAACTGTCCTACGAATGAGGCGCTTGTTAACTTATCAATGGTTTTCACCCATTTCACAAATACACTATAAATCTTATTGGGTTAGATATGAATTACTTTAATATTACAAGCATCTTAACTAACCAGAGGGAATGTGCTAAAGATAGATTTTTCTCTTCAAGAAAAACTGCCCAATGACTTCTTCAGGGTACCATGAATTTCAACATATGCTTATTTTTGTCCCCATTCTATATATATATTTTTTTTAGTTGTTATTTTATTTTGGTATGCAAGTAGCATACTTCTTTAGGGCAGTTGTACATTTTCTTGCTTTCGGCTGATCTTCCCCTCAACCTGCTTTCTCTGTCCGATCACCCTGAAACCCTTCCCCACGTCCTGACCTAAACCCTCCCTCTCCACGTGTCCCCCTTCACTCCCACAGCACATGTATTCTGTGTTCTCCGTACAGTTTTCTCTTAAAGCCTCTCTTTACCCCCTGCCTTGGGGGCCCCTTTCCAGTTGTCCTGTTATCTACACTCACTCCACATAAATATGCATATGAAAATGTTAGAAGCTAAGGTCTGTGTGTAAGATATCATATACAATGATTGCCCTTCAGAGCCTAGGTTACCTCACTTTATGTACTTGCCAGTCCTATCCATTTTCTTGCAAATTGCATAATTTCATCTTTCCTTATGACCGAATAACATCCCACTGTGTGGCATATTTTCATTATCTATCATTAGCTGATGGACAATTAGATTGAGTCCACTTCCTGGTTGTTGTCAATGGAGCAACAATGAGCAAGTATCTCTGCAGTAGTATATAGTGACCTTTGGGAATACACCCAGGAGTCAGAGAGCTTGGTAATATGCAAGTTCTATTATTATCACTGTATTTTTGAAAACCTCTACACTGATTTCCATAATGGCTGTACCCATTTACTCCCTCATGGAAGTGAATAAGAGTTCTTCATTTCTAACACCCTCATCAGCCCTTGCTCTCATTTGTTTTCTTAATGATAGCCATTATGTCAGGGGTGGGTGATTTGCATTAGCTTGATGGACAAAGACGTTGAATACTTTAAAACTATTTATAGGCTGGTCGCATTTCTTTTTTTGAAAACAGTTTGTTAGAGTGGGTTGTTTGTTTTCTTATTTAGTTTTAGTTTTGTTGTTGATCTTCGTATACTCTAGTTGTACAGTGACTAATATGTCTTTCCCATTCTGTAGGCTGTCTCTTTACTTAGCTAACTGTTCCCTTTGTTGTTCAGGAGCTTCGTAATTTCCTGGGGTCCCATTTGTCGATGGCTGGCCTTATTGTGTAATTTTTAAAAGGCTAATTTGAATAGTACTTTAACATGGAAAATTAACTTTATAGAAGTCAATGTAGGGGAAAGGAATCAGTGAACCTTCGAAATGCAAGTAGAAATGATTAGTTTAGGATGTATGACCTTATGCATTTGACCTCACGGAGAAGCAAATCACAGACAATAGACCGGCCAATTACCCAAGACATGAACATTTAAAAATAATTACACTTGATTTTTTTCCCTTCAAATTTCTATTTGTGAGGAGTCTTGTCGACAACGGGAAAAACGGAGGGGAGAAAGTGGCAGAGCTGTACTTTTAATTTTTTTCCCTAGCTGAAGAAATAATTTAGGATTAGATGTTTTCTAAATGTATCAGAAACCTAGAAAGAAAAAAAACAACACTAAACAACTAAAAAAATACAACCGAACAAACAAAAAACCCTCAGGAATGATCCTTTCTTTTTCTGCCATTACCTGCTTATGGACTATAACTCCAAGTCTATAAGCTCCAAATACAGCATGCAAAATTGGTTGCAACTATATACTTATTTATAGACTCACAACAAAGTTCCCCCGTTCTCTCCTTGAAGAGATGATGATGAATGGAAACTCAGATGCCCACATGTCTAGCTGGTTGGTGGCACAACTGAAACACCAGCCCCATTCCTAGCTCTCTGTGTAGCTACAGACACCCTTGTCTTACAGACTACACATTATCACCACTTCTACATACGGGCTGCGTCAGGCTGGCATAGCACATTACCTCTTCATAAGAATTCAGAGTTATTTCAAGTAACCTAAAAAATACTTAGAAAGTTTTGTTAAAACTAAGGTTTTTCTTGTTATGCCCTGTTGAGTAACCCTGGAAGCTCTTTTCTGAGCGGAAGCTGGGGGCGGGGGGGGGGGGGGAGGGTTGGGGGTTGGGAGTGGGGGGGATCTAGGAGAAAGGGGAGATGGGGGGGCTGGGAGGAGTGGAGGGAGAGGAGGTTGGGGTCTGGATGTATTATATGAGAGAAGAAGAAATAAATTTTAAAAAATGCAAGCTCAAAATAAAAAAACCTAAGGTTTTTGTCTTTTAACAATGTTTGGGAAAAAAACTTTTATAACAGTGTTCTCTGTGCCGTGAAAGGTGTGAGGGAATTTCATGTAATTTTTCATTGTGCAATTATGAGAAAAACATGAATCTGAAAAACTTGTCTCTCTTGCCTGATTGTGTCCATAAAAAAATTCATTTGCTTTTGCATTTTTTTTTTTGAATTCTGAAATCTTCACACATGCTATGCTGTGAATTGGTAAAAGTTGGTTTCATTTGATGAGTATACTTTTTTCTTTTGTACATTCATTTTAAAGTTTGATTCTAAATTTTTCAAAAGAGGCTTAGACCTCTTCATAGAATATATTTATTTGGCAAAGAATTATCTAGAATTTTACTACGCTCCCCCACTCCCCACCATTTGCCCATTGTGAGAGAGTTACACAGGTTAAACATTTGCTGTTGAGTCACAGTGAGGCAGATTGTTACTAGGTAACTAAGATCAGTGGTGCTAGCAATAGTGATCACTATAAGATTTCAGTAAACTGAGTCAAAGTTCAACAAAACTGGGAAAAGCACACAAGCATGCATGTGAATTCTCCCTCTCTACCCCTCCCCCTCGTTGTGGGAGCTAAAATCCTAGTGATTAGTTTCATGCCACTAACCATAAGAGCCAGTCACAGTCTCATTTGAATAAACTAAGAGATTAAAAGTTCACTCTCTGAAGCAATCAATCCTTTAAGCTCACAACTGCAGCAGACAGAGGGACAGCAGTGAATGGAAAAATGGAAGGAGACAGAACAGCAATTTAGAGAGATGAGCATGCAGCGCCATCAAAGTGAAAACCCGCAGCATCTTGACTTCCCTCAGGGACACAATTTCAAAAGATGCCCTGTAAGTTTTACAGGAAAATAACACATTGTTTATGTTATTTAGTACAACGTAAGCTTTTAAATACTGTGATATAATGTATACTAAAATACACAGGACTGTTTATTTTACTATAGGTTTAAGTTAAGGAACAATGGTGAAATTCCGAAATGGGAAACCTTTTCAAGTGATAGTCAAATCTTTTGAGAGCTATGTTCATTTTCGCAAATTGATTAAAAAATGCTGTTGGCCTTTGGTTGCCATGGAATTATTTCTTTTTTAAATACAAAGTGAAAACTCAAATTCAGTCCAAATCTTGATTTTATAATACACATCAAAAAAGGATATTGTCGTTTTTTCAATATCATTGTTCTGGAGATTGGACGGATTGATCCAATTCAACATAAACATTCACAGAAAAAGGAAAAACAAATAGCCAAAATATACAAAGGCAGAGTGTGCCTATATTGGTTAAACAGCTAAGTATTTCAAATAAGTAAATCAAAGCTTTTTGTATAAATAAATAAGCTTTAAAGAAACCATGTTGGAGATAGTGGCAGTTAGGCCAATGTAAATAGCTTTGCAACTTACATAAGGGGCTCTAATAAAAAAACAAAATCTGTATTAACAGAAAAAAAATGTAAAATTACAATTATTTTTAAAACTTACTATCATAGAACTGCTTATTTTGTATAAAATATTTGGGCTGCTTTACTTCATACAGTAAGCCTCAGAAGCTGACTAGATACACAGATACAGCAAGCACCACACAAAGGAAGGGGAAACCTTTGTATTCCTAACTTCATAAACTAACCATTTTCTTTTGAAATTCACATATTCCTTAGGTAGTAACAATATAGGTAAAAGAGCTAGCCTCACTCTTAATTGAGCAATTATATATTTACCTGTTTCTTCTATCAAATATTATAAAAAGTCATAATGTGTTCCAACAACTAAGCAAGGTTTCCCAAGCCCATAAGGTTTTCTTAATTGATTACAGGGGATAAAAGGCAGACAACGAAATTGGTTTCAACCTTCTAAAGTTACTTCATACTTCTGAAAGCATTGTGAAGGAGTCCTCACTTGTCTGTAGTGCTGGGCATAGAGCCCAGGGCTTCCCACGTGCTGGACAAGTAGCACCCATTTCCAAAAGAGACACCCAGACTATTGAAGCTAGAATTTTAGTGTTTATAAGTAAGCTCAATTAATGACAGGCAGATAAAATTTTATAACATTGTATAAAATTAACAAAGGCTAAATGGCTTTATTTATTTCCATGTTCTTTTAAAATATCTACCGATAAGCCAACGTAATATACTTTCTTTGAGATCTTTTAGGCTTTAGGCATATGACGTAGGGCAAATTATATTAAACTACTACTATATAAGCACATATATATTTAGTAAAAAGCATTGTACCTAATGAATTTTTTTTTTGTACAAAGAGGTAAATTAACAACCAGGATCTTCTTTGAGACTCTAATCTGTTTAATTATCTAGTGATATCTTTGATTTGCAAACCTCAGATTTCAGGGACATGGCTAAATTCATTAACAATGATGATGTACAAGTTTCTCCTTTTCTATGAAACAAATAATACATTTATTTTTCACTGGATAATTAAGAGTTGGGAGTTGAATGATTATGTAACTTGCTTACGGTCATACTTTTAGGTAGAAGTTGAGCTGAGTCTTGATCCTTGACTGCTAGGCTTTCAGGCTCATATTCTTTGCATAGCTATTATGTTTGCATTTATATGAACAAAGGACAGTTGCTCTTGGTTAAGTTACCATAGGAAATGGAATGAATTAAGTAGACCGTAACTTAAAAAAAAAAAAATCCAGGTGAGGATATTTCTATTTCCTCTTCAGACTCAAAATGCCTAAAACTAAAACCTTCTGTATTTTCTTTCTTACTTGGTCACCCACACATTCATTTTTAACATCTGGCTATTTTTACAATAGGTGAATAACACACGTCCAGAAAAGAGGTACTTTAGGTATGAATACCAGATCGACTAATCTCTGCTTCTTTCTTCTTTTCTTGCAACCAGCTACAATTCTATAAATAATTTCTCCTATGTCTGCAGAAGACACATCTTTTTCTCTCCATTTCCACTCTTAACATCAAGACCATTGACTGAAACCTTTACGACTTTATTCTTAGATACTGAAGCAGATTCTGGAATAACTTGCTACATCTGATCCATTCCAAACATCAATATAAAATTAATTTTCCTTAAACACTTGATTAGATAGCCATTCCCATTCTTAGGAAAGAACCGCTGGCAGAGAGCAATAGACATTGATCCCTGGCCCATAATTAAGACATATGCTCCCTGAAGACAATCTTGATCCCTGTCAAGGCATTTTCCACAAAATAAGTGGGTATAAACAAAGTAAAAATGCAAAACTGATTAATTGTGTCACTTGCTCGCTTAAAATATTCAAGCTTTGATTAGGACATCTGGACCCATTTAATGACAGACACTTTTATTTCTGGGACACGACTGACTTCTCTTTATACTTTATCTACCCCTTTATACTTCTGCCACCTTTTACTCAATAGTCAAATCAACACCTAGAATAAGTAAATCCATTTCATTGGTTCTCAACCTTCCTAATGCTGTGATCCTTTAATATAGTTCCTTATGTTGTGGTGATCCCCCAACCACAAAATTATTACTATTGCTGCTACTTCATAACTGTAATTTTGCTACTGTTATGAATCATAATGTAAATATCTGATACGCAGTGTAAGGTTGTAAGTGACCCCTGTGAAAGGGTCACTTGATCACCAAAGTGGTTCTGACTCACAGGTTGAGAACTACTATTCTAGCCTGGCTTGGCATTCCTATCCAGTACCTGGTACCATACAGCCTTTTGCATCCATCACTCTCTACCCTCCCAAACTACTCTAACCATGTTGATCTTTCCACCAACCCAACAAAGTATGTTCATATCCACATTCTTTACACATTGTCTTCCCTTTTGGTTGTCTTCTCCTGCATTTGCAATACATTGTCTTAGCTTATCACAGTCTTTCTCCAATAGTCATTTTTTTTTTGTATATGAAAGTTCTCTATTGTCCCAGTAATCTTACTTTGTGCATATTTTCTTTAAAATATCAACACATTACAAATGTTTGTTTGTTCATTTATTTTCTCCCTTGAATACAATGCATGAAACTAGAGAAGTTTGCCTTATTCACACACTTATTACCACAATGTAGAATCTATCCCAAATAAGTCTTCTGTAAATGTGTGCTAATGGGTTTTCACACCTCAGCTTAAATATTATGTCTGCTGAAAAACAGTATTAAATCTGACATTGGCAAGAAGCCCCTGAAAACCTGCTTAGCTATTCTGACACATTTAGGGACACCCTGCTTGATGCCTGAAGTCCAGGTTAGGTATTCTGCCGTGTTGTTTAAGGACACTCTCCTCTATGCTTGGCACAGGGAAATTGTATAAGAGCCATGGATTGAGAGAGGTCCACACGTCACTAGACCTTTCAGATTTAGTTCCTTTTCAGAATTTAGAGTGAATGAAGAGTGTCATTCTCTCTAAATCTCTTATAAATTGGGTGTAAAAGTTGGAGAGATGGTTTTCTAGTTAAGAGTGCACAGTAATCTTCCAGAAGACAAAAGTTTGGTTCTCAGAATCCATGCCTATGGTTCACAATCTCCTGTAACTCCAACTCCATAGGATCTGGCACATTCTTCCAACTATGATGGGCACTGTGAATGCACACATACATTAAGAAATCATTTATAAAGGTACCTGGAACACTTTGTTTCACAGATAAGTTTTAAATGAAATGGTGTAGAAGAGATATTTCTTTGCACTATTTTTGTTTCCTGGAGCATTGCTCACAAAATAGTCTGACCAATTTTAAATTTCCTTCCTTCCTTCCTTCCTCCCTCCCTTCCTTCCTTCCTTCCTTCCTTCCTTCCTTCCTTCCTTCCTTCCTTCCTTCCTTCCTTCTTTCTTTTTGGAGGGAAATTTTAGGGTTGTATGCTGTACAGGTCATTACGAGAATGTGATTCCTCTTTCAGTAAAGACTTTACATGTGCTTGATATACTGTTTATATTTTCAGGAGATAAACAATCTAAAGCCAAAATTGGAGTAGGCTCACTGGACACTGCGTTGAGTCTTTTTTTTTCTCCCTCACTTTTGCTCCCTGGGAGTAAACAAATGTTACTCAATTTTCTTCAAAATTAAGCCAAAATATTAATTTCACTTTGCCTACCCATTCAGTCACATTTTTCATTTTCTCTTCCTTAAAATGAATCTTTTAAAGTATGATTTTATAATTTACTTTTATAACTTTATAATTACTGGCATCTATAAAATATTCAGCGATCTGGTTTCCCCATTCCATTCTTTGATGTCAGCATTAGTCTCCTGGATATCAAACCTACTCCTCATTCTCATTCCTAGACCCTTCTACTCGGTGAAACTGTTGAATACCTTTCTGTTTCATTTGTAGTCTTTGCTTATGTCAACGTGTGCACTTTGGGGTTTCCTAAATTTGTATTTTGTTTCTTTTCATGCTCTTGTCTTATATTATACCTGTATTTGATTCCCAGTTCTTGATCTTTAGTGCTGCTCTCCTTCCATATCCTTCTATGTCCTCCTAACGGTTTCACGTGTCACTATATACACCAGTAATCTCAACACTGTATTTTTAGGGCTGCTGTTTTTCCTTTGACCCGAATTTCCAAGTGATGGTGATCTACTCATAGATTTCTTGCTCAAAAGAAAAGTTACCTACTTACCCCAGAGCATTTTCTAATTTTGTGTGTTCTATCTCAGTATCTGATAAGAAATGAGAATTGACCTTTGACTTCTCCCAGTTTTCACTGGCAAATCTGATTGTCATGTATTTATTGATGTTTTTCATGAAATGACCCTGATAGTTTTCTCTCTATGCCATCAGTTCACTAACTAATTCCAGACCATATGTGCTTCAGCTTTGTGACTGATGTCTTGGCTTTAATATCCTGCCACTTCAATGCCAGCTCTGCATTGCTCTGCCCTCTAGCCTTGCTCTCTTTATACTGACAGAGCCTTTTCTATCACTATTAAAACACTCTATCCCTGAAACTACTGCACTGGATTGTATACATGTCCACTTTTGCCATCAGGTTATTAATTCCTCAAGGGCACAAATGATATCTTAGTCTTTCCTATAGCTCCCATAGCGTTACCATGGCCACAATATGAACTCAATAAATATTTGTTAAATTGAGTATAAGATGTGTGAGAAAAGACAATTCTGCAAATGTGTCATGCTGTACTTGGCTGGATGAGATGCCATTCTCTGCTCTGACACAGGAAAATAAAAAGACGTTGTTGTATTTAATGCTCTACATGCAAATATCAGCTAAGATTTTATTTATTGTCCCTGTTATTTATTTTTTGAGCAATGAATTGTCCAATATTACACTAGAAAATTATTAGAATTTGAAAACATATGCTGCTTTCATATATATGTAAAAAAATCAGTGATGATTAGACTTATGTTTGCTCTTCATGAATATTAACTTGTGATTTACATGTTGTTGAAGATCACACACACAGAAAATAAGCACTTTCTCTAATATGACATAAAAAATCCATAGTTCAGGATTAATCTACCCTTATAAGTTTGGGAATTCAGAGTCCAAGCTAAGGCTCTGTACTAAGTACAGAGTCCCAGCTAAGTACACACATGACTTACTTTATCAGCATGATTTAATTATTACTGATCGGATACAAGATATGATAGATACATGCAAAGATATACTTTGTGAAAGTCAAAATTTTGACTCCCCACCACCCATCCATGTCCATCTATTCTATTTCTCCTACAGGGTATGATCCATTCCTCCCCAAGTCCCTTACTCTATCCCTAACCTCTGTGGTTCTACTGTATGAGATCCCTGGCAAGTCACCAAGCTCCACAATCTTCCATTTCTCAGCAGTGAAAACCCTCCAAAAATTACCTCCTATAAAGAGTAGCTGACTTAAGATTTAAAAAGGTTAATTCATAGCAATACTAAAGGTAGAATTGAAGGAGAAAACATATATTTGATTGAACTTAAATATGGGATGTTTGAAATATAGATCTGCAAATCAAGTAGGTCTACCAGGTAGTAAGATACAATGGAGATGAGAGAGTGTGTGCGCCCAGATGCTCTAGGTTATATGTCATTGCTTAGTACCCACTCCCCTAGCCTGTTCTATAGACAGAGGCACAGAGGCTATGTGCGTCTTCCTTTTATCTGCCTTAGGAATAGGAGACAACATTTTTCTCAGAGGCACAGATGTCTTTTCTATTAAGCAAATTCACAATTCCTTAGTAAAACAAACAAACAAACAAACAAAAAACCCCACAAAAAACCAAAACAAAAAACCCCAAAACAAACAAGGCCATGGTGAGTTGGGACCAAGACCTTTGCAAAACACTATGTTGTAACACTTTTTAAACGTTTTTTTCTTTTAAGATACTTTATCTTCGGGCTGGGGAGATAGTTCAGCAGTTAAGCACACTGGCTTCTCTTCCAGAGGACCAGGGTTCAATTCCCAGCACTCACATGGCAGCTCAGAACGGTCTGAACTCTATTTCCAGGGTATTTGGGACCCTCACACAGATATTACATGTAGGAAAAATAAAAATATAAGTTATAAAAAGATTTTTCATCTTGTGCCAGAGGCATGTCTTAGAGGAGAAAGGTGCTTGCCAAGCAAGCCTGAAAATCTGAGTTTAATTCCTAGGACCCACACAGTAAAAAGAGAAATCCAGCTCTTAGGAATTGTCTTATGAATTCGACACATGCGGCATCACACACACACACACACACACACACACACACACACACACACACACACGCACACACACACACACACACAGTAAATAAATAAGTGAAAAATTAAATGAAAATCTATTTACGTTATCTCTGTATGGATTTTTATACCGTTTAGATTATAGATAGTAAAATCATTTTTAGTGATTCATACAGCATACTCATTTGGGTTATACTTACTCAATAAAGGTGTGGTGTTCACGCATTCCATTTCAGTGAGGAAATCTTTGAAACTTATATAAAAATATCCCCAAATTCTAAAAACAACATGTATTCCATTCTATAACCCTAAAGCGAAAAATGGTATAATAAGATTTCTTTCCTCTGTTAACTATAAACTTTTAAAAATTGAGTTACATGAATACATGGTGAATAGAAGTAAGTGACGTATCTATTCCTTCTGATAGTTTCTTAGAAAATACACAGTCCATCATTTATGTAATACAACAGTACTTTTTCTTTCTTTCTTCTTTTTACAGGCTCTGTTTGAGATCTGGACTATAATTGAAACCTGAGTTGGGTGGGGCCGAAGGGAAGTGTGTTTCCAAGGACACACTCAGTGTGAACAGAGGTTGCAGAGACAAGTGAGCATGTGACCAGAGGAGACGAGACACAGAGAGCCAACAGAAGTAGTGATTCATAAAGCTGGGAAGAGGGTTTGCTCCAGAGCCCTGCATGTCACAGGAGGACTTGGCACACTTATCTTACACTTTAGAGAGTTATTAAAAACTAAATACTGTCCCACTGTATGCACATAATCTCACCCGTTCATCTGTCAGGCTTTTCCCACATTTTAGATATTGTCAGTAATGTCACAATGAACATCAGCACGCTAATAACTTTTCAAGACCTCGATTTTATTCCGTGCTTGTAAAAACCCAGAAATGATACTTCTGGATCGCTTAACAATTGTAATTTTGGAGGCATTTCTATGTAGCTTTTAAGGACATTTGGTCTATTTTCCATTCTCTCCAAAATCGTATAAATGTCTGATCTTGCACATCCTCACCAACATTTGCTGACATTTTGTCTATTTGGAAGTCGTCATTCTTAGTGGAATGACTTGACATGTAATTGTACCTTTGATCTGCTTTTCCCTGATGGTTGGTGATGCTGAGTATTTTTTCACATACTTAGCTGTTTACATGTGACTTTCAGAGAAATATCCGATCAACATTTTAGGACACTTCTAAATCTGGTTAATATTTGTTTTGCTATAAATTTGCAGAAGTTCCTCATCTGCTTCAGAAAATAATATATATATATATAGTTTACATATATTTTCTTCCATTCTTTATTGCTTCCTCAGTGGTGCACGTATAATTTAGATTGATTATAGTGCCATTTTAATCTATTTTGCTTTTACTGCTTCTGTATTACTTTCATATCCATGAAACCATTAGAGACCAATGTTATATGTCTCCTTATTTCTTCTCAAAATATAGATACACAGATTTAAAAATATGGTGTGTGCATGGAATAGAATATTACTTATCTCTGAAAAACATACATGACAAATATACACATTACATTGCACAGATGGTACAGGGAAACGCTCTGGTAAGTGAGATAAGCTAGTCACAGAAGGACAAAACCAGAATGACTCCACTTGTGGGAGACAACAAAATCAAGCTCACAGTAAACAAGCTAGAATGGTGGTTAACACAGGCTGGAAGATGGAAAACGAAGAATTTGCCTGAGTTTATGTAGGGAAAATGAGTTCCAGTGACTTCATGCTTACGGGCAAAAGTATTGCTTAAATACTTCAAAATCATCTTGAGAGACTTTGGGGGTACAATTCAATGGTTAAGTTAATATGTAATATGTTCTAGGTCCTGGGCTCAACTACAATATTAATATCAAATTATTCCTAACACAATATATCTGCTAAGTGTTCCTGTAACAATACAATAAAAGAAAGTCAATGAAGATTTTCAAGTGGCATGAGAGATTTCACCTCAATAGATGCTGAATTTTAAATTTTTTTTCTGGGGAGGGTATGGCGTGGTAAGTAGACTTCAGAAGGGATACAAGAAGAGATATTGATGGTGAACAGTGACAGATTTACTTACAGCTCTGATTAATTTCCTTTTCCCCATATGGCTTAGTGTTAAGAAAGACTTTTTCAACATCTTAACTCAAACCATATTCTATAGAGATCAAGAGAAGAGCACACACAGGCTAAACTACTCTCACCCATACAAGACACACATGCATACTCCCATTTATGTGTGTTCACACTCACATGTGCAAACTCTCTCACACGTTTACTGCATGTCTCTGTTTTCTCATTAAAGTTGACTTACTTGGTTCAATTTGGTTGGTGCAGACTTGAGATAGTTTCCTAGCACTGATGCTTAGTGTTCACTGATCATTTGCAGATTATATGTAATAGTTAAGTATGAACAGGAGAATATGAAAATACCTGAGCTCTAGAAGTATAGTATATTAATTTAAAAATTCCAGAAAGAATGCTACAGAGTGGTTACTGTATTCTAGGCAGTGTTGTAAGTATTTTTTTAAATTATATTAGGTAATTTAGTATTTTTTGTAAGAACCATGGAATTTCTGTGTATTTATCATCCATTATATACCCTCATGAAATAATTACTTAAATCAGAAAACTGACTCAAACTTCACAAATTATCTATGTAAACTTTGAAGAAAGCAAATTAGGAGCAAACTAAAACTAACCAAATAATAGATATACAACAGCAACACAAAGGGAAGAAAACTGTAAAACGGGAAGACAACCTCACGATCTGGTATGTCCGTCTCAGTATGCCCCTCATAGGAAATATGTAGTATTTACAAAAGTTGAGGGGCATTATAATCGCTCTTTTCATTTTGAGTGAAATGAGTGTAGTAGATTTTACTGTAAAAGTCAGTGAAGAATAGTTCTAGGAACAAAATAAATGGCAACACCCAATTATTCAGAAGTGACATGTGGAGCAGAAATGAATGCACGACTCAATCATTCCAGTTGAATTAGATGGATGCATCTTCTGGAAGGGTTATCATTTTATCCGGTATTAAGTGTTCTTCTGCCTAAATAGTTTGTACGACATTAGTAAAGAATAGGTAACTCCTTGTTATTAAGCAAGGTGATCTACAACCACTTCGTCACATGCATTTACCATAATACTTGCGATCCAAGGCAGTACGGAAGAAATGATTTTGAAAGTAACGGCATCATTGTCTGGAAAGACGAAGGGAATGTGATGAACTTCCTTAAAGATAAAAGCAACTGATTGCCACAGCATGAACTTCATCACAGCACTCTTATTCACTAAAATTAAAAAGGACAAGCACTGTTTGAAGTCACGAAGTTAGGACTACTACAATATAAGAAGTACTGACTCATCCAAACAATAGGCACCTAGAAACAGGCACAGCCTATTTTAGAGAGGAACGATGTGTCAATGAAAGAAGTTTTAGCTAATTCGTGGGTGAAGGATAATATTGGGCTACAAAAGCAAGAATTTCGAAAGCTTTATTTTGCTCTTTGACTTTTGCACATGTTCTTTGTGGCCAATATGTAGACAGACCAAATGGGCCAAGTACATAGGCCACTGTAAATGATGAAGTTTGCAAACCACAACTTAAAGGTAACAGCTACAAAAACCATTGCTGCCATACTTTCTGCAACGCCCCTCTTCCTCTTTTAGAGAGAGGCTTTCCTTGTTCCACTAAAATACAAAAGCCTCGTGAGTATTAGGCTAAATGAAACTTTTATCACTCTAGTACAACCTAATATTATTTAGCTCTCCAGGGAAAACACGGAAGGTCTTTCTTTGCAATTTTTATCTAGACTATTAGTTCTTTGAAAAATTTCAAGGATGTCCATCATTGCAGTTCACATCTCCCAGATGCCATATTTGGCTCAAATGATGGAGAAAAGAATCTTCTGGCAAACCTCCTGGTGTACCATGAGCTTGTTTTAACAAGACACTAATGGTCTCAGTCTATATTGGCTTCTTTATCTAGGCTCCTATTTAGAAAAGAAGTGATGCTCTTGAGACAGTGAGTAAGTCAATCTGCTCCCCATATCTAGTTCACCAAAAGGTTTCATTAGTTGCTAAAGGACTTTCGCCCTTCCAGCTCCTCCTCCTCTTTCTCTTCCTCCGCCTCCCCCCTCTCCTCTTCCTCCTCATCCTTTTTTCTTCTTTCCCATTCCTATTCTTATTGCTATTTCTCTTCTTTCTCTTTTGGTGAAGGACACTAACTGGGAAAGTCTGAAAGCCCATGTTAGAAAGGTGTTCCTATTTTAAGTTTTATGTACATTTATTTATTTACTTAAGAAATTGGTCTTGACTTTGAAGGTTGCATCGCATATTTAAATTACGACCACAACAGCAATTACAAAACTCATGATAAAAATCTGGAAATCGTGCTGCTGCTTAAAATAGTCACTTAGAGAAATCAAATATGTCTACAAGATTTATAAAGGAATGAACTTTAACAGGGTTAAAATTCAGAACAATTAAACTCTCTTTAACTTTCACCTTTTATTTGCTTTTCTGACAAGCAGAAACTCCCAGCAGTGCGTGTGAGTCAGAATATTGCCATCTTGTTCAATTTCTTTGCTAACACATGACTATGAAACTGCAAAACAGATCCAAGATTTTCAGATCTACATAAATTACTTTGCATTCAAATGGAACATGAATGCAGTTCATTCTAGAAGCCAGTTCCTTTTATGGCTTTGACTTGTTTTCAGAATCACTGCAGTGTTTCCTTGTTTCTTGAATCCTGTGGTTCAAACTCTTTAGAAATTCATCCTTCAGCAAATCGTCTGCTTCCAGGGCCTCTCTGATCAGGGCATCACATTCAAACGTACTCGGAGTTCCGGAGGACTTAAAGGAGTCTCCACCCTTTATCTCACTTTTCCCTTCCTAGCTTCTGTAGCTAGCACTACGACTAGCCACAATTTGATATGGGGCAAACATCAGTAGCATTCTGTGATGGGTACACATATTCTTAAGAAGCCCTTACATGTATTGTTTTGTATTGAAAACTAAACTCTGTATGTTTGAGTGAGTGTTTCTTTTTAGGTATCTCTTGCTAGAATTATCCACTGAAATACTGCGCTTATGAACTTCTCTCTCTTTTTTTAATCTGTAGGAAAGTCTCTCAGGTGGAAGCATCCTCATTTACACTTTAAAGTTGCAGCATCAATTCCTAAACAATGTCTTTGGGTATCAGATGTACAGGGAAGGGTTAAGGACTATTTGAAGCTCAATAAAACCTGCATTTTTATGTGAGAAAGCTTTCAAAATGACAAATACTATTAAATAATGTAATCCTAACAGCTCTAAGTAGACATCTTAAATGAGTGAATTTGCTGTAATTTTATACTTAATGATATAAAAGCACATATATTTAATAAGAAAACTCTTTGCTCTAATCGAGTCAGTCAATACTTAAGAATATGCATGGAGATAGCATTTTATATCTGGGACAAAATAAATGAAGTGAGTGAATAATTTGCTGAAAAATGAAAAAAAATAGTTTTTAAGTTAGCATACTATAATTATTATATATATGACTGTATACATATTATTTTCACTCAGTGGTAGAGTGAGATGACAGTTGGAGATGCTTCTATATCTTCTGGAACTCAAGTACAAGTGATGTCATGATCAGAGAGGCCCTGGAAGCGGGGCCGTGTTCTGAGAGATGTTTTTCTAAGGAGTTTGAAATATGTGTGTGTGTGTGTGTGTGCGTGTGTGTATAAGGTATTTCACATAGATCCTATAGGTATAACACCCTTAGGTTTTATGAATATTGTTCTGAATTGGAATTGTAAAGGATCTTGAAAGATCTTAAAAGTGTTTTCACGCTAGCGTAAATGGAGAAAGATGTATCTAAGCATGATGCATATTCCTTCATTTAAAATTATACTCACAAGCAGAAAAGAAGCAGTAATACTGGTTGAGTGTCGGCAGGAGTGCCTACTATGTCCACTGACCTGTGGGAAGCACATGAACATAACTGCGGGAGAGAGGTGTCACTCAACACGAGGGCAGACTACGACAAGGACAAGGCAGACAGCCTCTGCTCTGTGAAGTAAAATGAAAGTGCATGTGTTTGAAGTCTCCTTGGTTGTTTAAGGTGCTTGGTCCTGTGAGCAGTGTTTCTCCTGCTTGCAGCCACTTGTGTCTCCAAAGTGCAATCCTTTGTCTGAAGGGTCTTTGGAAAGGGGGAGACTTTTATCTCAGACATAACCTTCACCATAGGCTAACATGTCAGATATGTCCCCCAGGGACCATTCTTCCCCTTAAATATTACAATGTGCACAGAATCATCAAAACCTTTGAAATCAATGAAGCTCCATAATGATTAATGGAATAAGAGGACATTCAGGAAATTATAGAATATAAGTAATAAACTAGAGTTCAGTCATTGACTTTAAAAATGACTTTTCATTCATATGGCTTCTTACATTGCTAAAGATTACTCCATTTTACAGGGTTCAGTATTTATTTGCTGAATATTTGAAAATACCTTTAAAAATTAAAATACCCTCCCCCCTTCCTGTAATATTGCCTTGTAAAGTAAAAGAAAACATATTTTCTCAGCTCAGCCAGCTCAGAGAATTCTGACTCTCAAAGAAATGCAGGGGACAAAGGCTTTTCCCTTTGAAAGAAATAAAAAAATAATTCTGACTCTACACCCCTACCGTCTGTGTGACCACAGGTAAATTACTTAAGTCTTTCTGAGCCCATTGAAAAGCTCCAAAAATAAAATAATAATTCTCAATCCCAGAGAGATTTTACATTAGTTGAAATAATGTGAGAATTGAGCCTAGGTGCTTAAGTGCTTCAGCAGGTGGGAGAATGGGAAGGTTGGGGAGTTTTCACTAAGGTACAGAAAAGAGAATTTTCATTTAAATAAAATGGAAAAGAAACACAAATGCTTCTAATGTGCTCTTAACAATGGAGATGTATAAATGCTGTCCAGCAGATGGAAACTAAACATTTGTCCATCAGGTTTTGCCAACCAGTAGATACCTGGTAGAAGCCAGGATGTACACTTGGACAGTAAATGTTTATATATATATATTCACAGACACTTACTTTGTAGTGAAAGTGTAAAATCCAGTGTGAAGCTCCACAGCTTCATGATGCCTATTCTAACTATATAGTAGTTCATGAATATGTATATAGACTTTGGGACTGGTTAATTTTGGCAGGCAACATCTTCTATTATCAATTTTTTAAAATAATAAATTTAATTTAAAAAATAAAAAAAGAAAAGAAATAACAGTCAAGAAGCCAGACTTTAAATATAAGCAGAGAGTCTCCAGATTCCTGACTGTTTTATGTAAATATGACTGGTTTGGGAGGATCAAACTGGGAGAGGGAGGGAAGTGGGGTATATAGGAAGGAAAACTGGGAGGGGCAGCTAAAACTATGGGCCATGTGAGCAGTGGTATAGAAACCTAATACACTAAAAGCTATATATATATATATATATATATATATATATATATATATATATATATAAAACAAATCTAAATTGGAACCACCAAATAACAAGGGAAACAAAACCTTAACTAGATATCTCTTGCTACCAAAAGAAACCTCCAGTCCTGGGGATGGAGTTATATCTGATCAAGTTCTTGGTCAAAGGGGCTCCATGGGAACCACCAAGCAACCCAGGCTATTTCCAAGGCTATCAGTTCCTCTCCACAAAATGATGGTAAGGCCTATTACTGAAAAAAATATCCACATAACTCACTGAACACAGAAGTTCGGCTGGTGGTTACCTACAGCCCTCATCCCTACTGACTACTGTTCATGAAACTGGAAGACACTCTGCACACTACCAGAGCAGAAAAGTATACAACTACCTAGCTATAAGCACTGTGATCTACAATGGTGACCTGCCTACAAGATATGCTGGCACAATAGTGGTACAAAAGTTGGGGGAGTAACCAACCAGTATCTGATTGGAATTGAGACCCACTCAATGAGATGGAATCCAGGCCTAGAACTGCCCAGATAGCCAAGAACCTGAGATTAGATAGACCAAGGATCTATGAGAAAACCAAATACTACTGTATTGCTAAAGGAACATAGCAACAAAATGATTCTTAACAAAATTCTGCTATTCTCATAGATCAGTGTTTTGCTCAGCCATCATCAGAGAAGTTTCCTCCTATAGTAGATGGAAACAAACACAGGCTCAAAACTGAAAAAAATGTAAGAGACTTTGGGACATTCAATATTAATGGGATGTATCCATCTTCAGAAGAGGAGGTAGACAAACTGTAAGAGCTATTGAGGATGGAAGACACTAAGAAAATATGGCCTTTTAGATGCACATAAAAACTCAAAGAGATTGTGCAGCATGCACAGGGCCTGCACAGATCTAAGCCACATGGGGTTCCATCACTGAGAGGGAGAGTAGACACAGACTCCCATCCTAAACCTGAAGCTATCTCTAATTGATAAAAGCTCTCAATGGAAAGACCGGTTTTCTCCACTGGAGTCTGACATGGTATATAAACCACACTTAGGAGCATACAAATGTGTGTCTCTGTCTGTATGTGTTCCTTGTGGTTTTCCTTTGGTTCTTTTCTTTTTCTGTCTGTTTGTTTTATCCTATTCAGTTTTGTTTTGTTTTTTATATTATTATTATTATTATTATTATCATTTATTATTATTATTCTTATTCTTATTAATTAAAATACCTGTTTGGTTTCTAATGATAAACTAAGAAAACGTTATTGATTTGGGTGAGTGGGGAGTAGGGAGGATCTTCAGGAAGGAAAACTATAATCAGAAATTATTGTACGAAAAAATCTATTTTGAATAAAATGTTATGTTACAGAAGCAATTCTCAAAATGTTGCTTACTTTTTGTGAAGTACGATTAAATCCACACATGCTTCCAGTTACCTCATCATTACTAAAGAACTCTCTCACACAACACACCTCAATTTTGCTTGGAGAAAGAATGTATCTATGTGCGAAAGAGCATAAAGCACCTTAATTTTATAATGTTTCCTCTTATCCTGAAAGTTTCCCCTCTTACCATGCACCCTGACATCTTACACCAAATCACTCACATAGATTGATTCATTTATTTTTGTCAAAGAACATTATTAATCTGAAGCTATGAGGTTGACCTTCAAATTTCAGTAGATGCGAGAAGGTGCAATTGGTTTGTGAGATGGTCACGGTGCAGAAGAACATTGTATGTCTTCCTTCTTCCCCTTCCCCACCTTAAGTCTGCTAGGCACAGGGCAAGAAAAGACTATTTTCTTCCTGGTCAATGACAACAAGGCCATTGATTTCACCAAATGATATGGTTTAAATGGAAACATTTCTTAAAATTCAAGTATGGAGGGGCTTAAAGGGATAGCTTAGTAGTTGAAAGCATATATTGCTCTTGTAGAGAACATAAGTCCTGGTTACAGTGCACACATCTGGAGGCTCACTAGTGTCTGTGACTCCAGCTCTAGGGATCCAATGCCCTCTTCTGGTCTCCCCAGGCACCCATATCTACTCTTTACACACACCACCTCCTTCCCTACACAAATATATAATTAAAAACAAATCGGTAAATAATTTAAATATTGAAATCTACCCCCTACAGTGATTTGATTACACGTGAGGTCCTTTGGGAAGGGGTTATCATGTGAAGGTTCTATCCTCTGGCATTGGATTAGTGCCCATCCTGGGGAGTTTGTGTGTCAACCCTTTCATGGGGAGGAGACACATAGAAGATGGCATTTATAGGAAGAGGCTCAGTTAGCATTCAGGTGTCTGTATCTTGGACTTTCCAGACTCTAAAACTGTAAGTAACACATTTCTGTTGTACAAATTACCCTGCCCTAAAGCATCGTTACGACATTTTGAATGCACTGAGATAATAACTAAAAACCTGTATGATAAAGCGACCACGCGCTTCTTTTTGAACACACCAATGCTTTGATGCCATTCAAGATCTAACGTCAGATCCAGAATGGAAGGTTTAACACAGGTCAAGTAATGCTTTTCTCAACCCCTGAATCCCGGCCCTTTGGGTTTTCCAGATGCCACCTCAATATGTCGCGTTCTACAGCAGAGCTGGTCGAAAATGCACAAAATCCCAAATCACTGTCACATGTTTGAAAAAAAAGTTTGCCATTTTAACTATTTCAAAATTATCTTAGAAATTCTGTTTAACTGTCATATCAAAATGAAGCCAAATTAATGATGAGAAAGGATGAGAAAAAAGACCTTGAATTATGAAATTAGAAAACTGAAAAGAAAATCTCCAAAGGCACATGAACCGAGCGCCTGCATTCACAGCGTCCCATCTTCAAGGTGGAGATAAAGATTTTAATTAGCTCCCTTCAAAACTGTTGTTAACACCGACATAAAAATTCCATCATCACTTCCTTTTCACATAATCCTCAAGGATGATCCCATGCTCAAAATAGAAATTAAATTCCAGAGTCACATTGCAGCAAAAAGGTAGAGAAATGCAAAACAGGCAATATTGTATTTTAGGACATGTTACCAACTTAATATACGGGATTCATCACATATATATATATGTATATACACACACACACATACATATATATAAAGTGAATCCTAAATATATATACCCTAATCCATATATATATCTATATCTATATATATATATATCTCCTATATGCTTTTGTCTCATGTACTATACTTAAGAAAGTCTCAAATGAAAAATATATACTTAAAGATATTTAAAATAATATCTGAGCATGGTAGTGACTGCAGGTAGTTACAGCAATTGGGAGGTAGAGGATAGATGCTCAAGAGTTCAAGGCTATCCTTGCCACACTGAGAGCATACAGCCAGTCTGGGTTGCAAGAGACACTACAGAGGAAAATAAAATAATTCAGCAAACGAAGAAATTTACGTCATTACCTTGAACAAAAATTCCATTGCTGAAAAAAAAAAGAAACCCTTTTCCATAATCATCACTCATAAAACACTGATAAATCTAAAGTTAGTTCACTATTAACGCACTTGTATGTACTTATATTCTCGCTCTACTTTCCAATATAGTCTTTCCATAGTGAGAAGTGGATAATTTTATTTATGTCTCCCATTCATTACTGACTAATCATTTTGATAGTTAATTGTTACATCTTCAGTATGAAGTTTGTGTAAAAGCAATAATTAAAAAGTAAAACAAAGGTTTTTTAATAAATTAAATATTTGTTCATTTTAATTGGAGAATGTAGTAACATAAGAGGGCTTGAGTTACTTCTGCAGCTATAATGTGCAGGAAACTTGTTTCCATTGTCAAGGTGACTTCTGGACATACTGGGTGAATCTTTACACAGAACGGCACCACAGAGAAAACAACATGTGTCAACCCTGTGGGTGGAAGCGAAGTGCAATTTAAAATGTCTAATTACACATTTCACCTCAGTTAAACATCCTGGAAAAGACACGATTTACTGCAGATTAATGTATTCCTTCTCTGGGGCCAGAAAAGAAGTAGTTAGGAGAAATACTTCTATTTTTTAAGTCTTCTAAGAAATATACTATGTGCCTGTGTCTCATGTAAATCTACAGCTTTGCCTGAATATCACTGATCCTAAGATATAATCTATTAAAATGCCAGTGTATATAGAAATATCACTGAGGATTGCTTTTGATGTCTGAGTAAGTTTAAAAATTGGGACTGACGAAGGACCCCAGCAACCATAGTAGCACCAATGAAAGTTCTGACCTATTATTTTCTCCCTTCCCTTCCCTATATTCTTTCTTATTCTCTTTCTGTGTTCTTCTTTACTTTGTGAATTTTCTATAAAAAATTAGAAATATTTTCACCTTCAAAATACTATTTGTGCTTTTCAATTTCATTCTGTGCTTTCAGTTTTCAGACTGCATTAAACTTTGTGCTTACCGGACGCCAAAATTATTTCAAACAGTGTTTCTGATATATCCAAGCTTTTTATTATGTTAAGAAAATGAGCTCAACTCTGTTCAAACTGGCCATGACTGTAGGACTTGATGCTGATGGCGCTGTCCTGCAACATAGGTCAGGCTCTCCATAGACACACCCTTTGTCCAGCCTCACCATGATATAGCCAAAGAATTGATTTGTCTTTCAGACACATCTGTTTATACATGGACAATAACCACCAATATTTACTCTGTTCTTATTATAGGCTGAGGACACAGTGGTAAAGAAAACAGAATACTTTGTTTTCAGGTATAAAATAAACGTTAATTAATTATAATTATTAGATGCTAAAAGCAAAAGTTAAAGTTCTATTCTTATAGTTATTGTCTTAAAAGTTCTTTTCTTCTTTTTTGTAGTCTTATTTGTTTTATTTCGTTAATGATCAGTTTAAGATTGGCTGGGTAGATGGGTCATTGATTAAGGTGTTTTAACCAATGAGTCATTTCCCTAGTTTGCTTAAGCATAAGGATCAGACTTTGAATCCCCAGAACCCACATAAATGTTAGGTAAGCAGGGTGAACTCTTTGCAACTCCAGCCTCAGAAGATGGAGATGAAATCCTGAAAACAAGATGATTCTTGACTTTAAACTTGGGTGTCTATATTCGTGGACACACAGGTCCATACATATACAAGCAATTTTTTCCAACCATGAAAGATACACACATATCACACAAACCTCAACACACACATATGAAAAATAAAGGCAAAAAATTAATTTAAGAAAACAAACAAAAACAAAATCAAACAACAATAAACATCCCCAGGATACAGAATGTGATTTAAACATTCTATGCAGGAAATATCACCAAAACCAAAGAATCTCTTTTCATGACAGAGAAGGCAAGTGACATCAGGAACATCTTTGTACAGCAATGGCCATTTTAGGAGACCGGAAGTCACAGTGTACATAAACTATTGATTTATTTTTTGCCCCGTGGGGAAAGAAAAAGAAGAAAATATCTGGCTTGTAGAAACAGAGTGACTTTATTGTGCGGACACATGACAAAACGGTTGTCTAGGAATATTCTAGAATTGCCAATAAATTAACAGTGACAACTGTGCTCTTTGGTATAGCCACTATACAGTGTTCATCTGAACAGAGGATGAGTCACAGCATCCTGACAACCCATGCTGAATTTGAAGCAAATTGGAGCTATAATTTATAGTACAATAGAACCGTGACAGAGGCACATGTGGTCCAGGCTCCTTAAATATTCTATAAATAATAGCTGGGAGACTCCCGACTGACACTGAGCAGGGCTGGATGATGAATCATCAGGTAGTTTAAGTAAAACCCTGCCTGATTAAATGCTTTGTTTTCAAACCACCTGCATCAGTGTCTGCAGGAGCAGGACAGATCAAATTGTTCTCAGTTTTATTTTGTTTTGTTTGTCAAAAAAGCAGACAGACTCATGAACGATAAGTTTTATTACATTTCAGAGCTGATGTCTACCTGCCGTCCCAAGTGTTGTGCAATTCTCATCAAGTACATTTTGGGCCTAGGATTTGGAGCTGGACCATGGGTAAGAGGCAGCTAATTCAACAATGGAACTCATGGCTTTGGGTCGTATGCTGGCGATTTTATTTTGGTCTTTATAGCAGGGAGAATTCATTTTCCTACCCTTCACTTCAGGAGTCTTTCCTGTTTATCCCACCAACCAGTTACCAGATGCTCTCTCAACTAAGCTAATTAGTGGAGTCTCCTTCCAAAGCTGGTGCGTGCTGAGTATGGTCATTAGAGCAGGCAGAAAGGAGGACACCAGAGACACCCTAGATGACACACACACTCCAGCAAGATATCTTGTAGCCAAGTCATGAGGTGCAGTGTGGCAGCTGCAGCTATACAACAGCAAAACCTTCACTCAGGTGAGCACACATATCAGGCCATTCATCTGTCTTTTATTCCCACAGTGCTCAATGGACTGAAGATCATAATCTCTGTACTGAGTCATAGTATACATCAATAGTGTTATTTTTATATTAAAAAGATATCCTTTATACAGCTACAGAGGGACGTCATATATGAAATGATATGATTAGCACTAATAGATACCTTAGCGTATCCCAGCCACTTTGACACTTTTACATTATTAAATCTCAAGTCATTGTTCTGAAAATGTAAATAGACTGGTTTTCATTGGACTTGTGTAGGTGAATGTGCACACCCATGCATGGCTATGAGAAGTCACGGGGTGTACTGCTCTATCACTCTCTGCCTTATTTCCTGAGACAGGGTCAGCCATCAAGGCCCAAGTATCCTCCACCCTCCACCCTGCAGCACTGGTGATACAGACAAGCATGTGGCCACACTCAACTTTTCATGTGGTGACTGGGGATTCCAACTCGGGTCCTCACACATGGGCAGCCAGTGCTTTTACCCCAGAACCACCTCCCCAGCCACTCATTGGGTTTCATGTTAGAACCCCAAATAATCTCTGAACTCTCATTTCCCCTGACATCTTGTTTCCTGCTCTTCCTTGCCTGGTATCCACTACATGAACATACCTGCAGCTTCATGACCCCCTGTGTGTGTGCCCAAGAGTACAGTATGTAGTAATATCTTATCTGCTTTGCTTAAAACATAAATGAAGGAAACTCTTGGTCCCATAACAGAGAGAATTTAAGTAATTAGAAGATGATGAAAACTTTTCACTACAAAGCAAAAACATAATTTTGTAAAAAGTTTAATGTGATTAGTGAATGAAGCAAAAAGTTAACTCACATAAGACCTAGGTTTAATTGTTATTCAAGGTAAATGAATCAACTGATTACACACAGGATGGTTTCTTACTCAAACCATCTAGCTCCATTGTACTATAAGAGAACCTATTTTGATGTCCATCAGTGATTCCATTTTATATTCAAATTTTAAAAACACAGAAACCAGAAACCAGAAATCTGCTATTCCTCCTTAAAGTATCTGTCAGTAGATCCTTTGGCACTTTGATGCAATGGCTACTCCATTTTGTTGTGAAAAGCCAGGTCTTCTATTAGGCATGATAGGGGAAAACACAATGATTATCCTATAAGAATGCATGTCAAGGTATTGTGGTTAAGAGAAACAATTTGAGTCAAATCACCTAAATAAGAAGGCACAATCTAAGCAAGTGATACTGTATATTTGAAGTACCTTTCTTGTGGTTTGTGAACTTGGGATGAGCAAGGAAGCATTTGAACACAACTAGTTTTGTGTACCTTTTTTAGCTGGTATCTCTTAATGGACATAATTAACCTCTCTGAAACACGTTGTCTACTGCTATGAAAGGATGCTCACAATTTCTACAAACAAATGATGCTTGGACTTCAGGACATAATACATGAAAAAGTTACATGAACATTTTATACTTTCTACCAAAAGGTATCTCTTCTCATCACATCACTTTGGCTTATTGGAGACTCTGTTAAAGCATAAATTTCACTAGAAATATATGTACTGACTCATCATTTTCCCAACACATTAACATGAAAATATACTCCAGAAGGGAGTTATTGTATTAAATAAAGTATGGTGCATACAGTCAATGAAACAATATAATAAAAAATTGTACTGGATGTTAATGAGATGTTGTGTTATGCTCATGACTTAAATTACTGAATACAAAGGTGATCTGAAGCAGAATACTAGAGAAAAATATTATAAGTGTAAAATTATATATTTGTGAATTATCAAGAGCCTGGAAAGTTCCACACCAAACTGATGACTATAGTTACTTTAAGGAAACATAACAGTTCTCTTCCATGGAGAACTGATAATAATAACCACTTCATCTACTCTTCATTTTGTGTGTGTGTGGATGGGTGGGGAATACTGGTGAGTAAACTAGCAGACATTTTGACATTGTGTTTCATTCCCAGACCTTCATCTTTCCGTTGAGTAAGAAGCAAATTCTTAACTCAAAGGTTTACTTCAGATAATCCAGTATCATTTAGGCTGTCAGTCTTCTCATGTCTCTCGTTTGCCCTGCAGGCTGGCAAAGAGGTACCTACCCTGTTACCAGCCTCTGTCGATCCTGTCTTTCCCATTAGTTTTTTGTTTTTTTTTCTAAAGGTGAGGGGTAAGACAGATAGACAGAGTTGAACATCTATCACATTTGTCCCTCAGAAATGAATTTCTAAGCAACCCTCTTGAAACAAGGGGAAGTTGTTTCTACAATAACCCAGGCTGATAGGAAATTCATAACATCTTCAGTTATGATGTTGCTGATCAAAATCTCTTGCAGAAATATAATTTAAAATCCCTCAATCTGCTAAAAAAAATATCAGGAACTTTTACAATTCCCTTCTCTTGTAAGCCATCTTAGGTATTTTCCCTGGCAGTCACTCAGAAACACACTGTCCATTAACCTTTAGAGTACAGACACTTGGGAATGAACTGCAAATACAATGGAGTTGTGGTTGGGGTCTACTGAAGTAGGTATTGTTAAGCATTTAAAACTAAGGTGAATGACTTTGTAGGAACTCACATCTTCAGTTCTTAATTGGAAGGTTTTTTAAACCTTTTTATTTTAAAAAAATAAACATACTTTGCTCATTATCATATTCTTGCACAGAAATTGATATTACTTTACAAATGTAGTGAAAATCTTATTTCATATGCATTAATATAGAAATTATGATTAATACAATGAATTAATATTTTCCTATAAGTACTTCGTAAAAATTCTGCATCTCCCAAAATTACCTTTTACAATAAAAATAGTAATCTACGCTGTGTAGAATTTTAATATTTTCAGTTCCAAAATAACTTCCCAAATTAGTCTCAGGATAGATGATTTCCATAATAGTCATGTTTGGTTTGGGGAAGTCCTGAGACCAATCCCTAGCCTCTGAATTCCAGTGGGTTAAAGACCCTACTAGAGAAACATAAATACGAATTTGATATGCTGTTATGTAAGGACTTTGCTTTCTTTTCTTTGCCTGCCTGCCTTCCTTCCTTCCTTCCTTCCTTCCTTCCTTCCTTCCTTCCTCCTTCCTTCCTTCCTTCCTTCCTTCCTTCCTTTCCTTCTTTTCTTTTCTTTTCTTTTCTTTTCTTTTCTTTTCTTTTTTCTTTCTTTTCTTTTCTTTTCTTTTCTTTTCAAAGGGATTTAACTCAGGCTTCTGTAAGGAACTTTCACTTAGAGAGCAAAGCTGGAGACAGCAGACATTTCATATCAGACTGTGTTGTGAAAGCATCTCTTAGAACATCATTCAGGTACTTAGCTCACTTTTGTGTAGTACCCATGAACTGAAAGGTACTATTTGAAATGCTAACATGTTTAGTCTCCTTTATGATACTCAAATGCCTGTGTAAGACAATGTGTAAGCCTTGATAAGCTGCCAGTCAACACCACTTATCAAGCCTGGGACTGTTTAAATCCATATAATCTTACAAACACATAAATATAATGAATGCTGATTTTATTCCATGAACTCTAAGTTAATATATACAACAAATCTGTCTTCATTTGTGGTATCGTATGATGAGAAATATATAAAATGACCAGCAATTGGCATATATCTGTAAAATGTGTATCATTAATAGTAAATTTTCATTAAAATTTAGGTTATGAACTCTACTAAATACTGCAAGCATCATTAATTTCCTGTTGCAGTGTATTATAAAAATTTAAAGGCAGCAATTAACCTGACTTAAATGTTTTTTACAGGCCAACTGTTAATTTATGGATGAGATAATAAATTCTCTAAATTATATTCTGATTAGGAGTAAAGATAGCAACCTGACTAAAAATGAAAATTAAATATGTTATTAATTGCAGAAAGTGTTATTGCATGACTAAGATTTTCATTTCAAAAGTCTTTAATATTGTGAGTTATAGTAAATCTGATTTAAAAGTGATCTGAGAATTATCTTCTTTCCCTAGTTAAAATGGTTAAATATTTACAGGCTATTTCATGCAGATAATTTATATCTTTTTATGCACTTTGTTATCTTTCATCTATTTTTACATGTAATATTTCCATAGTTCTTCAACATCTCTGAAAAAACTAACTCAGAAGTCATAGCTCATATTTTACAATGTCACTCAACTATGGATGCTCTTTATTAGCTGAAACTGAACTAGGGGATGGATAACTAACACTAAAGTCTTTTAAAAGCCACATGGAAATCTAGCACTGTATTTTGTATTTAAAGGAAAAAACTGTCTTATGTCCTCTTTTCTTTTTTCCCTGTAATGACATTACAAAAGATAGAAATAGGTCATAAGAAGACTCAGTCTGGAAAGTTATGTGAATTTGGGAAATTATTGGATAATCTTGTAGAAGCAGTGCAACAACAACTTTGAAGGTTGTTGGTCACCATAAAATGAAGCTGAAATATGTGTAATGAGAAGCAGTTAATGTTCCTTTGACTAGTTTTGTGCATTGAGACAATGAAATTGGTAATTATAGGGTTAAAAGGCATAAGGACTTAAGAGAGATAGGACAGACAGAGGGAGAGGAGTGATGGGTGTATGGATGCATGGATGGATGGATAGATAGGTAGATAGATAGGTTCATAGATAGATAGATAGCAGATTCTAACAAAGAACCCAAATGAAGGTGGGTTCTTTTCCTTTTCCCTGACATTTGATTCTATTTGCTGGGGAGAGTGCTGGTTCAGGATGTTGGAATAAATTGATAATTTCTCTACACACCCAAATTATTGGGTTTGGAGCCAAAAGGAAGACAGTAAGCCAGATTCTACTGCTCTCACTGATTTGAAGATTACATGATATATAGTGGCTGGTCCTTGAGTAGCGATGGGAACTGAGAAGAACTATGGCCCTCCCCTGGTGGAAGGAAAAGTGATCAGCCTTCACTAGGGTTGCCTCTGTTCTTTTGTAGCTAAACTAGTCATATTTCTATTCATTCAGAAAGGAAGAAACATTTTAGATAATAATAAGGAGTTTAGGTCGGAGAATACATAAAGCAACTGTGTTGGCATTTGACTGCAGCGATGATGATCAACCCTTCTAATAAGAACCTTTCATTTTGAAGAGTAATGAAGATCAGCAGTGCTGGGGAAATATGAGACTGGGCATGCACTTCCCTATGGGAGCTGCTGTTGGATAGTGACCAAGCCTTTCCAAAGAAGGTCATGGATGAAGCACATAAAATTTGTTTAAGAGTTTCCTTCACAATGGAAAAATACATCTCTTTTTTTGTAAGATATTAAATGGTACACATGTATGCGCACATGTGTGTATGTGTGTGTGTGTGTGTATGTGTGTTGTATTAAGAAACGTTCTAAAGTTCTAAATGGTATGAATCTGGTTGAATTATTCTTACAGAATGAACAATTAGATATTCAACATCACTAGTTAAATTTAGTTAGACAGATGCACATAAGGTTTGAGTGTTGACCTTTCTGAAAGGAGAAGTATTGTTGGACCAGTTCACTAATCTAACTTGACACATTATTTTAGAGAGTTTGAATTTTCCTGACTTATAAAAGGTTGTCATGACTGTTGCTCTCTCCTTAGGAAAAAATGCAACCTCAAAATAAAATTGAACTGCAAAGGATCATCTATAATATTCAGTTGCAAAGTAATTTTGTCATGCTACATTTTCTGTAGATAAAGAAAAATCATGAAGTAACTTGGGAATATTTGCTTTAATTTGTTTTTCATGATGTTTGACATTATATAATAAAAAGGGAAGGGTTAAAGAAGTAAGAAAAACATAATAATGGAATAGAGAATTAAAATCAGTCAGGAAATCCAACCTTTCTTTGTGATTGGAGATTAGCAAAAACAGTTTCAATTACATTTAGAAATAGTATCATTAGCCAGCATTCAATAGGTATTGGCTAAGTAAATATATTTTTCTATAATTGGGGACTAATATTCAAGGAGCTCTCATTTTGCTGGAGAAATGACAAACATTATTTTGTGACGTTACTTCTATTTTACAGAGCTATGCACATATCACAAAGCGTTACTACACAAAGAAAGCAATGGAGGAGTGCAACTTGATCTGACATATAAAATACACCAAACACAGCATACCTTTTTAACCTGGGGGAAATGATAGAACTTCAGAATGATTTAGACCAGCACAACCTTCTGTTGTTATCTCACAGTTGCAGATCACTGAGTGATACTGATATCCTCACAAAAGCACTAACGTCTCTCAGAGTCACTGTCTTTGCAGTATCCCAGTAAGTGCAGGAGGCGAATGTGGGGCCCTTCTCAATCCATACAACACAATTGCCCATGGACATTAGTTTAGACTAAGTTAGTTTCTCCAGGAGAGAGGGGACTGGATTAAGTATCAGGATTTCCTTGGAGTTGTGTAATTATTCTGTATTGATTTTAATTATTCACAATGCATGAAACTGCTGGGCTATCTTTCCAAAGCTATGGCCTTAATGTCAAGGGTCCTACCCTTTCCCCTTGTTAATTCAGTTCCCTGTCTTTATAGGAAAGTGAATGCTTCCGATAAAGCTTTAGGAAGCACTGGCCTTTTCACTCTGGAAATAAAGAACCTAAATCCTTACAGTAAGATTTAAGAGTAAGAGCCTTAGAAGCCTGGAAGGTGACTTTGATCCCAGGTGTCTGGAAAACAAGAATATGAAAGGCCACATTCTTTTTAATAACTCATGGTCCACATTTGCATTTAAATGAAATATCTTTTGAAATGTTTTCTTTTTTAAAAAAAAAAAAAACATTCAACAGTTCATTTTATGAACTTGGTTTATTTTATTTTAGAGAGACACCTGATTAAAAGTTTTACACTGGGGCAGGAAATTTAAAGAGGCAAGTTTTAAGGCTTTCCAGACATATAAGCTGCCCCTCTGTTTACAGTGTTTGGAAAGGCATGATAGACATTTCTCCCAAGAGACAGTGTTCACATGTAACACCCTCGTGCAAGAAAACCTTAGAGGAACAAAGAGTAACATTAGTCTAAAATACTATTTATTTTTTAAACAATTCTTAAGCAGAGTATCTCTGATTTCTGGCAATTTCTAATCTGCTAATCAGTTTTGTCCTGATTAGTCTACAAAAGCAGCTGCTGTGTGAGCTACACAAAACAGCAGATGTTCCCATCGAGCCACTGCGCAGAGTGGCACTTCCTGGACAGCTTAGCTTTATGCTGTCAACTTACTTCAAATTTATTTTTTAATGTATGCTCTGACTAAAATCATGAATGATAGTCATAGGACTCAAAACAGTTACTTTATTGATGAATTCTTCTTTTCCATAATTTAGTGTACTTGCTATGCTTACATGTATGTGCACACGAGTGCATATTTTATCCCCCTCTCCTTTCCTCTTTCCTTGCACCTGTGTAAATAGATGGAGGGCCATTATGTGAGATCATATGTCCATAGAAGCCCAAGGATAAAAGGGATATTACAAAAGCAATGGAACACTCCAGAAGTCAATCTGATGGACTGCTGCTAATTCACACCTTAGTGCAAGGTTTCCTTATCACCACAAGCACATTTCTCAATTCTATTCCACTCCAGCTTTATCCTATTAAACCTAGATGGAAGGTGAGTATTCAGACATGGCTTGCTGAGTACTGGCACGATTAGGAGTAACTCCCCCATGGCTGTTGGAAATCATATGCTCTTTTTGTGTCCTATTTTTTTTAAGAAAAAAAAAAAGCAGTGCAAAAGGGGAAAATGGAAGGAAAAAGTTTGGAAAAGAGAGAAAAAGTTCCTAAGAATTTAGCTAGTATAGGAAAGGAGAGAGATTGAAGAAGGAAAAAAATTGGAAAACAAATGTATTCAGATCTTCAGCCCTGGCTGTGATAATGACTCCCAACCCACAAACTTTACATAAATAGTTAATTATCTCACCATCCTATTCCATTGTATCAGCATCACATGAGTGAGATAAATTTATGACCTCACCAATATTGGTCACAGCCGCTCTTGCTCAAATAACTGGAAAAGCACATTAATTATTCCAAACTGCTTCCAAAAAATAATAATTAAAAAAAAAGAACTATAACTTTCAGAGACTTATCTGGTTAATTTTACTTATTGATGATTTTAAAAAAATGCTTTTCTAAAATTTTCCAACATTAGAGAAATACAGAGTTTTCAAAAAGCTATGGCAATTCCTCATGCCTTTAATCCTAGCACAAGGGAGGCAGAGGTAGGAAGATCTCTGCGAGTATGAGGCAGCCTGGTCTATAGAGTAACTTCCAGATTAGCCAGAGGAACATAGTGAGACCTTGACTCAAAAATAAAATCTCCAAAAGAAGACTTTATAATTATCACAGCTCCTTAGCAAAATGATCCATACATACTCTTTCCCTCTGAATTCCAGTTTGAAGGAAAGCAGCTGGTCATATGACCATATGACCATATGATTATTTGAGCATGCCACTGCAGTCATTGTGAGTCCTGACTCACCTGTACGATAATATCTTTGTAATGTATCCACATCGCTTTCTTAGTCACCACTGTGGTTTTGCTGCACAGAAGTACTAAAAATATGACCATTAGTTATGTTTCATTGATAATCTTCTATTCAATCTGATTTTTAAATCATGGAACTTAAAGTATATGTTCATTATTGTTACTGTGATAAATATTTAATTTCTATTCAGGGAAATTGAAAGGCCATACCTGTGCCTTCTGAAGAAATATGAGAGGGAGGGGGGGAGAGAGAAGAGAGAGAGGAGAATAATAAAACATCTGCAGTTTTATCTCTCTTTCAGAGTGTCCAAATATCATGCCCAGAAGGTCCACAGTGAAGGGACCTTGGAAAATAAATTACAACATGATCACAACATAGCTAGTGACCAAGGTGACACCAACACTCCCTGTAATTCAGACAGGCTGTGTCCTGATCCTATGCCCTTGATCTCTTTCCTGAAAGTGATTGCTATAGAACATTTGTAATTGCAAAATTTTCCTCCTTTGAAATGTAAATCTTCTCAAAAGCTTCTTCCAGTTTTATAAACTAGAAATGTTCTTTTTTTGTAAAGGACTTGGGAGCATCCCTTTGAATTGTTACCATAGAGGAGGGTGTCACTCCTGTCTTGAAATCTCCAGGGATGGGTAGGAGTCTGATTTGTACCCTACTTTGCTCCAAGTTATAAAACTATATGCTTCATAGAAGAGATGGAAAACTGTCTTTTTCTTTTTGGAAAACCAATTAATAAATGAAGAGTAGTCTCCCAGTCCAGCTTTTAAGAACCTGTTATTACAGTGGAAGAGACTCAGACTAAATTCCGGTCACTCTTTTCTATTGCAATAGCCTTGAATAGGTTGTATTATTTATGTAAAGTCATGTAGGTGGGTTAGATTCAGAGAAATTTATCCATATAAAATCATAAGAAGCCAAGTATTGGTGGTTCATGCCTTTAATGTCAGCATTTTGTTGGTAGAGTCAGGAGGATCTCTGAGTTTGAGTCCAGCCTGGTCTACAGAGTGAGTTCCAGGACAGCCAGAGCTACAACAGAGAAACCCTGAACCCTATCTCAAAACAAAACAAAGCAAAAAAAAAAAAAAAAAAAAAGAAAAACCAAAATTCAGCAACAACAAAAACAACCAACCAACCAACCAACAAACAAAAAACCCATAACTAAAACACTTTAAATCACTTAGTAAGCATAAAATTTGGCTCTCCGTTAAGGAAAACTTAAGGTTAAACACATCTAATCCATCCATAAAATAATACACATTTGTATCTTCAAGGCCAATATGCAAGTTACATCAGGAGCTGCTCAAAAGTTGTATTATCTATAAAATGGTTTAGAAAAAATCTAAAATAATTGGTTCCTGATAGAGGAATATGTAATCTTTTAATCCATCAGCATGGCTGCTCCAGAGTAGAAAGAATGTTGGTACACATTTTTAATCCCACTGTTCAGAAAGCGGTGGTGGTACATAATTTCAATCTCAGTATTGAGAAGGCAGTGGTGGTGCATGCCTTTAATCCAAGCACTTATAAGGCAGAAACTAGAGCTCAGAAGGAGTCAGTGTCAGACAGGAAGTGATGTCTGAGAGTAGTCAGAGTGAAGGACATGCAAAGAGATGAATCAGAGGAAGAGTTATCAGAGAGAGGACATACACAACTCTCACTGTATAAAAACAGGCACTCAGCTCAGAGAAGACAAGAGTTCTGAGAGGCAGAGAGAAGGAAAGACACAGAGATAATGAAGTGGTCTGACTGAAGATAAGACAGAGAGGCAGTCTGAGGCAGAGACACAGAGGCAGTTCAGCAGGAATCAGTATCAGACAGGAAAGGGGAGTCAGTTTGAAGCCAAGCAGAGTAGTTCAATCAGAGAAGCTGCAGGAGTCAGCTAGAGTCATCCAGAGTCAGAAGAGTTTGGTCAGAAACAGTCAGCTGGCTCGGAAGGTCAGTTTGAACTAGTCATCTTGAAGCCAGAACAGTGAGTGAGATGAGAAGTGGCTCAGTCAGCAGTAAGCCTCAGAGGCTTAAACGTTCTAGATCAGAAAGAGGCTGAGGTTGAAGTCTTCCAGTTCTAGGTTTAAGACTAGATTGTATTGAAGCCAAAATGCTCCTGGGCTTGAGGACTAGGACCGGGGCATTAAATTAGCTAAAGAATAAAAATTCTTTGAACCAGAATCAATGTCTGCTTCCACACTTCCCTTTGTTGAGTATGTAGTAATAAGTATACCAGCCATCAATGAACTTCTGACTCCCCAGGGCTCACAAATCATTGTTCAAGTTACTAGGAAACAGGTACTGCTGATTTAGCCACCAGGTGATACAGATAAGGGAGGGTAAGTACTATGTCTTTATCAAGTAAACATTATCACATAGGATTGGATCTTGTAATCAGTTCACCTATTGTACAATGAAGAAGACAAAGCCTTGAGTTTCACCTATTGTTCTCTAAAGGAAGAAAACACAATAGACCTAAATATAATTGACTTTAAGGATAATGAGAAATTTTTCTTCAATGTTCTCTTATTTTGTATCCAAAGAATTAATTACCACATCTCCTTTGTTATTTATAAAAAGTGACTTTTTCATACTTTGAATTGTTTTATTGAACTATAAAGTTCTGAGTTCTACAATATATGGTAAAGTTGGGATTACTCTGTTCTAAGATATCACTAAGGTTAACACCATGGAGAATTCCCTCTCAGATGACTTTAAAACTTATTTATTTAAATATGTTCTTTACCTTAACCACCTCATGTCATAGGAAAGATATCTTCACTTTTGTTTCTATAATTTCTAGTTAAATTGCTATACTGGTAAAAGAAAAAAATGATCAATTTATAAAAAGCACAACTCTTCGTAGGGATGAATATGACAGGTTGTTGTTCTTTATTCTTAACACAAAGGAAAGAGTAATTCCTCTTACAGTTTTATTGACCTAAGCTAAGGTTACATTCTAATTTCCATTCTTAAGCATTTTTTTTTCCATTTTTAGAGGGCTCTATTTCTATTCTGCTCTGTAATTTAGTCTTTAGCCTCACTTTGATTAATAACATTAATTTTACCAAAGCAATATAATCTAGGTTGCAGAAAACACAAACCAGGCCTACGTTGCAGCTCCAGGGCTGAACATCTTGCTTGAACCATAGCAGGAGCTCAAAAAATTAATTAACTGAGTGAGTAATTCTGCGAGTCAATGAGACTCAGAACCAGCCTCTGAGAACTTCCACTTTGGACTTCAAAGCATCCTTCCTGAGGAGCCAATAATGCACCCAGGGAAGCTGATTTTCCAAAGTCACCGAAGGAGCCCACCTGCTCTCAATGTTAATGCCCCTGTCCAGTGCCATATTCAACCTCCTCGGGTCCAGAACATGATGTTTTGACTCTCTGAATCTTATGAATTCTATAAGTTTTAACCTTAGTCATTCTAGGCTTCTTACTTATCAATCTTTAGAAATGGCTTCCATCCAATTTGTATGGGGGCGAGGCAAGGATCCTATGGATATAAGCCAGGATCTTGGTCTTTGGGGTTTTCTGTAATACCTCAGCTATAAACAGATCATTTTATATGTTTACACATAGATATGCACTTCTGTAATCTTCTATTCCAGATTTCACTCACTTTCAGGGCAAGTGGCGATCTCTTAGCTATACCCTGAGTTTGTGCTGCTCTCTAAAGGTAAGACTGATGTTTTATAGTCCATAGAAAGAGTTATGGTTCATTTGTGTGGTAAATTTTACTAATTACCCCTAAAGAAGCTCATGTTTAATCTTAATGTATAGATTTGCTCTTTATTTTTAAAATTTATTATTTTATTTTATGTGTATTTTTTTCTCTGAGTGTATTTTTGCATCTTATGCATGCTTGGTTCCACATAAGCCAATGGAAGGTGGTGGTCCCCTTAGACTGGGGTTAGGAATAGTTGTGCACCCCGTATGGGTATAGAAAATTGAACCTGGAAGAGTCAGTGTTCTTAACTGCTGAACTATTTCTCCAGCCCCAATGCCCTTTATTTTTTAAGATTTATTTTATTATTTATTATGCACTGTTCTATCTCTGTCTCTCCCAATGTGTGTGTGTGTGTGTATGTGTGTGTGTGTGTGTGTGTGTGTGTGTGTGTGTGTGTGTGTGTGTGATCATCATGGAGGTTAGAAGAAGGCACTAGATACCCTGGAGTTAAAGGCTGCTGTGAGCTCCTAACGTGGGTGCTAGAAAATGAGCTTCTGTGATCTGACAGAGCAGGAAGCACTAATTTTTACATAAAAATTTAATGCATTTTAAATTAAGATTGAATTACTTACCCCCCTTCCTATTCCTTCCTATACCCCTTCTCAGATACCCTCCTTCCAATCTCTCCCATGAAATCCCCACTCTAAAGTTGATAGCTTCTTTGTATTGATTGTTGTTTTTCATCTATATCTTTGTCTATATCTATTTCTATACCTATATTTGTACCATCTATATCTATATCTATATCTGCATTTCTTTCATGTATACAGGGTGCAGACCTGGCCACTTTGTACTGGATACTCAATAGCTGCTGATCCATCTTTTTAACCCCACATTTTTTTCTTTAGCAATTTCATTAATTAATTTTCAGTTTCTCTTTTTTAGTATCCAAATAGTTGTTATAACAAATTATTAGCACATATGGACAACCATTTTCTTTGAATTTAATCCTTGTTTTGCAATGAAAATGTCCAAAGTTCAAGGTTACTGTTATAGGAGAGAAAGAGTGGAAATAAAATGGTACTCTACTTCATTGCAACAGACTGATAAAATCTGGGGTGTAGAAACATTAGACTGCTGGTAGTTAAAAATTGATACGACTGGTTAAGAGGTCTTTTTAAATCCAAGAATGAGATAACAGCCAATGCTCCTTTCTGTAATCAATATTTACTTACTAAATCATTAGAATGCAATAAATAAAATTTTATCAGTTTTATGTTCTATTTAAAAGTCCAAAATCACATAGACTTAATTTCCTTCCTATATGTCCTTCAAGATTTTCATCATGATCATTTTGATGGGAGGCTAAGACAGAGCAGCTTGGTGACACCCAGTGTCAAAACAAAATGTGAAAAGTGCTGGAGACACAGCTGAGCAGTAGAGTGCTTGCCTAGAATGGACGAGGATCTAAGTTCAATTCTCAAGTTTCTCTGACCTCTCCTCTCCCCACCACTCTCTCTCATACACACACACACACACACACACACACACACACACACACACACACACACACGAAAATTGCAAGAAGTTCATAGAGGATATTTATTTTGAAGTGGTTTTGCTTTTTTTCCAATAAAGCTCAATTGAATATAAATATTAAAAGCTGATAGAATATTATAACAGGATCATTTGAAACAAGTTATTAATTGAAACAAAGAAGATAATTCTAGAGTGACAAATACCAGTACTGGTGACTAAGCTGAAAGCTTCAAGCATACTGTATGTATATGTACTGTAACACTGAGAGAAGTAGTTCCAACTTTTTTAAAAGAATTTTTTTGAGCCTGGGTCTTGCTAAATACAATTAAATGAATATGTCACCATGCACAACTTCTAAAGATGTTTTGAAAAAAAGCACAAGCACTTGGTAATTGGCTAGGCTTCCAGTACCAGGAAAAATTTCCCTCTTGTTGAGTGGATCTTAAGACCAATTAGAGAGATGTTAGTTATCACTGAGGTTAGAAGTCTCACCAACATGACAGCTTAAATATGACCTGAACAACAATGACACCAATAGATATGCTATATGGATATCAGAATGTCCAGGAGGCTTCTGCTCTATACAAAGAACTACTGGTAACTAAGGAATAATGTTAAGAGTAGGAGAAATAGCCTTCTCCAAGGAAGAGCACATCAATTGGTTATCCAATATCAAATGGTCAGCCCTGAAAACACATACAAAAAGGTAACATTAAATAGACTGAGAGAAGGTATATATTTATGTATTTAGGGTTACACATGCACACACACATATAAAACAACAATTAAAGAAAAAGAATCCATGAATTTGAAAAGGAGCAAGGTACGGACACTATATGGCAGAGTTTGGAAGGTAGAAAGGAAAAATGATGGAATTATAATCTCGAAAGCTTATTTTTAAAAAGAAATACAACTGGAATTCAATATAATCCTATCACACATGTAAAAGATACTGACATACATCATATTGCTATATATGGGGATACCAAATCATTGAAATGATAAAGGAAGAAGGATTTGTATTCTTTTCATTATTATGACCACATTTGCATATTTTTACAGTTAACTTCTCATTGGGGAAGCACTAAGGTAATAGTAGATAGACAGATAGATAGATAGACAGACATAGAACAATTGATAGGTCAATAGATCATCAATTGCTTAATATTTGGAAAAATGATAGATTAAATAGATAGAAATGTAAATAAAAACTGACAACTAGATTTGGGTATTCAGATTAAATTTTTAAGATTAAATTTTTAAGATATAATTTTGAGCATGAACAATAGTTATAGTCTCTTATGATCATACTGGCAAGGAAATATTTATCAAGTCAGTTGTCAGTAGGTGATGGAAAGGGAAGTCAATTTGTGGGAGGGAAATGTGGCTGTCCAGGCACTGAAAACCCATGAATAGACTCACATGCAGGAATCTGCAGCATGTCATTCTTGTCAGGCCATGTTAAATTTTAAGGATATGTGACGAAATATGCACTAGCGATTCATGCATAGAAGGGATAAGTGAGTGCAGAGAACACACTGCGGTGGCCAGCACAGCATCCTTCTGACTGCTCAGCTCTCTGCTTTATTAGACCAGGGAAGTCATCTGCAATGACAGGCACACTTTTCACCCAAAGGGCCTGCCTCTTCTTTGGAGGCACATCACATAAATTGGCCCATGTCTCTTCAAAGACAGTATTATTCACTGAGGGACAGTGAACAATGGAAGCTAGGTGATAGGACAGCTCCAGAAAGTCTGCTAGAATTCTAGACACAAAATTGTCCAACTAACTGCCAAGAGAAAAGCAAATCAACTGTATATGTATATTCTCGTAGATATACTAATAGCTGGGGGCTGGGGAAGAATCTTCAGTTAGATATAGTTCAATGACGGAGGCATAACTGATCATAATTAATAGTTCCATGGCTTCATGTATACTCTGCACATCAGAAGAAACCACGTATCCATGATGGATCAAATGAAGCTTATATCCACCTTCCACAGCTATGCCTTCTTGTGTAATTTCTTTTTCTTCATTGAACCTCAAGTTCTCTTAATTTTTAAAGTGAGGGTAACAATACAATCACAAAAGGGAATCAAGAGGAAAATTAATGTGTTTTACTACTGTTATTAAAGTATTGAGGCAACACTTACTAAATGGAATATGTTTGTAGTTGTTGGAAAGTATCCGAGGCTTTGGGCATCTGATTGGAGAAGTGAACTATTTGGAGAGTTTCCCTTCTCCCCACAGACTCAGGACTTCCAATATGCATCTGGAGGACTCAGGTGTGCTATCCAGAAATGAGTGAGCAAGCACATGGGCATGAAGACACATGGCAGATGGATGAACGCTTTTTCGTTGTTTCACGATAAATTTCAAAACCAAAAGAGAGGAAAGCTAGATTGTTGGAGCCCATAAATCATCCTGATATTTACTAAAGATAAATAAAAGTGACAAGTATCATGAGCATAACGCACATGTGCTGCAAAGATGAATTTCAGTTCTAAGATATTTTACTGGAGAAGGACTACTCCACTACTCCATTTTGGAAGATAAGACCTTAAGAATATGAAAACTGGGCATTAACTAACCAGTAAGCACGGACGTATGGCTTAAAGAATAGGCTTTATAAAGGTAATATCTATTTAAAAAACATATGTATATATGAATATGCATTTTCTAAGAGGCAAATTTGTAGATGCATACATGTATATAATTTAACTCTAAATTCATGCTTCCTTTAAGATCTGGGAAACAAATATGTTTCTAAATGCTAATAAGAATGTAAAAACTAAATCTAAAAATAATCTCTCATAATCTCTTGTCATATTGGTGACAACTTGCATAGATGGTTTCTTTTCTTCATACACAACCATCTCAATTTGCTTTGCATAAATGTGTAGAATTTGACATCGCTTTCTCTTATTCTGAATAGTCTATGAACATAGTTTTCCTTTTTGTTAACATTTCCTCCTCTGTTACATGATTGTAGTAAAAGTAAATGTGTCCTAAAATTTTTTATGAAATTCAAAACTAAATGCATGATCATAAAAAAGAGGCTCTTTATAAAGAATATATATTTTTATGCAGTGTAAGAAATCTGCCAACATTGATCTGTAAATTTTACTGCAAACATTTAGCCTGGAAAAAGGGTCTGTTCTGATTCATTTATCATTATCACTAGTGAACTGCACATATTAGAATCATTCATTGCTATGCACAAAAGACTTCACAAGGAAAATCCAGTAATATTAGATAGTTCCAGAAACAAAGCTTTGGATTTAAAGGAATGCATTAAAATAAAATTGATTCTCATGCTATAATGCTTTCTTTTTTGTTTCCTGTGAGAGCATGACTTAATCTAGAAACCTTATCTTCTTGAATTTGTTAAGCGTGTAATCTGTTCATCTCTTCAGACATGCCTGAGGAGTCTTCATTTCTTTCTAATCAAATAATTATAACCTCCATATAGAATCATATCTGTTTTGTTCAATTGAAAAACACCACTGCAATGAGATCTGACCCTGGTATGTCTTCTATTTTATTCTTACAATAACATTATGCTTGTACCATGAGCCTTAATTGCATTTTTCTTTTAAGGAATAAATCAGGCCACTGGCTCTAACCTGGGAAAGCAAATTCAGCATTGTTTTATGACAAACTGTGAGGAGGTTTTAAATACTCCATGACTCATAAGAGTTAAGGTACCAATGTGTAAGAAGTGTTTCTGCGACATTAACCTTATGATCGGCTTCACAGATGTCAGAAAAGGGTGTGAAATACTCAGCATGCGTGTAATTAAACACAGATAAAGCAATATTATCAGACAAATAGATAAACTGGAAGTTTGAGAGCACAATATGAGCCAAAATATTAATAATCTCACACATTCTTCAAAGAAACACTGGATAAAAGAGGGGAAAGACTATTTCACCAGTACAACTTTGTATAATTTTATATAATTTTTTTCCTTTCAAATTCTTGGATTAAAAAAATTGAGACCAAGAGTAGGTAAAAAGCTCAGTGGGCAAACTGCTTGTTACATAAATCTGGAGGACACAAGTTCAAATTCCCACAACTCATGTAAAGCATATATCTGTAACCTCAGTGCTCCTGTAGCACAAAGAAATGTTGACCTTTCATACATTTAAGGAAAAAAAAGAAAAACTATTATGGGGGTGTGTGGAATCTCAACCTAAATACTTTAAAAAAAAACATAGCAAAAGTTACCCAAATGGGTAACTCAGCCATTGTGTCAGGCAAGTTCAGTTGGCTTTTAAATTATGTGGACTTTTGAATACATGACTAATTCTTAGTCAGAAGCTAAATGTTCTCTAAGTAAATACTTAATTCTAACAGCTGTTTTTTTTTTTCCTTTCAAATTCTTGTATTAAAAAAAAAGTTGAAACCAGGACTAGGGAAAAAGGTCAGTGGGCAAACTGCTTGCTATGTAAATGTGGAGGACCCAAGATCAAATCCCCACAGCTCATGTAAAGCATATATCTGTAATCTTAGTGCTCCTGCAGGGATGTGGGAGATAGAGGAAGGGGAATACCAGGAAACTAGTGGAAAAGTGAGTCTTCCATATGCAGTGGTGAACAACACAGAGCTTTTCAAACAGAATTGAAGGCAAGGAACAATACCCGAGTTATTCTCTGATTTCCACAAGTGTGTCCAAGCTTGTGTACACAACCCCTCTCTATGTCTCTTTGTGTCTGTGTGTCTGTTTCTGTGTCTATCTCTGTTTCTCTCTTACACACATATTTTGAAGCTTCTAGTACTGTGGGATGAACAGATAAATAGGTATATCATGGATAATGAGAACCAGCTTCGATCTTTCAGAGGAGGGAGTTGTGAATGTAAGAGAAGATGAAGAGAAAAGGAATTCCAACATGAGCATGTAAGGCACAGCATAATGTGATAATGTCTCGGGATATGAAAGACATTATTGGGACAACTGATGAAATCTGAATGAGATACGTGGATTAGATAATAGTATTATGACTAGTCAATGTTAATTTTCTGATTTATATAAGATAATGTCTTTATTTTTAGGAAACATACACCTAAGTATGTAGTAGAGGAAGGGAGAAATCGTATCTCCAGCCTACTTTTAAATGATACAGGAAAACAGTGAAACACACACACACACACACACACACACACCACTCACACACACCACTCACACACACACACACACACACACACCACTCACACACACACACACACACACACACACACACCACACACACACACACACACCACTCACACATACACACACACACACACCACTCACACAAAACTCACGCTCACTACACAGTTATTAGCATTTGGGGATTCTGAATAGTGTACATAAAAATTATTTGCACAACTCTTTTGTCTGAAATTATCTTAACATGAAAAGTTTGACAAGGTCAGGTGTGGTGGTGTACACTCTTAACTCCAGCACACAGAAGCAGAGGCAGAACCAGATCTCCGTGAGTTCGAGGCCAGTTTAGGAAGTTCCACGTCAACAACAGTTAACAGCAAGGTCAACAGCAAGACCTTGTCTCAAAAGAAGACAAGCAAGCAAAACCAAAAGAAAAACAAAATAAAACAAAAAAGTTTAACGAGACAGTTTTATGGTGTAATTCAGAGATCACAACTTAAAGCATGCCAGTTCCGCAGAAACTACAAGACCTACAGGAAACTTTGAGTGTAGGTTTACTTAACATCCAAATCCTTAGTTACTACTTTGCTACATCTTGCCAGAATACATTAATGGGAAAGTGTTTAACATATGCACAGCATATGCCACACTTTGCTGACACCTATGTCGGCAAAGACAAAAATGAAGAGATTTGATATAGAATCCATGAGCCCTGAAGTAATCTTGGGTACTCATTTATTAAAATTCTTCAGTAAGGCAAAACGTCATTTGAATAAAGTATTAGTACTTTTAATTTGCATTTTCCTGATTGCTAAGGATGTTGAGTCATTACTTAAATGTTTGTTGGCCATTAGTATTTCACGTTTTAAGTGCAATGTTTGGTTCCATACCTCATTTTAAAAATTGGGTTGTTGGTTTCCTAATGCTTAGTTGTTTGAGTTCTTTCTATATTCTAGATACTAGCACATCCTTTTCACTGGTAAAGCGAAATCCCAGCATGGAGGAGAAGGTGGGCACTAAGGCCTCCCCCTAGGTGAGGATCTGTAGGCGACTGATGGAATCTAGGATGTGATTTCTGTTGGTTTGACCATACTCCAGTGGACGGTCATATATCCCAGAGTACATGGGAAGCAAAAATTGGAATTGGTAAATTTTAAAAAAAAAGGCACAGAGGTGGATGCGGGAGGGAGGAGGAGGGGGAACTAGGAGGAATTGGAGGAAGGATGGCTATGATCGAAACACATTGTATGAAATTATCAATGAAATAGTAAAATTAAAATAGTAACTATCAAGGCCAGACATTTTAAAATAAGTTATTATACCTTAAGCATCGGTTCACATGGGCTAGATATAAGATATTCAAAAGGAACCTCTTCTGACTAGCTGTCAACCTGGACAGTGTAGACAGAGAGCACAAAGCTGCCTCAGATGCTAGACTATGATTAAAATAAAAAGATTCTCCTTGCTTCAGTCTACAACTATATCCTCAAGGCCAAAGGAATTCCTATATTCTGCTTCTCCTAGGGACAGAAAACTGTGCTTGGTATGAGAATGATCTTGAGATTGTGTGGATTCAAGTCCAGGCTGGATAACTTACTAGGTAATTCACTGTCCTCTGATCAAGTAAATTTACACTTATTTTGTTTAGATTTCCTCATCTTTTAAGTAGGAAAGTATATTATGGTAGTTAAGAGATGAGATTAATTCTTTACCCTCACTGTATAATGGAGTGAACATTTTGGCATAGCCGTGTAATTTTAGTTAAGTTATTATGATCCTAAGTATCTGGAAATCATACTACTAAGATGGATGCCTCAGCCTCGAAGCAAAATGATGTTCCAGAGAAGAAAGTATGTCATATATCCAAGACATAGGGATTAATGTATATTCAGAATGCTCAGGGTGGAGTTCAGTACCTTATTATAAGGTGAATGACCTTGAATAAGGCCATTACGATTTGATCCACTAATCATCAAAGAAGTCACAAGTAAAGGGAGAAGTTCACTGGAAACATGAAGGGAAAGGAAAGGACTTAATTTCGACAGAACAGATCATAATAAGTCTTTGAATTGCCAACTGAGGCTTCATTTACATAGATTAAAGCAATAACAATATTTAAGGAACCAATTCCCTCTTCCTTAATGAAAAAAATTCCTTAATGTGGTTATGTACATTTTTAATAAAATTTCTTATTTGGAAATGTTTTGGTTATAAAAGTTTATAAAATGCATCTGAATGAGTAACTGTAAGAAATTAAAATATATGAATTGAAACATTTATTGCTTCTTAAATGCCATCAGAGTAAATGCAATGTTTAAAAGCCATAATAACATCCTTCAGTGTGTGTCATAGTTGCCATTGTGAGGTGTTCATCTATGATATGTCTTTTTCCTTGGATTTTCATGTTTATTGTCTATTAGCTCATAAAACAACAGTACTAGGCATTAATAGCTCCAGCTTCCTTTGTGCTTTAGTAAAACAGCTCACAGAAATGAACAGTACCTTCATTTAGTGTTGTACCTCTTGGAAGAAGATATCACTACCTTATTGACCTAATTATGCATTTGCATATTTTAGACTTCGTTTTCACCTTTCCTTCAAGTCTACTAGTAGAAAGAAGAAAGATTCCTACATGCCACATAAATGTGAAAATAAATCTGGTGGCATGGGCCCCATTATTTCCTAAACACAATCAAGCCATCCTGCAGATGCTGAGTGTTCTCGAACAGCCCCTTATGCATTCTTTCCAGGCTCTAGTTTGCCAGAGATGCTCTTGATTGTTTGTGACCTAGAAAGTTTACCTTTCTACCTATCATAATTACTGTCTACAAATTTCAAGAGGACAGCCTTTCATAATAAAGGTTGCAACTTTATTATCTGTGGAGTGTTTGTAGGAGACATGCATAGACTGGTTCCAAAAGCCCAGAAGTCATCATCCAGACCAATGTAAAGCAATACACCCTTACAATGTCTGGCTTACAGTTTGAAAACCTGTAAAAAAACAACTGAAAGTTGTTCCTCTATTCCCACTTCTCATCTCAATTTCTCTGTATACATCATTTCTGTATCAACACTATAAATGTTTGCCATTCTATTTGTGTTTTTTTTTTTGTAGCCACTGTAATTAATTCTAGGCAAAATATACTGTCTCTGAAATTTGGACCCAGATAGATTCAGTCTCCACCCCTGTGTGTTGTTTTTGTCTAGGTGGGGTTCTGGTGAACCCCATGTGAACAATGCACCTGCACTGAACATCATTTGCACTGTTCAGCAACGCTCCTAAACTAGCCAGTTCAGCCTTCTCTATGTGTACCAAGAACTGCAGCTCTCTGGCTTGAAAAGGAACCAATATGTAACTAGCTCATAGGCCTGAAGGGCAGTTCTCCTGTCCCACAGCCTGTATCTTTTAATTCCCTCAATCAGTCGACACTGCCCCGGTATGGCTTTCCAGGAAAAACAGCAAATTACACATGCATGCTACAAGGACTAATGCTGGCAGCTGGACCGACAGGGATGAGCCTTTTGGCAGATGACCTGCCTGGAATGGGGAGAATGGCAAGTGAAAGGCTGTTCTCACATCACTGCTTCCCTGGAGGGACCACACCACTCTGAACATGGAGAGTCCATGTGCTCCAACCACCACGCCAAAGCTACCTACCCACAAAAGTTGGGAGAATGAATGAGTTCAATCTTCTCTATAGCTTGTTAGCAGGATTAACAAAAAATAACCCGAGGAAAAGGCTTCTGGTATCATTTAATAGATACTCTGTGTTACAGGGGCTTGTATGTTATTTAAACAAAAAACCCATGGTACTGTGTTTTGTATATTTATAGTAATCATTGTATATAAGATCAGATGTGAAAGTACTTAAAAACCTCAGCAAAAAACTTACCAACTTTTTAAAAACATCAATGGATGGGTTTTTAAGTTCTTAAAAGATTCTTTTCAAAAGTGAATGTTTTTTTCCTGCTCTATAACAAATGCTTGAGTTCTAGTCCAGTGCCCAGTTCCAATCAGATTTAAATTTAATATAAACCATGATTCTGAAACAATCATTTAAAAAAGTAATCTGATCAAGCAGGTATGTTGGTAAATGTGGGTGGGCAGCATGGAATATTTTGTTAATATAATTCAAGAATGATACTTTACTAGCGTAGTTCCTACTTTATTCTGCGATGTTCAGAATAACTTAGGGGCTCTGGAGTCACCTTTGGGTGCAGAGACTAATTAGGACACAGTCAGAAGACAGGATGGTAAAGAATCAGAGCCATGACTCATGAAACACTGCCTAGAGCAGATGTACAGGATGAATCTAACTGTCTTCAAATACTTGAAGTTGTTGTGTGGAATGAAATTTGCTCTTTATAGCCAGAAGGGATTGAGCTAGAGATGGAAATATAAGAAAACGGTTCAACTCATGTAAGAAGAACTTTCTAGTAAAGGACAAGTAAAAATGCTTTGAACATTCACATTGAGACTGAAAAGTTTCAAATTATTACATTTTATAGAAAACAAAAATGCATGTATGGGAATAGAAACCATGCAGCAAATCTCTAATTCTTGATATTGTTGTGAAGTTAAAACTGCTCTTAAAGAATGCTTAGAAAAAAACAAAGTAACTTAGGTAGTTAACACTAGAGCGTCAACATTAAACATTACATCCAGTCTTACACAGAGGTAATTTTCTAAGAACCGAGAGGGAGTTGATTGTTTCCATAACTACAGCTAACCAGGGCCCTTATAAGAGAGAATACTTCAGTTATTTCATATGAACATAATATAAAGGAAGTTGCCTGAAAGAGCAGATGGAGAAATAAGTAATAAACGAGGCATTTTGCTCACGGAAAATAGGTAAGCAGGGCGGAGGAGACACAAGTGGATTTAGGTAAGGTGAGTTTTGGGGTAAAAATACGAAATGTTATCACTGACGGCCATGCTGGTTTTAATAACTGAATCTTCCATTTTCAGATATTCTTGTATGAAAAGTACATTCTAAATGACTTTATTTGCTTCATCTAAGAACTTCAGGTTTTGTCAAGGTACTGATATTTTAAATAGGAAGCCAGGTAGTAGGTTAATTAGTACAACCAGGCATTTAAACAAAATTAAATTAAAGCTCAGCAGATGGGTCCTGTACCGTGATTTCAGAACCAGTCTGGAAGGCTCAACAAGAACACTTGGCTACTTTACATTTACAAAGCTAACCACAGAAAGCTGAATCCTCCATTGGGGTCCTGTGCTTGTAGCTGTCTCCTCATTTTTAGCATGCCCTACTGTTTAATTAAAAAACAGCTAGATTTCATTTCGGCAAAGAAACATCTGATTAAAAGTCAAGAATCCCACTCCATTGATGCAGCACCAGGAAACAGCAATACTTTAGACGAACATTTAAAAATAGATCACTGCTTCTATATTTGTGCATCTGGGAATCTTAATAAACACAGAATTTGAGATGCACAGAACCCGAATATAGAATCCTAGTGGAGAACAAAGCCATTAAGATTCTCACTGATAAAATTGTTTCTCATAGGATTTTTTTCTTCCTAAAAAAATATCTATGGTAGCAAATAGAGTCATTATCAATGTATATGTAGCTGCAAAAGGATGTCTGAAAAATTCTAGACAGAATGTACAGGGAGAAGAAATATTTTAAGATGGTTTAGACAAAATGTGTTGTGTTGCCAATATGAAAAAGAAAATGGCAGGGAGAAAGAGACATTAATGGAATTATAAATGTAGTAATGAGACAAGACAGAATTTAGGAATGAGAGCTTTTTATGCATTCAAGTGACTGTAAACTGTCATGGAACTGGGGACAATTAGCACAATACTAATAAATAATATTTCATTTCCCTGCAAGTTTTTTTTTCTTTCATTTTTTTTTTTGTTCTCATTCTCTCCCCATCCTATTGCTAGTCTTTATCACGAAGGCTAGATGCTTTACCCTGTGGTAAGCATCAGAATCGTTCTGTAAGTTTTAAATATTGCCTCTGGAGCCACCATGTCTCAGACACCCGGAGTCAGCCTTAGAGGAAGAATCTAGAGATTTCAGTTAAAAAAAATATCTGTGCAGGTGCTTCTGTAGCAGCAATGTGATAGTTTGTGACTAGTGCAGAGGTACTCTTTACTAATAGTGCCTACTGCTGCTTTCTCATCTGCCTGGCTTGTTTCCATTTCAATCTGTCCCAAATACATCTCGGATATCACCTTTCTAGTACTAAAGGACCCCCCCCCACCCTTGCCACAACAGCTGGTAATTGATACACAATCTAATTTCCAAAAAAAATTACTTGTGATATATCTGGTTGCAGCCCCAAAGCCACTTTCTCCATGATGCCCATTCCTTATTCACTAGTGTATATCAGTTAATAATTTTCAGTTTTGCATCATACTTAGCTGTGCTGTGTAAGGAGGATTCTGATATTACATATATATCCTACAAAAACAAACGTCTGCCTAGATAATTACAAAATAGACTCAAATTAAAGTGAGATGTTTTTAAGTAATAAAAATATTTCTATTTTTTCTTTTTCCTTTTTTCTTTTGTGCTAGATATTGAACCCAGGGCTAAGTATACAGTCTATATGACGGAGTCACAAATCTTTCTAATACTGAATCCCTGCTGCATGCATCTTTAAGCATCAACAGAGTAGGGACACATTAACTATGTCAGACCAGCCTCAGAGCTGTAATTCCACATGCCTATTTAAACTTATGTAAATGAGCACATTAAAGTAGAAACATATATAACATGTATATCAATAGAAGAAAACAAATTACTGTATAATTTGTTGCTGTTGTTGTTAGAGTAGGCTTAACTCATTAAATTCTCTGTGACTAAGGCACTTGAGAACAGCTAGCATGGAGGTCGTAGACTGTTTCTGTCACAGATATGAGGCATAAACCAACAAATACAACTTTCTTTTCACTGTGTTTCTAGTTCCTAGTTTGCATCTCACTCTTCAGTATTACCATAACCTCCTCCCCAACAAAAAACTCAAGTGAATCTTTGCTATAGCTAATTTTCTCCAGGAAAATAGACCCACAATCACTGTCCAAATATATTTATCCATCCCCAGATTTTTTTCTAATTAATGCAATTAATAGATAAGGAAACAAACAAAAAATCAGTAGGAAATAATTGTCATCTTTCTGGCTCAAAAAACATTACATAGATTGTCTTAAGAGAATGACTTTGTATGACAAGTATGTGTCACCTCTATTTGAGAAATGAAGAAGCTAAAATTAAATATACAATCAACAGATTCTCCCAAAGCAAACCCAATTCCATGTCCTTTGAAATCTACATTTTTTTTTCAAACATACTTAAAATTTTATGGGACTTCTAGAAACAAAGTCAATAATTGTGATAGGAAAAAAAAATCATTACACTCTTCCAATTCTTCTGAGTATATGACCAGTGATTCGTAAGATTACTTTGCTCGTTGACTATATCCTTGGTTAATGGACTTCAATTACTTTGAGTTCAAGCACTTTCTGCATCTGTTACTGTGAGTCAAGTAAATCATATATTTTACTTGATCAAGTAATTACAGTGAAAGATTTGAATACTAATCACAGAGAAAGAAAATAGCAAAAGCAAAAATCTATACCAGGAAAGATCAAATTAGACAATTGCTCAAAGGTTGGAGTGAGGGAAGAATTTCATATTTTGTAAAACTTATTACTACTGGGACTGGAGAGGTGGCTTATGGGTAAGAGAGTATCCACTCCTTCAGAGGACCTGACTCATTTTGCCACACCCATATTGAGTGCATGGGTAACCATAGCTCCAGGAATCTTATACCCTCTTCTGGCTAGCTCTGGTTCTACAGTCACATGCACAAACCACCCACCCCCACACACACACGTAATTATAACTTACATTTTAATCTTTAAAAAATTTAAATTGTTTCTTAAAATTTGATATTTTTAATCTTAAAATAATCTTTAAAAACCTTTTAAGAAAGTTATTTTCAAGCACTCACTCAGCTAACAATGCAAAAAATGATTATACTCAGTTTATGTAACAATTCTCAGTCAGTATCATACATCACAGTGAACGTAAATTGATAACCACTAGATATACTCGTAAATTATTTTTCAGGAAAAATCTAAAAAGTGTATTAAAAATATAAAAGACAGAAGAATGAAGTTAAAATTTGATTCTTTAAGAAGAAACCATTTGGGGCTGGTGAGATAACTGGGTGGGTGAAGGTAGCTGCCTCATGTGCTGGACATTTTTATGTCAACTTGAAACAGGCTAGAGTTATCTGAAAGGAGTGAAACTCATTGAGAAAATGTCTCCATAAATTCTGTCTCTAAAGCATTTTCTTAAATAGTGATTGATGGTGGAGGGTACAGTCCATTGTGGGTTGTGACCCTGAGTTGGTGGCCCTGAATTCTATAAGGATGCAGGCTGCACAAGCAAAGAGGAGCAATCCAGTAAGCAGAACCCCTTCAAGTCCTCTGCTTCAGTTCCTGCCTCAAGGTTCCTGCCCTGTTAGAGTTTCTGTCCTGCATTCCTTCAGTGGTGGACAATGATGTGGAAGTGTAAGCCAAATAAACCCTTTCCTCCTCAACTCACCTTTGGTCATGGTGTTTCATCACAGCAATAGTAACCCTAACTAAGACACATGTGCAGCCTGATGACCTTAGTTTGATCCCTAGGGCCCACATGGTAGGAGAATAATGACACCTCTTAGTTTTCCTTTGATCTCCACACATGTGCCATGACATGGGCAAATCGTCAACTTTACATACACTCAAACGCATGGATAAATAAGTGAATGTAAATAATTCTTTGTTTATTTATTTATTTATTTACTTATTTATTGAGACAGGGCTTTTCTGTTGTAACTCTGGCTATCCTGGAACTCACTCTGTAGACCAGTCTGGCCTCCAACTCACAGAGATCCGCCTGCCTCTGCCTCCTGAATACTGAATTTTGAGAATGTGTTCATTACAATACCTCTATTTTATTTTTCTTTTATAAAATGTGTATCTAATGATTACAGTCAATGGCATTTCTTTCCTTTAGACCTCCACTGAGCCTCTCCATTAATATCTGCTCACCTTTGTCTTCTCCATGGTGCTGTTTGCCACATCTTAACCATATATTCAACAGTGTCATTGCACCTGTTCCTCTACTTTGTTCTTTTCTATATTTATGCAGATATAGCCTTCACTGTACCTGCCAGCATTTACTAGTTTCATTTCTTTTTAGCAGATAGTGCCTTGCAATCTACAGAATAAATGTTAGATATTCATTTCTGAAACTGAAAAAGTAAAGAAGACAGAATACAGAGAAAGAAGAAAAGGGGAAAAGTGAATGAAGTAAAAATTCAATAATAAATCCATTTTCCTTTGTAATTTATCTCAAACTATTGAAACTTAATATTTTCCCCTGGTATTACCTTTCTTCAGCACCTCAGTTTGAATTCAGCTTCTCTTATAAAAATATCATAGAAAGATACAAAAAGATACTAGAGGCAGACACCAAAGTCATGAGTTATAGTGTACCTAGAGCTTCCTACAAGACATTGTGGTTCTATTAATCCACATTAGGAACTATAGTGAAAAACACTTGGTCATTTATCCAGGGCTGAAGGTGTAGATAAATACGAGGTTGTCTTTCTGCCATGCATGAGGCTCTGGATTCTGTCTCCAGTGCACCACACAAACACACACAATCAATAGTATTTTTGCAGGCTTTTACAATAAACTTTTGGTTTTGCAAATAAACATTTGGTTGCATGTCTATAACCAAAGCCCTAGGGAAGAGGAGGCAGGGAAAGAGATTTGGAGGCTACTCTGAGTTGAGAGAGAGAGAGAGAGAGAAAGAGAGAGACAGAGAGAGACAGAGAAGGGGAGGGGAAGGGGAAGGGGAAGTGGAAGGGAAGGGGAGGAGGGGAAGGGAAGGGAAGGGAAGGGAGAGGGGAAGGGAAGGGAAGGGAAGGGGAAGGGAAGGGAAGGGAAGGGAAGGGAAGGGAAGGGAAGGGAAGGGAAGGGAAGGGAAGGGAAGGGAAGGGAAGGGAAGGGAAGGGAAGAACATGGAGCTTCTGAAACATCACGGTTTCTCTTTAAAACAGTGTCCCACATTTTCTGCCAAGATATGCCTCATTTCACCTTCTCTTCTGTATCAGCTCCTTGTCATTTGGGAGCCTCGAGCCTCTTCTTTTACACAAAGACACAGAATGATGGAACATCCTAAGTTCAGTCTAAGACTCCCCTTCTTTTTATCCTGTAAAACCTTCTCCTTCTACAACGTGAATTATGATCTAAACACAAATGATATCTTCTGTGTGCTGCACCAATATGTTCAATTTCCTATAAGACAACTCTCCTAGGATTTATTTCCCAACACACATTCATGTCCGAAATCAAATTCACAGTCTTCCCACACAACTCAGTGCGTTTTCTATCACAATGAATAACACCCACATCCATCTAGTTGCACAAGCCTGAAAACTCATCTTGACAACAAACTAATCTATCCACATCCACCTCATGCCCTTTTGTCTGCTCACAACACTGAAGCTTGGTGATAATTTAAAAATGAATTCTGCTACTTCCTGTCCCTTATTCAACACCTTTCAATAGCCTCCCATCACTCTCAAACAAATCTTCCACATGACCTGAGATGCCCTGTATGATCTGATTCTACTGCCATGATCTTTCCCTATGCTCTGTCTCTCTGCATTTTCCGAACAATATAGTTGCCTTTTCAGTTGTTTGATTACTCTTTCTCAAGAGTTTGCCTGCATTCTATCTATTGTAGTCTTACCTAACAGAATTTCAGTTTGTCCTTTAGATACAAGGTCACATTTACCTAACCAAGAGAAGTTTGACTTCCCCCAAAAGGTCATATAACCTAGTGATGAACTCTCAGAACACTATACAGCCTTTGCCCTTATATGATATTTATTTTGGAGTTATACCTTGACATTTGTTATGATCATTTTCTAATTATACACGTTTTCTGCTTCTAGACTATAATTTCCACAAAGGCAAGGATGCTATTTACTTGATTCTTTATTTTTAATCTCCCTTGTTACCAAAATGCCCAGAATGTATCAGGCATAAATAAACACAAGACTAATGAATGGCCAAATGAATAGTGGTTGTCTGAACTGGTGTGGTATACAGATATATGGGAGTTTAGGATGAGATGATAAATCTATATAAAGAGTAGGAGAAATCATTAAGCCATTTTCTGATTTGATAACTAGATGCTAAGAAAGTTTGCCCTGGTTTAATAGAATGATTTTGGCCTAAAACCAATGTTTTATAATTGAGACATGGAATATTTGATAAAAAAAAAAAAGTAATAAGCCTGAGGTTGGAAGATCATGGCTTACATTCATCCTTTTGTTTATTCAATTAATCAATCAGCCACCTACTAAACAGAATTTAAAAAAAAACAAACTATTTTTACTTTGTCCCTGGCTAACCTTTTTGACTACAAATAAGAGATTATTGTCAATAAGAAGCTTACAGGCAAATAGGTAAACCATCAGAAGCCCAGAGCCAATAGTGAGGAAAGAGCTTGTCACTTCTTACTGGGTTTAGATTTTGGTGACACTGGGAGAAACATATTTTAAAGGTGGGAACTAATAGAGCAGAGGCTGATGGTCCCAGGCAGAAGGACTCAGAGAGCATGCTTTTGGACCATCATGTTTATGGTATATTGGTTGTTTTTCTAAGAAAGAACACATCTGAATAAAGAACAACTTAAATTGTTAAATTGCAGGCCAAATTAAAATAGGATACTATTAGACTGTAGTAAAATCGATTAAATTTTAAAAGCAAACTGGATATTATTAAGACAGATGTTACAGTGAAGTATTAATTTAGTAAAGACATTGTTCAAGAAAACAGAGACATGATATTGACTATAGTCACTGTATAGGTGTTTTTCCTTCATTTATGGGTAATGAAGACAATGCTTTTATATTATGTATTGCAACCTCTGTTTATCCAAGTTTAAATTACCAGCAAGACCTCAGCATAAAGAAAATATGTCAACAAATAAGTCTGATATGTTTTCATGGCAGTTATCTTTAGGTAGAAGGAAAAAAAAAAACATAGATATCTCTGTTAATTTTTCCCTTGTATATAAATCCAAATCCTTATTCCTTATTTTTGTCACAGCCAGACTTTGATAACTACAATCTTAAGAGGAAAAAGAAATGCTATCACCTGAGAAAAATGAAGGATAAGAAAACTAATGGTAGTCTGGGCTGGCATCTCTGGTCTCTTAGAGTCTGTAGAACATCTGTCCAGGAACTTCTGGCTGTTAGAGTCTTCATTGAGAAGTCAGGTGTTATTCTAATAGGATTGCCTTTGTATGTAACTTGGTCTTTTTCCATCGTAGCCTTTAGTATTCTTTCTTAGGTCTGTACATTTAATGTTTTGATTATTATGTGCTGAGGGAACTTTGTTTCCTGGTCCAGTCTCTTTGGTGTTCTGTATGCTTCTTGTATCTTGATAGGCATCTCTTTATTTAGGTTAAGGAAATTTTCTTCTATGACTTTGTTAAAAATATTTTCTGTTCCTTTGATCCAGGCTTCTTCTCCTTCCTCTATTCCTATTATTAGTAGTAGATTTGGTCTTTTCATAATGTCCCAGATTTTCTGGATTTTTGTGCTAGGATTTTTTTTTTTTTTAGATTTAACATTTTATTTACTGTGGTATCCACTTTTTCTCTCGTCTTCAATGCCTGACACTCTTTCTTCTATCTCTTGTCTATTGGTGAGGCTTGCCTCTGAGGTTCCTGTTTGAGTTCTTAAATTTTTCATTTCCAGATTTCCCTCAGTTTGGGTCTTCTTTATTGATGTGATTTCTACTTTTATGGCTTAAACTGTTTTATTCATTTATTTCTGCTGTTTGTTTGTATTTGCATATATTTTTAAAGGGATTTATTCATTTCCTCTTTAATGATGTATAGCATATTAAAAAATGCTGTCTTAAGATCTTCTTTTTGTGCTTCAGCTATGTTATAATACTTAGGGCCTATTGTGGTACAGTTTCTAGGTTCCAGTGGACACTTATTGTCTTGTCTGTTATTGATTGTATTTTTATGCTGGTGTCAAGACATCTGGGTTTGGGAAGAATATAATTCCAGGTGATAATATCTGGCCTTGTCTTTGTTGTGTGGGTGTTTTGTTCTGTTGTTTCTCTTGCTCTCTCTGGTTCTTGGGAAAGTGTGCCCATTGTGTTTTGCCTGGTTGCAAATTCCTGGACACTGATGGTGTGGGAGTTAGAAAGAGGGGCTAGAGGGATCCACAGGAAGACAAAAGCAAGATATTATATCAGATCTGCTTAGTCCCCTGGAGTGGGAACAGTGATGAGGGGCCTCAGCAGGTGGTAAGGTGCAGAGCTGGATACGAGACTGAGGGATTAGACTTGGAGGAATGCAGGAAGAGGTGAAGATCTACATTTAGGCATGGGCTTCTCTCTCTGGAGTGGCCTTTCTGTTCCCAGAGAATGCCTAATGGAGTTAGAGACTGGGATTATGTAATGGGTTGGGGAGAAGGAAGTTTGGAGGGGAAGATCTGTGGGATCCCCCCAAAAGGGGGATGGGGCAAGGAAGGCTAAGACAGGTGGTCTGCTGTGGAGCTGGGATAAGACTGGGGAATTGGTTTTGGAGCAGCTGAGGGAGAAATGAGGATATGCAGTTAACCTACCTGATTTCCTGGCCAGCGAAACCTGTTGTTCTAACAGAGGTCAAACAGAAACTAAGAGACCACAGATGGCAGTCCAGATTACTATATCCATCAAAACTTTCAATCACAAGAAATGGAAAAAAATAAGACATTCAGTAATAAAATCAAATTTAAGAAATATTTATGTCAAGTCCAGTCCTATAATGGAGACCTACTAGAAGGAAAACTCCAACCTAAAGAGGTTAACAATACCCAAGAAAATACAATGAATAAATAATCCCAGACCAATAAATCAAAAAGAAGGGAAACACACACACAGCCTATCACCATCACAACAACAACAACTATAAAATAACAGGAATCAATCAACAGGAATCAACAGATACTGTTAATTGATATTTCTCATCATCAACGGTTCCAATTCCCTAATAAAAAGACACAGACTAACAGAATGCATTTGAAAACAGAATCCATCCTTCTGCCCCATCTAAGAAACACACTTTAATACAAGGATACATATCTCCTCAGGGTAAAAGATTAGAAAAATATATTCTAAGCAAACAGAACTTAGCAGCAAGTTGGGATAGACATTTTAATATGTGTCAAAACAGATTGCAAGCCAAAATGGCTCAGAAGAGATAGAGAAGGATACTACGAACGTCAAAGGAAAAATTCCCTGAGGACAATGTAATTCTTAACGTCTGTGGACTAACCACAAAGGCACGAAAGTTCATAAAAGAAACACTACTACAGCTTAAATCACATGTTGACCTTCACACTTGATAGTGGAAGACTTCACTATACTACTCTCGCCTGTGCAGGACAACTCCAAACGGCTCAGTGACCTCAATATAAACCAGATACATTGAACCTGTTAGAAGAGAAAGTGGGAAATAGCCTTGATCCTATTGGCATGCACACACACACACACACACACACAACCCTAAAAACAAAAGCAACAACAATAACAACAAAAGCTATTTGACTGGAACACCATCAGTAAAGGCACAAAGATTAACAATTGATAAATTGGAGTTCATGAAACTGAAAAGCTTCTGGACTTTAAAGGACACTGTCATTCTGACAGAGACACCTAGAGAATGAGAATACATATCCAATCTACCAAAATATATAAAAAATGCAAAGCCCTAGAAAACAAATTACCCAATTTGAAAATGGAGTACAGATCTAAAGAGAGCATCTCAAAAGAGGAAATTCAAATTGCTGAGAAATACTTAAAGAAATGTTCATCATCCTTAGCTATCCAAGAAATGCAAATCAAAACTACTTTGAGATTTCATCTTACATCCATCAGAATAGCTAGGATGAGTAAAGCTAGTGACAGCTCATGCTGTCAAGGATGTGGAGTAATGGAAATATCCATCCATTGTTAGTGGAACTGGAAACTTGTAAAGCCAATATGGAAATCAGTGTGGCAGTTCCTCAGAAAGATAGGACTCAATCAACCTCAAGGTCTAGGTATACCACTCTTGGACATATACTCACAGGATCTTCACCCTACCGCAGAGATACTTGCTCAAACTTGCTCATTCCTGCTCTATTCATAATGGACAGAAACTGGAAAAAACAAAACAAAACCCTAGAGGTCCGCCAACAGATGAATGGATAAGGAATATGTGGTACATTTACACAATGGAATATTGTCAGCAATAAAAAATAAAATCATGAATTTTGCAGTTAAATTGTTTGAACTAGAAACACTTATATGTGTTTATTTGTTTTTAAGTCAAATGATAACCAACCTACAGTCTGTAGAACCACAGAGATTAGGTATAGAGTAAGGGACTAGGGGGGACAGATCGATTTCATTATGAAAGAAAACAGAATAGATAGTTATGAATGGATAGGGGTGCTTAAAAGGGAAAATCAAGTGGGGAGTTGGAGGAGAGAGTAAGAACAGGGAGGGAATGTGGGGAGAAACAGCTACAGTTAAGGGCTATTTGAGGGATATCAGGGAAACCTAATATAGTAAAAGTTTCCTAAAATGTATTCGATATATAAAGTTGATCTAAATGAAATCACCAAATAATAGGGGAGACAGAGCCCCAACTGGATATCTCAGCACCAAATGAAGTTTCCAGTACTGGGATTGGCTACATCTAATTGAGTTGTTGGTAACCTCTGAACAATCCAAGCTATTGCCAAAATTATAGGTTGCTTTCCACAAACTGACTTCAAAACATCTTTGTTGAAGTAAATACCTACACAACTCATTGAACATAGAGATATTGAGCTGGTGTCTATGTTCAGCCTTCACCCTTATGTTCTAGTGTCTTTGGAAGATGAAAGTACTCTGGATGGTACCAAAAGAGAAACGTAAACACCAACCTGGCAACAAACCCTATGATCTACAGTGGTTTCCTATGTATAAGATATGCTAGTACAATGGTAGCACATGACTTGTGGGAGTATCTAACCAATATCTGATTTGACTTAAGGCTCACTCTACGAGATGAAGTCCATCCCAACAGTGCTTGGATGACCCAGAACCTGAGACTAAATAGTCCAGAGATCTAGGTTAAAACCAAATACTATTGTTCTTAAAATATTAAGGAAGTAGTAAATAACTCCTAATGACATTCTGATGTACTCATAGATCAGTACCTTGCTCAGTCATCCTCAGAGAAGCTTCCTCCTTCCTATAGGAGATGGTCAGAAATACAGAGACCCACAGCCAGACATTATTCAGAGAATGAGAGCTCAGGGAAGAGGAGCCAGAAAGAGTGTAAGGGCCAAAGGGAATGGAGGCCATCCCTCCATTGAAGGGAAACAATCCCTCTAAATGAAGATGATCAAAACTCATGAACTCATAGAAACTGGAGCTGCATGTGTACTATCTGCAGGGGTCTGCACTAGGTCTTCTGCATATATATTATGACTTCCAGTTTAGTGTTTATGGGATTTCTGAGTGTGTAAACAAGTCCTTTTCCTTCTTTTTGTTTGTTCCATTTTGATGTATTAGTTTTTGTTTTGTCTCATATTTTATTTTGCTTTATTTTACTATATTTTTATTATTAAATGCTGGACAGCAGTTTGTTTACTGATTAGAGACAGAAAGGGAGTGGATCCAGATAAGAGAGTAGGTGGAGAAGAACTGAGAGGGGTTGAGGGATATATTATGTGAGAAAAAAGCTATTTTCAATAAACAGAAAAGAAAACAACAGAATTCTGAAAAGTTTTCATTGGATTGGACAAAAGATGGTCAATTTAAATGAATATCAAGCATTCTATAACCTGTAATGGACATTTTTGGAATGCTACTATGTTAATTATGATGCTAATTGTATGTGCATGTAAGTATTTTCTAAACATGCTTATTCTTATGATTCCTGTCCCTCAGCAAATATGCTTCTGAATAAATGATTATATATACACTCTTCTTTTGTAAGGTTCCTGGTTGGGTAATATCTGCTGCAAGAAATAAAGGCAAAATCTAATCTCAGAAAGTCACTAATCATACCCTTATGTAAGATAATCATAGTTATGGGTAGTTAATGGAAATGTAAATGAGATCATGGAGAGCTTATGGAGTATGGAGAAAAATAGAATTGTAATATACTGATTTGATGTTGGACCAATAAGATGTTCATAAGAAATAACCTGCAACTCAAAAGTCCCCCTTGTCCTGTGGGAATTATAAATTTTTAGTTGATCAAAAGCCCTGAATTTTACATAAGTAAATTGTGATCTGATTTTAAATGGATTTTTTAAAATAAATTTGCTCAATAGAGATAGCTATCCAGATGTTCAGTTCCCAAATACAGAAACAAAAATGACTTACTAGAAAGAATTTTAGTTGTTTACTGTAGCAATTTCTGATAAGGATGGAGACAGTAGACCATGCTCTTTATCAGTTTATGCTTTCTTTGGCCATTTTAGTAACAATGCTGTTGTTGGGCCTGTTTTATTTATAAAATAGATTTATAATACAGAATTAATTGGAAATATCAACACCCAATGAAATGTAACAAATTTTGTCTTAGTGATTATAGGAAAATCTTGGCTTTTCAGTTCTGATCAGTAGTAGAATGGAATGATTGGTATAAATCCTCACCTAAGAAGGGACCTTGGGATTCTTCTCAGTTTTAAGTCATTTAATATTGGATTACCAACATTGATACGGATTGATTGCCTGGTTTCTCTGTGGTTGAACCATGTACACTTAAGGTGACATTATCTTTAGAAATATCATAACTTAGGTCTCAAACAAAATACATCTAGCTTCAGTTTCTGCAAAGTTTATGATGATCATTTCACTAAAACCATAGGAAAGTAAGATCTGCTGTGAAGGTGTATGGAAATAGACATCTCATGCATATTAATTGGCTGAAAAGAAAATTCTTATAGAATTTTGAAGATTATAGATAAGAGAAAAGAGAGCTTAATGGAGATAGAGTGATTCCCTCCTGGGTCAACTTCTACCCACTAAAAGTTAGTTTTGAAACCCAGAGACTCCCTGAGAGAGTCTTCTCCTTGAGTTTTTGTCCTTTGCTAGGAACACAATAAATTCATGTACACATATAACTATATGACAATTGGTTATACGACAGCATGTGTGTCGTTTTGCATGTAAACAGGGAGATGAGAAAAATAGAATTTTAAAAATAAGGCTATTGTGAAATGTGAAAGTTTTCCTTACTAACCAAGCAATTAATTATTTTGACCTTTTGGCAGGAAACACAATTTACATATGTTCCCAGGCAACAACAGGGCTGCTGGGTAAGCAAGTTCTGATTCAGACTCTAGAAGGTGCTTGTGGAAAAGTGCTTCTCCCTCTATACCTGAGAAGAAACTAAGTCATCCTTCAAAGCACAGGGCAGAGAATGGGACTGACGTTTTGTATAAGCAGGGCTCCTAATGCTTTTGCTTCTATTAAGTTCAGGAACGTGTGGTTTGATGATGTCTTTCCAGTTGTAAGGCACTGGCAGCCTCGCATTTTTATTGCACTTGACAAAATAAAAAGTAGCTTGATGACAGTAATAACTGGGACGCGGATTAGAGTGTTTGACCTAACCACATATGGCATTTTATAGCTTGGCTTCAGACAGCTCATCTTTTGAGACTTCCATCGGTTCATAAAAGCAGAATTTAGCATTTAATACTCTAATAACTATGGAACTTCTGGGGAAAAAAAGGATTGCTTTGAGGACACAAACCCCTCAGCATCAACATCTAACTTCATCATTGCCCGACAAACTCTCTCATGTGGTCCTGCATTAGAGAATAGGATACTTTAAAGAACTGATACATTAATTCATTTTTGTGATGTCATATGGTTTGTTGCACTTTTCTATCAAATCCTGTCAATTCTTCCCTCTTATATGTAAAATGTAACAATCTCATCAAGAGACATGAATCTATTTTACAGGGTGTTCTGTGTACACAGCACATTTTTACACAGAGAATAAATAATGGCTTTGGATTCAGCTGTCTGGGAAGCTTGCATATATCTTTCTTTTATGGTCTTGTTGTAAACGGGGTTGTGACATCCAATTCCTGGGGCTGTTGCGCTGGTTTTAGAAAGCAGGTTGCATGGAACATCTACTTCAGGAACCAGAGCCAGCAGTAGCCCTCAATGTTGATTTCCCTCTGCAAGCATATGTTGCCATAAATGCATATTTAAATTAATCGGAATGGGAAACTTACCTTTAAATAATTACAGTAAAATCGAATGCAAGTAGGTATTACGAAGATACTAGAATTTAAGCTTTTTTATGTGCAGTTATGAAGTCTTCATTATGGAGTGACATGTGGCAAAATCAATGTTTTAGTGATGAGACATTGAAGTGAAATGACAGAATCATCAATATGTCCTAGGAATACTGTGCACTTGGCAGAATGACAATGGTGCCTAGAACAATGCCTTCCCCTGGGGAGGAATTTTCTCATTTCTTTTGCCAGGATGCTTCCAGTCTGATCATGACCTATTTCAAGAGACAGAATGAATCCTCTACTCTAATCTCCATAGGGGCTTAGGACTTCCAGGTTCTCTTTCAAATCTTCCCGACTTCCTCAATAATGGTGGCCCACAGATTACTCATTCTGGCATGGCATAGACCCTTTCCTTTATGCTTTTCTCCATATTTAATTACTGTCAAATCTCTTGAATATTTGATGCCCACATATATCTGTCCTCCCCGATGTTTCTAGCATATATGCTAGAAGCAGACAGGCATCTCTTTATGTTCTATTCACTAACAAGTCTTCAACATCTAACATTCGGAACTAGGTAGGTATTTATGGCCATTTACTAAATGCTTGAATAACCGCCCACATATGAGGCAATATTTTTTTTATCTTACATTTTCCTGATCTGTTGACAATGCATATAAACGGCTGTAGTGTAATCATGAGAAGTTTGTATGAGAACACACAACACACACGTACACAACATACACCGTAGTAAAATCTAAGAACTTAATATGTGAAGTTAAACAAACTTCATATTAGAAAGAAGCAGCATTCATAACAGCACTTTCTGAGCACATCGATTTCTTTATCTCGTATTCCTATTCACTCACTGGAAAGAGCGTGTGCTAAAGTAGTACTTTGTTTTCTTCAGATTTCTTGAAATAATAAGGAGTATCTCTAAATTACAGATAACATTTTAATCTTGATTTAGGGAAGAAAAATTGTACTAGTATTTATGAAATATGAGCACCCCATGGGTTAGGGGTAATAAAGAATACTTCTTGGATGCTACTTCACATACAACGAAAATATTTTTGCTCGCTATTAGAGTTTAACATGTGGGTTATACATTACAGTGCTTTTGTGTTTTTGAGAAGAGTTTTGTTAGGAAGTCCAAGTAGCCTCTAAGTTGAGATCCTCCTGTCTCAGTTTGACAATATAGTTATGTGCCATCTCAACTAGCTATTTACATAATTTAATTGAATAGTAATACGATTTTCAAAATTAATTTTTCATGATTATAAAAAAGAATGAGTTTCATTTAGGCAAGAACTGAGAAACAACTCCTAGAGTTGCAAGGGATTCCTTACTTGTCAGACTATTCAGTTAATCACCTTTCCAGTTCTGAGATTCAAAACTAGGATGGCCACCATGGCTGAAGAACTAAAAAAATTATGCTAAAAACCATCAAATATCATTACAAAGAAAAAAATTCTATTTAAAATTTCTATTGGAATTTTTCTAGCCTGGGAAGCAGAGGCAGGGGGATCTCTATGAGTTCAAGGCCAGTCTGGTCTACAGAGTGAGCTCCAGGACGGCCAGAGTTACAAGAGAGAAAATCCATTTTGAGAAAAAAAAAAAGGAGTTTTCTAATAAAATTGTTTCTAAAACAGTTTAATTAAGTCAAAGTAATAACACACCAAGTAATAACACTGTACCACTAGTAATTACATATGAAATCTGATGTGGCAAGTCAGGTAATGCATATTATTAGGACACAAGTTATTTGCCTTTGTATATTTTTATGTTTTTGCAGATTATAGCTTAAGTGACATTATTCATAAAATAAAACTAAATGCAAACGATTTCTTATTAGCAGCGAGTATTGGTATTTCCCCTTCAAATGTCAAACAAAATACCTTGCAGCCTTTTATTTTAAAGGGTTTGTTTTTAAGGCTGATTTGCATGTAATAATGAATTCTAGAATTAATGAATTTCATCCCTGGACCGAGTGAGAGATAAACAGATTGCTGGGGCACAGGGGTCATGATGCTTTCTACATCATGTCACAGTCGGGTTCCTGTGATAATACACCATGATCAAAGTAACTTGTGAAGGAAACAGCTTATTTTCTTTTACACCACCAGGTCAAGGTCCATCTCTCAGGCTAAATCAGGGTGGGGGAACCTGGAGGCGGGAACCAAAACAGAAGCTGTGGTGGTACCCTGCTCCTCTTGGTTTTCTAAGCGGGCTTGCTTCTTACAGCACTCAGAAACACTCTAGAAGGAGTGGCATCGTCCACAGTGAGTATCAATCATGAATCAAAACATACCCCACAGGCTTTGCTACAGGCCAATCAGATGGAGGCATTTGTCTCTAGTTAAGATTCCCTCTTCCAGATTTGTCTACATTTGCTTTATATTGACAAAAATTAATTAACGCAAATCATTCTATCTATCCTAAGATCCAAGGCAATGATTTTACCAGAGTAGATATTTATGAAATATGTTGTAAGGCATTAATTTTTTTTAATTGGCTAATAATAACTCTCTCCAATGTATTGCATATTATATATCAAAATATAAAAATCTAAATCTCACAAACATGTACAGTAAGCATTGTCTACAAAAGTCAACTGAGACTTAGTGCATAGACTTATTGGTTACAATTTTTGGTAACAATTTTTCTAAAATTATTACTAAAATTATCTAAAATTATTGGTAACAGTTTTTCTAAAATTGTTACTCTGTTTTATATAGTTATAAAGTTATTGAATTTGGAATATGATAACATGTTAATTAGAAATGATTCTGATACTCTTGTGATATAGTTACATGCATAGGCTTTTTTATCTCTATTTTCAGCTTAATACACTAGATATTTCATTCTCTTAACCAGATAAATTATATTTTACACAGTGTAGTTTTAAGGAATATAATGTGATTCTCTGCATTGTCATGTATGAATGGTATAATATTATCAACTCAGTTGAAATGGTAGAAAGTTTTTCTTATAAGAAAATGTGACGGAGAACTATGTTTTCATGTGTGTGCCTGCTTTATTTACGTATATTTCTGTTTACCACATGTATACCTGGTGCTCATAAAGTTCAGAAAAGAGCATTGAATCTCCTGAAACTTAAAGACTGTGATGAGCCTCCGTGTAGCTGCTGGAAATTGAACCCTGCTGGTCCACGGGAAGAGTATCATGTGCTCTTAATTGCTAAGCCATGTCTCCAGCCCTGAGAAGTAAATTCTTAAACATATTTATATTAACTTACATGTAACGATACTGTGCTTTATTAGCTAAATGAACCTATATATGAAGTAAAGGCCTATTTTTCAGTTCAAGATTATAGAAAATTAATGTATATATTATAAGTTATTCTAGAATATTCAGAAACATTTAATTCAAGAAATTTTGAGACTATTTGAATGTTATATTCATAACTTTAACCAATATACTTTTTTCATACGTTCAGAAAGATCTGCGGTTGAAACAGGAAGACTCTAGCATGGCTGAGGCTAGGCTGGACTGCATAGCTAGTCTGGGCTACAGAGTAAAAACCAGGCTCAGCAACAACAACAAAAGCACTTTAAAAGTTCATTGCACTTACATTATTTATAGCACAATAAAATATACAGTTTTTCTTAGAGTATTTTTTATATGAAACAAAGAACACAATATTTACTTTGCAGATAGAGTTTAAATTTGACATTTAAAACCCTTTAATTACAGTTTTGAACATATACACTGATTTCCTACCAGATATAATATAAATGACTTTTGTCATTTTTTGTCATTTTTCTGAGTTTAGAACTGGACAGAATTCACCCCGTACAACCGTGGCCAAATGGTCCCTGCTTATTGGCATAATGCTACAAATGGCTTTCAGAAGTGTTTCATTGATTTCCATGTGAGAATTCAAAACACCAGATGATGTCTTTCAGAGCAGACTACATGTTCTGTGGCTGCTCTCAGGTAATAGAACGTTGACTCACTAGAGGGCTCAGGGTCATGTTGCCGTTGGAGTTGACAATTAGCAAGTTACTTTTTATTTCACGAGAAATATGCATGTGCTGACACAAATGAAGAGAAAAATAACTCCTTATCTATCTTCTATCTAATTGAGTGCATCTCTATTCAGCTTATTTGTTCTGTGCCAACTGATGGTCTACTACTTTCCAGAAAGACAAAAATTTTAGGAAAAACACAATCATATTGATATTTTTAAAGAATATTATTCAGTAACTGCTATTATACTGAAAATTCTTTCTATTTTTCCATAGTTTTATCACTCTACAAATTTATATTATCTACTATTTTTTACAATATTGGGGATTAAACCTAGGACCTAGCTAAACTACCTAACCATTCTACCACCAAGTTACAGATGAAGCCTTACTTTACTGCCTGTAAGAACACATACTCTAGAAGGCAGCTACACAAATCCTTACATACTATATGCCCGATAAAATGATATAGAAATGCCCTGAAATGCACTCCAATTGCTGCACTTGCCTTGAATTAGACCTTTAAACAATCTGTTTATACATGTATATTTTCATTGTGGAATCAGTGGTTATTATCATAAACATAATATTAAGATTTTATTATCTCATGTGGTCATAATTAATAGAGATCTGGCAAAACTTTTGGATGCTCCAAAAAGAAAGGGCTGAGGAGGACACGCCCTTCTTCTACTATTTCTTCTACTAAGAGAATGGTCCATCTTAAGTGACATGTGCTCATTCTGATAGCACGCATATGTGGGGGCCAAGCCCTCATCAACACAGTTGGCGTCTGAGGAGGGATGCTGCTTGGTCTTACGATCAACATTTTGTTGACAACTACACGAACAAATATTTGGACATGTTTTCATAACAGCAAATTAGCTCATCCAATTACTCTCCAATTTACACTTGTATTACTATTAACAGCTAGATTGTCCTTTCACACAAATAATAATGGCCTCAACCACTAAAATGAAAATCAAAAGCAGGCAAAAGCTCAGTTTTCTTAATACCAAGACAGAAATGTTAATTACAGAGGATATTGAAATATAAAAGAACTCCCTTTGCTGTCTCCAATCTCTTTTGAACTTCTCAGGGGTTTAAATATAGTGTTTACTTGGCAGATATTCACGTCTAGAAAATGGAGAAAAGAAAAAAAATTCCACACCAAAATAAAATCTCAGATTCAGTAACTAACACTAATCTTCATCGATCATTTAAGAATGTTCTCATTTAGGCAAAATTTCTCCTAAGAGGTCCACATTTAATTCAAAATTAATGTTTTTAGAAAATAATTTTCTCTTCATAAAAAATTGTCACGATACAGTAGATGCTTGAATTTAAAAGACAATGTTCACAAGTGTTCTTTCTAGTAGTAATGGATCAATATCAACTCAACTAGAGAGAGAAACATATACGCGCACCTTTACAATATGTGAAGCTTTGTGTAGAAAAGACACAGTGGAATAAAAAGATTGGGTATTGTTTAATAGAAATATCTCATAAAAGAACTTAAAAATGCATTCATGAAATCGAATGAAAAGGAAAATATTATGTCAAGTGACTTTAATTGCCTTCTAGTGTTCTCACAAAACCCATTAAAATTGTATGCATAGCTGACAGTGTTGAGTATTTAAATTAAGAAACAGGAATAACCAACAAAGACCCAAATTCACGTTACTATAAGTGCTATAGAACAATTGCATTTTATACAGGTGGATTTTCTAAAATATAAATAAGATCTTGCCTCTGGGTGGTTTGCAATTCTGCACTGCTCTTGGTGTTCAGTCTCCCCTTCTTTGGCCTACAAGAGCTGGATAATGAAGCACAACATGCGCACCAGTCTCTTCCCTACCTGTCCACCCAAGGCCAAAGTTCTAGGTAAGCCTGCTTTTGTTCCATTTTTACAGAAGCACCGAGATCATGTCTCTCGTGGGACCTTTATGGCTCACTTCACTGAGGGAACAGGACATGAGATCTTCCAAATGTGGTGTCTCCACAAAGATGATTCCCTTGACTCTAAATTTATTTTCCCCACTGTCATTCTCTATCCTATCTTTTGTTCCTCCTCACAGATTAATCCGTCTCTGGATTTCACTATATCTACTTAGGCACTAGTATCTATCTTCTCCTGAATATAAGTTCTAAGACAGTAGGTGTATTATATATAGCTTGCTTATAAATCTGGTCTTAGTAATGCAAGAGAGCAATGAAACTACTTAAATATTTGTTAAATGAAAAAGGAAAATGATGTTAACATATTTTTAATGATTTATCCCAATCAAAGTGGGTATCTTTTCAGAAAACTACGAAATTACAGCTGTCTTAAATACAACCTCCTAAGTCATCTGCTAGCACACATCTACTAGCGACTTTCAATAACCACGTACTTGATTAAAATGTTTCATAATACTTGTGTTTGGTATTGCTTTTGACACTCATCAATGCTATTTTTAATCTAGATAAGGAAACTAACTTTTCATATAATTTTCTTAGCTTGTGTTTCAGAAATTACATTACACATAAAAAGCTAGTAGGTACAGTCCCTTTTAGAACACAAATAATGAGTTATCTTCAAAGTGTCTTCATATTGCAAAATGATTTACCTTGCCTATAAAATAATCTATTGATAAAATTACTTTGCAGGATCTGATGATATAACTTAGTGACAGGGTGCTTACCAAACATATATAAAAAGACCCAGATTTGATGTGCAGGACCAAATAAAATAAAATTTAAAAATTATTTTGTAGTTTCACTAAAATAATATTAAAAATATAAAGTGTACAAACTATATCTGCCTAAACATTTTCAAACAATGCTTTAAAAGCAAACTCAGAAATACCAATTATTAAACAAAGAACTTAATGTATTTAGGAGAGACATTAAATTTTCAAGAAAAAAGTCTTGAATAAGACACACACACATTATGCGTGTGCGCACACACATTATCATCTAAGGAGAAAAATATTAACATGACATATACAATTTGAAAAACTTGCAATTGAAGTAGATGTCATCCACCTTCAATATTTAAATTCTAATTGCATCTAACATTGATTTAAAAAATGATAAAATCATATATAGAGAATAATACACAGATTTCTGAAAAAAACATTTCTGTCCAGGTTTTTTTTTTTTTTTTTTTTTTTTTTAGCTTTTTATTGCTTGCAGTTTCTCTGACGTTTTGTTTGCTTAGATTTTCATAATCACTCATCAAATTATATACGGCCTTGGATGTTTTATACTCTGTGCCTGATACTGTTCTAGCTTCAACAGTTTACTTTAAGGATAAGCTCAAGTCCCCTTTAAGGGAGGCACTCAAGAGAAGCTTACCAGTAATCTCTACTATTAAAAGAGTTCAACTATAAGTTTTAATCTTATATTCTATTTGAAAGTGGTTCTATACAGTGAGTAAGATTTTCTCATTCTATTTTTTTGTAAGAAACAATATTACAAAAGAACTGGCCAAATCAAAGTCATCAATAATGAATGAATGTAACATCAGGCCAACTCCCAACAAATTGTAGTCCTTCACGGAGATGGACTGAAGAGATGAATTAAAGCAGTGTGAATGAACTATTTCAGCATTAAAAGTTATATTATTGCATTCCTTTCATAGATTTTGAATCAACTCTTGGAAAAAGAGATCTGCCTTAAATGTCCAGGTTGACTGACAGTTGGTGAGGGTCCGTTTTGAAGAGGCTGATGCTAAGAAATAGTGGTACTCTGTGATGTTAAAGTCCCATTTTCCCTTTATGTGAAATCACTGTCAAAGGTTTGCTTTTTCTTTGTAAACTATGCTTGAATTTGCCTGCAGGATCAAAAATATCTGTCCTCCTGTTCTCCAAAACCCAGAGAATAGCAGAGAGCCAGCTGGCAGAGCCCGCTGGCTGCCTGCCACTGTCGGCTGAGGTTGCAATGTGGTCCTGAGGGAAAAAACAATCATGAATTCTGCTTAACTAGAGCCATAGAATGGCATTTGTTTCTTGATGGACTGTGGGTCTATTACTAGGACAAACTGGATTAAAGCCATTCAAATCCTATTTTCTGTGACTCTTGGAAGATCAGAGGGCTGAGGAAGTTTTCAGAATAGAGATTATGTTTGTTTGTCAGTCATTCACAAAATGATGAAACAACCAAACAGAAGGTATATATTCAGGGACCAACTCTTCTTTTAGAGCTATCATTCATTCCCCCTTTGAATTGAACTGTTTTAGCTTGGTGCAGGAATCCCTAGAGGTGAATGATAATAAAAGCATTAACATTTCTGTCCGGCCTTTCTCCAAGAACGCTGATCCACATTAAGGACCTTCTAATTCCAAAACAAGACTATGAAGTAGTAGATGGCTTATTTAAATTTTACAGATGAGAAAGATGAGACAATCAAATAATCTGCTCAGCACTGCAGAACGAGGGCAAAATCCAGGACCACTTTGCCATACAGGGAAAAGATTTATAAACTATAATTACTGACATCCAAGCATTCATGTATGCCTTAGGAAAACTCATTGGTAATGTAAGGCTTTTCAGTTTGAAGTGTCAATCTTCTCGAGGAGTTAAATGATGAAGCCTGGCTAGGCAGGAGCTACAAGTGTCATTTATGCTTGATTCATAGATTGCCATTTCTTAGGCTTGCAAAGTTTCATGGAGTAACGATATCCATTCCCTGATCTGTATAGTATCTAAACCCTGCACATAAACAATTCAAATGAAACTAAACAAAGCAATAAAAAACTTTCAGCTACCTATGACAGTTAATGCTGACTGTCAAATTAGCAGGATCTAGGCTCAACCATGAGACAAACTCCTGTGTGAACTGTGAAGGATTATCTAGATCTGGATAAATTGGAGTGGGATGACTCTGTATATAGACAGTACTGTCATAGGCTTGGATGCTGGATAACATAAAAGGGAGCAAGCAAGCTGAGCAAGAGCAATTACTCTTCTCTGCTTCCTGTCTGTGTATGAGATATGATCCTTTGTCTCAAAATCCTCCTTCAGGACTTGACCACGATGATGGGAGGCAAACTTGAGCTGTGATCTAAAATAAGCTCCTTCTCCCTAAAGTTGCTTTTGTTAAAGTATTTTATCACAGCAACAAAAACAACTACTAATACAATTAGTCAAAGGACTCTCATTACTATTAAGTATAGTCTTATGTTGGTACTTTTGAATTGGAGAGAAAGAAAACCGACCTTTCTTAATAGTACACTGGCATTTGACATATGTCAAGGATAAACAGGCCTGAGTATTATTCAAATACTACATTTAAAAAGTACGAAAGCTGCTATGTATCACACATTAATTTATCCATGATGTAGGTATGGATTTTTTTAAGGGATTTGTTGACTATTCACATGAAATATATGTAACAAAAGTAAGTTTAAAATAAAACTGATCTTGAAACGTTTTGTTTTCGGTGGCCTGTGGATACAGACAGGAACTACTAAGTGTAGGATGAAGGGATTTTGGGGCATGATTTCATGATTTGAGAATGAGAAAAGGTAAATGAAGGTTTTTGTTAAGAGGAAAAATTCTGCAGAAGAAAAGGACACTTTATTGGTAGAATTTAAATTTCCTTATTATTCTTTTAAAAGTACTAAGCAGTAAACTAACCATTACTGTTTTTACCTTTCTTCATGTTCACCAAGGAGAAGTAAAGATAGTTCAGATAACTTCTTTTCAGATTTTTGATATCTTAAGGACTATTGCATATTATTTTTAGTAAAAACTTAAATGACTTTCATATGTATATTATAAACATTTAATGGAAACATCATTAACTCTTACATTCTGAATTTCCATGAGACTATGCAGATTGAAGATGTTTTCTCTCTTGAGGATGATGGCAGAGTTATTTCCAATGAAGCTCATCATTTTAAGTCTCAGACCATATTTATTTATTGTCTTATGAAGTACAATATTAAGATTAAAGTGGAGTGGTTACAACTAAATATTTTGTAATAGAGTTTCTCTTGTTCACTGGCCTCTTTGTTTGTTCAATACAGAAAGGTTAAGTACAATATTTCCTTGTTATGTCCCAAAGGAATTTTTCTAGTTGTTTATCATATACCTCTTCCCTCTTTTAAGTATCTTTTCAGTATGTTTTTCTTGTAAGGTTAATGAGAACACTATGCATTTGTTAATAAGTACAGCAGTGGAAATAGCCAGTTCTTTGTTTGAAGAGTGCAAGCAAGCATGAAAGTGTGCAGAAAAGAACCATATCACTCTAAGTGCATCAAAGTGCACCAAAAGGAGCCACACAGTACCAATGCTACCCTAAATACTTAGGGAATAAAGATTAATAGTGGGAGTTTCTGACAAGTAGAGTTGGATTCCTAGAAAAGAACTTTCATTTATTCAGTTAAGACAGAATGCCTTAGTTACTTTTCTATTGCTGTGATAAGACACCATGACCAAGACAGCTTTTTAAAAGAAAGCATTTAACATAAGGCTTATGGTTTCAGACAGATAGAGACCACGAGGAGATGGGGAACGGAAGCAGGCAGGCAACACAGCATTAGCTGAGAGCTCACATCTAGAGGCATAACCATCATAACGAGGTAGAGAGAGCTAAAGGAATGATGTGGCCCTTTAAAACCTTGTTGGACAAACCTCCAACAAGGCTACATTTCTTCATCCTTCTGAAACAGTCCCACCAACCAGGGACCAAAGATTCAAAATATATGAGTCTATGGGAGATGTTCACATTAAAACCACCACACAGACTATGTAAGAAATTGGTCTTGGTGCGTTATGTAATGTCTGCCTTTAAAGCAGGTATAATGACTCTCATTTTATACTTAAGAAAAAGGCTCAAAAACCCAATAACCTCTCACTGCTAGACACCTAAATACTGGAGCTTTCCTCCAGTCCTTCATTTCTTTCACCCATTTTCTTTCATTTATAATGTTACCATTTTTTTGTGGAGTCCACAGCCTAATGGTGCAGAAGGAATACAACTAGTTACTGAGACTGTGCACCGCAGTTTAGGTCTGCATGTCCAAAAAGTATCTTGGTGGCTACTATAACTTTCATGTTTTTCTGTTCTCAGTAGACTTAGAACTGGCTGTCATTTTCAAGTATTTTATATACATCCTAATCATTCATTTGGGTCTCCTAATGCTTTGAACACAATATTTTGCAATACAGCAGAAAACAGAAATAAATAAGTGGGATTTTTTTTTTGCAAAATTACAAATATTTAAAATTTATAGTAACAAAGTGAAAATGTTTCTGTAACAACATCACAATTTTTCAAATAAAAATGCTGCATTTCAAGCCATCAAACATGTCTTTTTAGATTCTGCTTATGACACAGGAGGTACACAAATGCTAACTCTTTGGCTGATGTTAAAATAAATATTTTCTTACATTAAACATTTGATGCATAAACACTATAAGTAGAAGACTTTTTGTTTTATTTTATGTTGATTACTTACTCTTATAATCCTAAATGTCATAAATTAGTTTTATGAGTAAGATTTATTATCTTTTCCCATTTTGTAGTCAATTATCTTATTTCTCAAAAGAATCAATTTTATTATGGGTAATTTGTTTCAATAAGTAGTGATTTTTAAGGTGTTTTGTGGGATGCTTTGGGAAAACTGAAAGGACATACTAACATTTCTGGCTATAATAATTAACATGTTAATTTTTTAACTATAATTTTTTAACTGACAAAATTAAATAAATTTACAGTATATACTATGTTTTATTACAGATGATAAATTTTGAAACATTTAAATCAATCCAATTAACATTAACATTACTTAACAAATAAAAGTTATATATATGTATATACATATATAATAAAATTATAAGTAATAAAATTATGTATATATGTATGGTATATAACATGATGTTTTAAAACAAGTATGTTGTGGAATAGCTAAATCAAGGTAATATGCATCTCTCTACTCATAATTTTTAGTGGTGAAACTCAAATCTAACCTCATCAATTTTAAGTATGTAACATGCTGTTTTAAAGTCTAGTCATTGTGATATACAATCCAACCCTTGAACTTAATTTATTCTTTAATTGGAAGTTTGTGCTCTGACTAACATCTCTCCAATATCCTCACTTCTTAGCATAGAGCTCCCTGCATAGACTAGGCTGGCCATCAAGACCCAGGATCTACCTGTCTCTGTCTTAAGAGTGCTAGGATTACAGAAGCACAGCAGCAAGCCTGGCTTTTTAAATGTGGGTGTTGGAGATTAGAACTCAGATTCTCATGCTTATTCAGCAACCACTTTACACCATATGTGTCATCTTTCTAGTTCCCTGGAATTCAACTTCCACATCTACATGCAACCGGAGTCATGTGTTTATCTCCCCATGTCTGGCATTAAAAGCTGTTATATTAATGACTAGCTCATAATTAGTTCTTACTATTGTCAGCTCCCTGATAAACATTTAATAGGTTCCATCTTATTGAATGCTGACAAGTCTATGGAGCAAGTAATATTATTTTGATGTTCTTTTGCTAGTGAAGAAACTAATGCTCAGAGAGAGTAAGAAGGTTAGGGACTCCATGCCACATAGTTATGGATGCATGAGGCTTGGGAGGAAGCTCCTGCCAGTGTAACTCCAGGATGGGAGCAGTTGCTACTAGATTTTTCTTGCTAGAGAACAGTAATTAAAAAGTCACAATTATAAATTAGTATAAGATTAAAATGGACATTGTGGCCCATGTCAGTAATCCCAGCAAGTCGGAGGTAGAGAGAGGCAGGAGGACTAAGAAGAGTTCACGGTCATTCTCAGCTATACAGCAAATTCAAGGCTAGCCTGGATTACAGGAGATACTGTATCAAAAATGCATGAGTAACAATGTCAAGGCTAAGATACATGATCATAATAGAGATAGTTAAAGTGTTGCAAATAAAACATAATGCTAACAAGGAGGAGAAGACTTAAATTTGGGGCAGACCTTAAATGTTTGTTGAGAAAATTTTCAAGGTAGAATGTAGGCATTGTAGACATGGGTCCCTGGTGTTGGATTTCTTGATATTTTCCAGGTTAGAGGACAGTTTTGAAAAACAAAATATTAAAAGAAATATTAACGCAAAGGTCGGTGAGAAAAGCACACTACTTTTGTTGACTGTGGCACATATCTCTGCTCTTTTATGAAAGGGGTCTCCATCGCTAACCTTATTTGCCTATGTCTTTGGAAAGGCTTCTGTGTGAGAAACCCTAAAGGCTGAATTTAGAGGAAAAACTGAGAGGGCAAACTTCTGTATGTTTTTCACTCCCTTGGCAGTATCAGAAACACCTGTCTAAAAATATACACTAAGCTTTTCTCTAACTATGTCGTCTTGAGTATATTTCCTGTGTAATCAATGCAACATAAGGTAAATTCCAGTCTTAAATCTACCTGTCACTTTAGACTGTATGTGTATTTAAGAGAAGTTATTTCCAGCAACACATCGCCATTCACTGTCGCAATTTTAAGAGAACGCATATTAAATTGTATTCAGAGGAAAGCCTTGATATTATTGCCTCTGTCTCTTAATTGCTTGGACTTCCTAAGTCTGGCTTCATGCTTTTAGTAGCAACGCACTATGGAAAAGAATATGGCTGGATGAACTGGCTTTGAAAGTTACACTTGGAATTGATTCAAATTTTGCGAACACTGAGGTTTCTTAAAAGCTCAAGTTTTAAAATATGGTCATTAATATGAATGTTTAGCTCAGTGTCTGAGTATACCTTGTATGTACAAGGCCCTGGGTATAAGTGCAGCAAAAGAAAGGATAAAAAGTACATTGTTCAGAAATTTGATTGGCTTAAATTATCAATTCCTTTGATTTCAGTGTTAGACAATTTCAGAGTTAATATCTATTAACCACCTCAGCATTATCTGTTCCAGGCCAATGAAAATAGAATAAAAATTCATTAAGAGTAGAACTAGTATTCATAGATTTAAGGAAGGAATAAAGTTGCCTACTGTGATCACTGTTGCTGTTAATAGATTGCTTATAAATAATCGGGAATTGCTTTCACCTGTGTGCACCTGCCCAGTCTATGCATCCTGGCTATAGTGATGGCAATTGTAATGAGGGTTGGCAAACACTCTGGATGTTTTAGTTCATTAGCAGAGCAACTCATCTGAAAATTTACTTAATGTAATGACGGCTTCACAATATATTGGATGTCTTATTTTTCTAATTCAGAACTTTGATGTAAATCTGCCTGGAGTTCACAGTCAAAATGGCTCTTCTCTTATTAAGATTCATATTCAGTGATCCCTACAATATTAAGAAATTTTCAAAATGAATTCCTCTCACTCTAATGCATCCTTAAAAGCATTTCCTTAAATGCTTTAAACATTTTTCCTTCCTGAGTGAGCAAATGCACGGCTAAGTAACATACATACTTGTATCTCACACATAATTGTTATTTTCTATAGCAAACCCATGTTTTCTCTCTGTCAGAATCTAAAACTCCAGGGGCTTAAATGCTAAAGTGGATGGACAGCAGCAGGAATCACTTACCTTCTGGGCTCAAATTTATAATTTTTTAAAATTTATTTCTATTATCTCATATAATACATCCTGAACACCCTCCTCCTCTCCTTCCACCTCCTCCTGGTTCCCACTTCTCCCTTCCCCCCAGACCTATCCCTACCCTTATCCCTGCTTCTTCTCAAAAAACAGCAGTCCTCCTAGGGTTGTAGCTCAAACAGGCCACAACAAGATGGAACTAGGCTGGAACTAATCCTTACATCAAGACTGGACTAAGCAACCCAGCAGGAGGTAAAGGGTCCCAAAGACAGGAAAAAGAGTCAGAGCCTTCCTCCCCCACTATAGCATGTAGGAGTTTTGGAAGAACACCAGCCCACAAGAATAACAGACTCCGTTGGACTTATTCTCCTGGTGTCCTTGATAGTGACAGATTCTTAACATTGATACCAAACTTAGTGATTGGCCTACATTCAGCTTAAGATCCACTTGCTTTGCTCTTCCAAATACTGATATTATAGGCACGTGATACGATGCTTACTAATTCTGTTTTCCCTACGTCATATTCTTGAGGATTGGGTTAAAACATTTTTGGGAGGGGTCATTTAATTGCAATGGCTTATCCCATGGTTGTTGGTGACTAAATTAATTTTTAAAGAGTATTACGTTCAGAACTCAGTATGTGCTTTAATTTGAGTAATGATAAAGTTGTACTTTTGAAAATAGTGGTAAGTTTCCAAGCTGAGATATTTAAATGTTCATACTAGTGAATCCAAGAAAAGAGGTTAATGTTAAATGCTCACATTTTCTCACCAAATTATGCAAAACATCATTCTATTTAAGGCATATTTCTTGGTTCAAGTTCAGCAAGGGTTCCTTAATTGTGCAGCTCAGATAAATCTTACAAGATACAGAAGGGCAGCTAAGTAGAGTGCCTTGATCCTTAATCCATCAACACAGCAAATACACACCAAGAATAGCATCAATGGATACCAATGTATAAATATATGTTATAATTGTGAACTTACTCATCATTACCTTAGATGTTCTAGTATCTCCTGAACATGTTTTACATAGAGAAAAGTGACTTAGAATAATTCTCAGCACTTAAACTTCTGCTTGGCTTAGCAGATCCAAGAAGCCATTCTTGAGATGGCATGCATGGCAGGGTGAGCCTGATGTACTTTGATAGCCTTGGCTCAGCCTCTGAGGAGGGGTACAGAGGAAAGACAAATTACTGGGTGTCACCAGAGCTGTGATCTGTGGCCTTCCTCCTGAATACAATTCGAATTCTCAGATTTCTTTGACATGTCTGGCAAAGTTCCCTTTCAACTGACACTCATTCTACAAGTTCTAAGATGTCTTAAGTTTTACAACTTGAAAAGCTCCCAGAATCTACTTCTAGATATAAATAAACAACCAATTACTATTGTTCTAACTATGGTTCTACTGCTATACTTTAAAATCCACCAACATCTAGAATATTTATCAAATGCCTCAATAAATCAGGTTCCAGGTTTCCATTTGATCAGAAGGTATAGAAACGGTACACTTTTTAACTTTTTTTGGACAAACTACTATCTTATATTTATGGGAGCCCAGAAGGCCTGGTGTTAAGCCAAATGCTTGCATCAGACAGTAACTAAATCTTCTATTTATGATCAAAATAGTGAGTCTCTCCAACCTTGTTTTCATATAAAAATGAAGATAATGATACATAATGCTGTTCTAGCAACTGCAAAAATAACATGTGAAAGCATTTTGCACAGTATAAATTGGAAAATTTGCTTGTGGTTATTAGTTATTTGTCATTTTCCCCCTGAAAACCATGCCAATGTCTTAAGAAATCAGTGAATATCCATTTTGTACCTAATGATCTGGTTGATGAAAACAAAACAAAACAAAGCCAGGTGATCAATAAACTAACAACAAAGAACACTCGGTCTTGCTTACTACATTATGGAACACGCGAGAAAATAAGTACCCAATGAGTCAATACAGTAGATTCTCAGCACAGTCAATAGATCTAAAATTCAGGAGGTTAATGTCGGCACCACTCTAGCAGATGGTTGCTTTTCACCCAAGCATTGAAGATGAAGAAATGTTTAAAGTGACCTGGAGGAAGGAGTCTGAATCTGAAGAGGGAGAAGTAGTAAAAGAGCCAGCGTATTTGGAAGAATGAGAAAGATGGACAAAGAAAAGGGTTCAGAAAGAAGTTTCTAGAAATGAGGGAGACAGTGGGGAGATGAGTGAGTGAGATTCTAAGACACTGCAATTGATAAAGCCATGCTCTAGGGGAAGGGAAAATTACATAAGGAAGAAGAAGCGCATCATGAGCAGTATAGTTCAAAATAGATTAGTTACTGGGGAAATCAAGTGGGAAACTTGCACATTGTTCTTTTAAATCAGATAAAATACAAGCTCAGTGAGAAAATACATTGATTATTCTTGAAAAGAAATATAAATGAGATATTCATTGTGGGTCAGTATACACTCTATAATTTGCTATTAAATAGCTGTGCTTAATTTTTCTGGTAATTGGACTACAGTCCTTCTTAACTGTTTATCTTATGATGGTCATGATATTAGAAGTTATTTTACAAACATTAACTTAATTTTTTAAAAAAGAATCAGCATTTTACAGTCTAAGTCATGTAGCTTAAATATAAATGAATTATTTTACTATTCAAATACTTCAATCTGTAAAAATTTAGTGTCTCCTTTATTCAATAACTTTTATTTCTTTATAAAGGAGTATTGTCCTCATTGTGGGGCTCTTTCTTATGCTCCCAAACACTGATCAATACTAATCCCAAGGCTCTGTTGATGCTTTCCCCCCCATAAAGTCTCACACAACTTTTATTTTAAAATGCTCCTTCCTAAACTTATGCCATCTTCAGTTTTTCATCTCCTTTATGTTGCTAACTGAGTCTCTTCTTCACAAGGTGTATACCCGTTCACATTCATTTTCGTACTGCCATTTATGGTATAAACTCACCTTACCTCACAATGTAGGCCCTCGACTGGAGGGACGTGTTATGTCTACTTTTCCTTATCCATTGGGTTAACTTTAAGCACTTTGGAATCATAAGCTTTTGACAGTGTGATAAAGCCTCAGAATTTCTTCTCCAAAAGGCATGTGTATGCAAATGTACACCCTAGACTTTACATATAATTTCTTAAATTCTTGAGGGACCATGGTCTACCTGTTATAGAATTCTGAATTATGGCTAGTGAGTTGGGTAAAAGCACTTGCTATGTAAGTCTGATGAACTGAGTTGGATGTTTATAACTCAAGTATTAGAAGGAGAGAACTCAAACCATCAAGCTGTCCCCTTCATGCCCACATACACACATACATATACAAATCATACATACATATATACAAATATGCACACACAAACTCACTCACACAACGCTATTATGTCAATAAATAATTTTAAATAACTGAATTAATGATTAATAAATATCCCTCGCTGAAATAAGAATTCTGCATATACTTTTGTATGTATTAACAAACCATAGATATTTAGCTAATTTTCTATTGGTTCAATAAAACTAACTCAACCAGGCATACTAAGAGAACTGGAAAGAAAATTGGCAATGGTTTTCAGAGAGGAAAGGATAGGGGCTTTGGGAGGAAAACAAAAGCTTTGGCATTAGAATTAAACAGAATCACTGCTGACTCTTTGTGGCAGTGCATTGTCAACAAGTACAACATTTCCCTTTTTGACTGTCTCTTTCAATTTTGAGATCATAATATAATTACATCATTTACCTCACCCCTTTTCTGTCTCCAAAGCCTGCCATGCATGCCTCCTTGCTCTCTTTCAAATCCATAGCCTTCTTTTTATTCATTTTTTACACAGACATATGTATTTGTATATACATCTTTGTTGCTAAATACATAAATACAGCCTTTCTAGTTCATATATTCTTCATGGTACTAAAAGGTATTCACATTTGAGAAAAGATCAGTTTTTTGAGAGAAGAATCAGTTATATTTTTCTCTTTAAAATATACATATTGTAATGATATTTGAGTGTTTCAGGAGCATACACACACCAGTTAATACACATACATTCCATAACGTCAGTATGAGCTGTTGTTTGGGACAAAAAGATAAACATGATTTCCTTCTTACACTTGGTGATACATGTTCTAACAGAGAAGAGAAAGTACATGCGCCACAACCACATGATGAAGTAGAAAAATGTGTCATACAATATCACTTCAAGTCCAATGAAAGCTCTTTCTAACCCTTCACACATCAGCTGGCATTTTTTACTTTGCTCAATACATCTATCCAGAGCCTATCACAAACTAACATGCAGAGATTATGAAAACGCAAATACCTTAATCCTACATGGGTAGTGCTTGCTTGTCCACCTTACCTCTAAAGTGTACATTTTCTTTATTGCAATAAGAAATGCTCAGCCTAACACCTTTCTCTGAATGTATTTTGTGTGAATTTCCTAGCCCTTTAACTACATTAGAACCTCCCTGAAGAAAAAGTAAAGCCATTTGAGGAAAGCTTTCTAATTTGTCACCTGAATTCAAGCTTACTTTATGTTAGGCGATGGATAAATATCGTTTATCAGAAACATCTGGAGAATGTACTAAATAAAACAAACCTCCACACGTATCAGGATCTTAGATATATTTTAACTACAAACTTGTGGTTGTCTTTGAATATAGTGAGCAACATTTAGGGGACAGTTAATTTTCAAGTAATGTATCAGATACCTTACAAGTTTCCCAATCAGCCTTCAGTGGAAGAAATACCATTTGGAATGTTGATATTGATGCACTTTTGCTTAAAGTGAAACCAAATAGAAAATACTGAAAAGTAAAAGCATTTTCCCTCAATATAATTTTCTAGAAAAGCAATAGAAGACCAGGTGCTTTGTGGAGGATAGCTTTCACAACCAATTGAATTCATTCTAAATTCATGAAGCCTTCATGCTTCTTGTTCTGAAGTCAGCTAGTGTATGTAGTGTCTTTCAGTCATAGAACAAAAGGTGATATTTTGTCTGCCACACTTCCTGATGCTTTGAAGTTAGCCCAATTTTTATCTACTTGCCCAAAGGCAACACATTTGTTGACAATGTAGATGGGAAAATCACATAAACAGCACTAAAAATCAAATCAAATCAATGTTATAAATTGGACCACATATAAAAGACGTTTAGGTCCACTTTCAATAAAAATGAGAAAATTAACATTCTGTGACAACACCATCATGAGCTGTCCATTGCTCTGCTAATCCAGAGGCTATGAAATTTTCAGAAACACATAGAAAAAAACATCTGCAACAAATTTGCTTCAAATACAACCCACAAGGAGCAAGTCTTGCTTCCAGCCTCATTCTAGTCAGTCTATTCTAGTCAGAATAGTCTTTTCAAAATGATCCTTCAAAACTCTAAGTTGGATAGCATATTTCTATTCAAAATCCACCATGCTTTCCTGACCTCAATCAAAACAAGAGCTAACATTCCTAGCACTACACAGATCTGTATGGCCTTGGCAGGACTTGCACAGCTCCCTCTGCCTGACATCCATGGCCTCTGATGAGCTGTGAGCCAAGAGGCATGGAACCACTGTGATTCTGCCTCTGCTGAAGTAGATTTATCATCTGTAATTTGTATTGGTTGCCCTATTTGAGAATGCACTCTTCTTTCATCTCCTAAACTGGCACACAGTGCAAACAGATGAGAGAAAAGAATCCATATCTTACCTTGGATGAAGAGACTTGACTAACAAATGTGAGTTCAGTAAGGTTCCTATTACCAAAGCAACACATGAGATGTAGGAATGGGAGGGAAATTAGAAATGAGTACAAAGGGCATGGGAAAAAAACAAAACAAGAAGGCTAACTCACTCAGCAGTATCCACCAGAGGTTTGTGTGTGCTTCCTTAGAAAATGTCCACAACGTCTTGTAAGGTGGGCATGCGGGGCATGATAGGAGATAATACAGAAGCCATCTAAGCTTCCTATAGAACATAAGATCAGTCTGAGTCAGTGTGTTTGTGTGGTAAGCATAAATTCTTCTTTGATTTAATTTTGTAATTTGATGCACTTTTGCTTGAAGAAAAATAGGGAGATACACACAGTATCTCAGGCACTTTGGACAGTTATTTATTCTCAAATGAAAAATCAAGTAATCGGAAATACTTAAAAATAGTATCTGTTTGCATTTCTCTAACAATTTCTCTGTACGTATTTCTCTAACAATTTCACTATTTTATCTTTATCCAGAAGATCTGATTTTCACATAGATTCTGAAGATGTGTTTTTACACCCAGAGGATGTAAGATCACAGACTGTTCCCATTACAAAATGAAAAATAAAAAGGAAGAAACAAGAAAAAACCAAAACACCAAAACCTGTGATGCTATGATTTCGAGAGAATTCATGTTATCAAACTACTTGGGGAAGAACCCTAAGTTAAAAATTTAGCAACACTTATTTAGAGCATTTCTCTACATCCTACTTCAAACTTCCTTAGATTAAATTTAGTCTCATTAGTATCCTCATCTATTAGATGTGAGTCTGTAACATACTTCTTTAAAATCAGCCAAGTATTCAACATTTTCAAATTTAATTATACTTAGGATTTCCCAAAATATAAAATGGTTTCAGATCTTCTCAAAGGCACCTACCACAGAGTGTTTGTCAACCCATGACTTTTTGGGAGAAAGAGTAAGATATGGTTGGTGTTTGTTTATTTGTTTTCTTTGTAGCACTTGGAATTGAACCCAGGACCCTTAGGTGTGCTGGACCAGTGATCTACCACTAAGCTACACCTCCAACATCTTTTTTGAAATTTCTTTTTCTGAAACAGGCTCTCACAAAGCTACCCAGGTAGACCTTGATTTTGAGAGCCTCCTTTCTCAGCCTCCCAAGTAGCTTGGGGGGGTCATGTGCCTCCAGGCTCAGCTTAAAAGGTACGCAGTTTTAAAGAATTATCTTACTGGCCTACAATAGTGACATTCATACAGATTTTGGGCTTGTATTGAAGCTTGAGGGAGTCTCTGTGAAATGTTCAATGATTTATTTTAACCATACATGTGTATATTACCTCAAAGATGTCTGACTAAAAATTTTCTTTCTTCTATTCACCATAGAGAGGAATCTAGTCTTCTGAAGAGTCGGGGCAGAGAAACCATTGGTTCAAAGGATGCATATTCCTCCATGACCCATGCATAACAAAAGTCATTTTTCTTTTTAGATGAAGTACATACACCAACCTGATCTTGAACTCCTTATATAGCTGAGGATGACCATGAACTGATTCTCCTGCCTCTACCTTGGGTATACTATGGCTACAGGCATGCACGACAGCATCTAGTACTTTCAGTACTGGGACTGAATCTAGGGTTCTGTGAATGCTAGGCAGATACTCTACCAATTGAGCTATGCCCCCATACACTCCCTGACAAAAATTTCTTTTTATTTTAAAATATTTTATTACATTTACTTATCTCTCTCTCTTATTTCTCTCTATCTCTATATATATATAGAGAGAGAGGGAGGGAGAGAGATGAGGGAGGGAGGGAGAGAAAGAGACAGAGAGAGAGAAAGAGAAAGCATGTATGTGAGTGAATTCTAAGGAACTGCCTCTAATAAACACACTTGAAACATCTATCAGTAAGTCAAGTATTACAAATGGCACTGCAGAGGACAACAAGGAAGAGCAAATGGCCCCTCATATCTGGTAGTTTCTGTTTCTAGTGGCTTCTCATAGTGTTTGATAAATAAATATATAATGACAAAATGCAAGTGCCATGAACTATACAGAATTCTGTGGAAAATTGATGGAAGGTAAAATTTTCATAAAGAGATCAGAAACAGCCTTTATGACTGACGTGTATGCCTGAGGGATGAGTCAAGTTTAGGGCTTAAGAGAAATCACTTTAAAATTGTCTCTTGAGCAGAGCTGAGCTGACAGGTGGTATTCTATTTGTTCGGTCCTCTCTATCTGCTTCCTCCTCTGCTCTAACCCTTACTTCTCCTGAACACAATTACTGAGCTCGGATTGCTTGCTTTTTCTGTCTTTTAAGGTCACAGGAACTCCTCCTGTCCCACACTATACGACCAAGGAAAAGAATCAAGCTCACTTCAGAAAAGTTAGAAGTTGCCTAGTTTGTATACCTACTTTAGTAGACTGGTCCTTTTCTGTTCCACAAGATATAACAAGGTTTGATAGTGTATATTCGAGGCCTAGCACTCTTTATCGGCCTGGGAAGGTAACCACAGTCAAAACAAATCTCTAACCCTAGGGAGCTTATTGACTAACGAATAGATGGTCATATGAAAAGATAATTATAAAAGTAGTAAATGTAATGCTAGAAAAGTTCAAGTGAACCATATAAACTTTGAACTAAAGGCATGGGTTAGGAAATTTTTTTGAGGAACGTATATTTAAACTGAATTATACATGATAGGCGCCATAAAAAGTAGACATGATGGAGGGTAGAAACTGTTCATGGAGAATAATGAATGTTGTAGTAATTTTAGGCCAGTAGTTCATAAGGGGCCCTTGTAGGCCATGTTAACTGTTTCCATAAACATTTAAAACTCTAAATCTTTTGCCCAGTCTTTATTGTTGCTTCGTAGACAAAATTCCACTCAGTGCTTTAAAGGAAATCAGTTATTTTGTACAACTTTCTCTATTCTACAAGAAAGTGTATCCATAATATTAAAAAGGAGTTCAATGTATTGACCTTATTTAAACAAAAGGCAGCTTAAAAGTCATCGGCCGAATTTCTCATAGGGTGGCAGAACAACATGCCTCAGCTTGATGGGCAGTGGTGCCAGACGGACGGTGGACATTAGAAAGAAAAACACAAAATATGAAAATTCACACAGAATTGCCAACATATGAATATAGCAACATATTACAATTTTGACAAAGGATACTTTTATTATATTTTATACATTTATAGTTAACATAATAAAATATATTACTACTACAAATTTCTACCTATTAAACTGTAGCCAAATTCTAAAGGTATCTTAAATCAAATTGCTATTCATTGAAAAATTTAATACTTTTAAGAAAATGTTCTTAAATTTCATTTGTGGGGCTGAAAGTATGGCTCAGTGGTTAACAGCCCTTATTGTTTTTAAAAAGGATCCAGGTTTAGTTCCCAGCAACCACATAGGTGTGGTTCATAGCTGCCTGTTACACTAGTTCTAGGCGATCCTATGCCCTCTTCTGACCTTCAGGGTACCTGTACCCACGAGGTACACAGGAGACAAAGATTAACCAGACTTAGATGTTGATTTGGGGCAAAAGCTTTTTATTCTTTTGTTTAATTAAATCAGCAGTCCTAGTCGTGGAGCCCTGGGGTATTTTTGCCTCTGTACAGTCTAATCTTAAGTCCAGAACTGGAAGGCTTCAGCTTCTGTACAAACTACAACATTTAAACCTTTGTACAATCTAATTAACTTTCATGATTTACTACTGACTGAGCCACTCTGACTCGCTCTTTCTGAACTATGACTCTGCTGGTTCAACTCAACTTACTAATTGTTCTGGCCCAAACTCTTCTCTAAGTTGCCTGTTCAAGCTGACCTTCTGAGCCAGCTGACTGTTTCTGACTGAACTCTTCACACTCTGGCAGACTTTGGCTGACTCTCTACTGCCTCAGACTGAACTGCTTTGCTTGGTTTCACACTGACTTGCTCTTCCAGTCTGATACTGACTTCTTCGGCTGAGTTGCCTCTGTGTCTCTGCGTCAGACTCCTCAGGTTCTCCAATCAGACTGCCTGCTTCATACTGCCCTAGTCAGCCTCTCTGCCTTATCCTCTGTCAAACTATTTCATTATCTCTGTGTCTTGTTCCTCATCTTTAAGACTGCTTGCCTGGTTTGTCAGTGGTGGTGTTCACCTTTAATTCCAGCACTTGGGAGCAGAGGCAGGCGGATCTCTGTGAGTTCAAGGCCAGCCTGGTCTACAAAGTGAGTTCCAGGAAAGGCAGAGTTACAAAGAGAAACCCTAAAACCCTGTTGCAAACAAAACAAAACAAACAAACAAAAAACAAAACAAAACAAAAAAAAAAAAAAACAAGATAGCTGGCCTCATACTGCCTCTGTAACTGACTGCTGTAATTGTCTCTTCTGTAACTCTGCTTCCTGTCTGCTTCCACACTCTGTTTCTGATTTAGGGATTAAAGAACCACCACTGCCTTCTGAATACTGGGGTTAAAGATGTGTACCAACATTCTTAACATTCTTTCTACATTCCATCCAGATCACAGACCTCTGAATGTGATTTTTTCATGTAGACCCCTGAAATATAGACCATTCCTAGTTTTCACACAGGGCTATTACACTACAGTGTGTGCACTCACACACACACACACACACACACACACACACATACACACACACACTTAAGTACACATACAGATAAAATAGATAAATAAATCTTCATTAAAAAAAATCCTAAAAGTTTTTCTATGTTGTAGTGTCATCTTAGTTAATAGTGACCAGAATTTTTTTTTTAAATGAACTACATTAAGAAAAAAAAAAAATCAAATAGCAAGTGTTAGACTGTGTAAGCAGAAATATTACTTAGAACATTTGTTCTTATTTTTAATATGTTCATAGTTGGTTATATACTAAGCTTATATGCCAGTAAAAAATGTTACAAAATATCATTAGTGGATTCATTAATTAGATTTTCTATCAAATGTTTCCTTCTTATTGTCTTCTTGGGAATGAAGACTCAAAATGATAAAAATATTGAAAAATCCTATAAAACCCATTTTAATTTTGCATGAACTGAAACTCAAAATTAGAATACACATGCATGTATAACAGAAAATAGAACACAAAACTCTTTAATCCCATTGATAAGGAATATATATTAACCTGTTGGTTGAGACTAGAGTAGCTGAGCAAACCAAACTCCATTTTAAAAATATGTTGTCATTATTAAGCTTACAGAGCCTCTCAGGGAAAGAAAAAAAAAAGTGGGCCACATAACATGGACGTTATAATCACCACTTAATGGTTGCAGCAGCAGATTAAATGGCAGTGTGGCTTCACATAGGACGATGAGCATCTTTAAGCACATGCCTTGCTGTCACAGAGTGACCTAGGCAGGCTTGGGTTATTAACTTCTTGAAACCAGGATATGAAACAAGATAAAGGCAAAATAATTTCCTGTTAATGCTTCAAGACCTGTGTTATCTAAATGATAATCGACACAAAATGATTTGCTTTATTATGTTCTCAGTATTTACTTACTTTTGTCTCAAAATCTAAATTAGAGTTTTGTAGGCTCTAATAAAAAAATATACTCCAAAGGAAATTGCGTTGAAAAAAGTCATTACTGGGATAAAAACCTACTGCATTCACTAACGTCCATAAAAATAATAAAGTTGGGGTGAAGGCATGTATTTCATTCTCTTAGAAGTTAGGAAAATGGAGAAAGGTTACTACAATTTAACAAAAGACATATGGAAAATACATTTTAAAGAGTATATTCCAGTATATAACAATGGAAGAACAATGATTCATCTATAGAACACTCAAAAAATGGATTTCTGTCTGTGTGGCGTATATAGAAATACGTTTCACTCACTTTATGCTCCATATTTACAACTAAGAAACCATTGCAAGCACATATATAAACCAGGGAAATATTACACAGAAGCAAACCCATGTATTTAGAATATAGTGAGAATATATTTCTTGATGTCTGCAGAGTGCTTTTAATTAGATAATGTTAAAGAAGAGTCAAAGCCATTGAAGCAGTGCTGGATATTAAGAGCTAGTTCTACTCACTGTTGCACTGGTTTTTCTTTTGACAGCAATGCCTTTGCCTGACAGCCACAGGGCTAGCTCTTTTTCATTTTATGTCTCAACATCTATATCTTTTCTCACACTCCCAACTATAGTTGTTTGATTTATTAGCTTCTTCATGATTTCCTAGGGATCCCTAGTATTTGATGCTACTGTGGTTCTGTTTTGTTGTTGTTATTAATTTCCTGTTTTTTCTCCTATAATATAAACCCCATATAAAGTAGAATCCTTGTCTACTATGTTTGTCTTTATATTCCCAACATCCAAACAGTGCTTGACATAATAACAGGTACATCACTGTACATACTGAGGAAATAATACTGTGGTTTGATACGTTATGTAACATCAAATACCAGACAAATAGTAACGTTATTACATTTCTACTTCTGAATTAATATTCAACAGTAATATATCCTTTTGAATTTTGTCATTTCAGGCGTACAAAGCCTCATATTTAATGTTTTTATCACAATGACATGATGGTCAAATTGATGCAAACTTTGGAGTAGGTAAGTTAGTCTTTGGCTTTTGGATTTCTATTGTTCACTATGGACCACCATCTATTATTCTCCATCTACCATTTCATGTGTTCAGTGTTAACATGAAGTTCATACATGAATATTGCCTCAGTGAACAGATGGCTTGGGTTTGATCCAGTGTCATATTATATCCTATGAGCCTGGGCAAATTTTTAAATAGTCTTTTCCAGAATTTGCTCGTGAAAAGATATGGACATATTATCAATAAAATCAGTGATATTAAATAGGATTAGAATCCAAACCATGTGTGAAAGTATTTGATGTGTAGGAAGAAATAAGAATATTATGAGGTTTTCTTCATCCAATAATCCCTACAAAGACCTGTTGTAGCCTGTGCTACAATGACTTTCCATTATTTGTAGAGGCCAATCTCAATGAAAATTCCCATTTCCTTACTTAAGAGTAACCGCAAAGTCAACGATATTAATTCATATTGCAATGCTCATGAGTACTAGTGTTTTCTCCTAAATCTGATCCTGAACACAGAAGTTGTCAGCAGACAGACTTCACATAACAGATAAATTATACTTAAGGTTTGAACATGTTCTCTTGGGGTGAAATACAAATAAGTACAGGAAAGGAAAGCACCAATAGGCTCAACAGTTTCCATTAGTGTTAGGTGAGGAACAATGAGAAACTGTGTCTGTCAAGGAGAACAATGGGAGATGGCGTCAGGGAGCTATGGCACAGCTCGAGCTCCTATTATTACAATCACGGGTCTTTTCATCCCGTTAGATAACAGAGCTATGGAGTTTAGCTATGGAGTTTAATCTGACATCATAGTATAACGGTGTTGCTAACTAAAGGAAAACAGAATGGCATAGGTTTGTGGAGTTGTGTTTTTTTTTTTTTTTAAATCATAGACTAAGAAAATGCCCTTGATTAATTTTAAAACACAAACTTAAAACCCTTTAAAAATTAGCATGCTAGAAATAAAAGAATATTAAATATTTCTTATCTTTCCAATGAGACACAGGGTTTAATTTTCAATGATGATGATAGATTTTGTTTGTTTGTTCATGATAAGCAAGAGCAAACTAAGTCTTCCATATGGAGATGACTATGAAATATCCAAGTCTCATTAATAAGTACTAATGCAATATAAATCAATAAACGAAACATAGAAAAAACCATGCTAAGTATGTAATTGCAACTTAATTTAGTACCTGAGTCTTTATTATATCTGTAAAATGGAAAAATCTACTATAAAGACCAGATAATGCAACACAAATATTTCCACAATACAGAGCTATTTACCCAGCAAAGTAACAATTATGCACTACCAAGGATAGGGTGGAGAGCATTCCAGACTAGCTTTTTATTTCTTGTTTTAAAACATAATTATTCATTTTAGCTACATTCAGATTGGGTCTAGAAATTAAGCATTAGAGAGGACTGTACATGCAAATCTTAAAATCACTCAAGTCATGGCACATTCAATTAAGCATGACAATTTCATAAACAGATGCAGACCTTGCTCCTGTACTCTCCTGTACATATGTGTTGTGGATAGGAGTTGCATGTGTCGTTTGTTGGAAAAACTGAATTAAGCTGGTAAAAGATGACAATAGAGTTAAGGTTACAAACCCTCCTATCTGTGCATCTCTAAGGACACATGTGTGTAGATATCAAAAGGGAAGGAAGAAGCGGTGAGGAGGGAGAGAGGGGAGGAAGAAGCCAAATGTTGTGAGAGGAAGTAGACATCCAGGAAGGAAGAAATTACAGCGGAGTCCTGGAGTACTGCCACAGCCAGAGACCTGAAATAATTTTTTTTTTCTACTCATGCATTGAGCAGTAAAATGCTTCAATGCATAAGAACAAGTGTAGAAGTCAGAAGTCAAGAGAAATAAAATGGCTGCAATGTGTTCAATATATACATGATGAAAGAGTCTCAAAGTCATAACAGAGCTTGTCTCCCCTCCTTGTTCCTGGAGGAGTTAGCACTCTCCTACCGTCAATATTGCGTGTTATCTAGGAGTTGCTCAGATAGTATCTATGACTCCTTGGGGGGGAAATCATCACAAGCTGTAATTACATACATAAAAACAATTCAAAAATTTAAAAGTAGTGTAGTTTGGATATGCTGACTTTCCTTTAAAATGTCACATTTTGATGATTATCTTGTAGTGATTGCTTGACTCAACATTATCATTTAAGCAAAGTACTTAAAACAGGCCCCCTACTCGTCATGGCATGTGGAAACCCGTTTCCAGAACACTCAATTCTATGTACAGAGTGGAAGCCCAAGCACTTGTAGGCACACAGCAGTCCTCTTTGCATGCATATAGTTTAAAATCTAAAACTGCGGCCTTGTATTCTTAATATTTGTTAAAGTAGCGTGGTGATGTAACTCTGTTTATAGAAGAGGTCCTAGATGGTCTAGAAATATTTTCTAATGTCCAATGGCTGGCTTTATTCGTTCCTCAAATCTGATGGAAATGCTAGGGATTAGGCAGGAAGCCAGCCTACTAAGCCAGGATCTGGCAGATGCTCCATGTCAGAAAGAGATTTCAGTGCTTCACTACCTAGCCTTTTCTACTGAGAAACTGTGTCAACTCTGCTTCTTAATAATGTTGCTAATTCAAAACCTGAAGTCCAGCGCTGTCCCACTGAGCCTGAATCTCCTGCTATCCTACTTGTTCTTGATTCAAAGGCCATTAAGTTATTTGTCTAAATAGCTTTTTTTCCCCTCTTTTTCTCAAAGATAAGCAGCTAGGCAGCTTCTGTGCATCATTAGTAGTAAAAGGAATCCTATCAACAACTTCACTGTGTAGACTACTGGAAGCCAGTACATGGGAAAATAACACTCAGTTGGCTCATTATCAGCAAAAAATTCCTAATGCTCACCTCAGTGGCTGTGCCCTGCTGCCCTGCTGTCTCATACCTGTGAAGTAAATTGCATGTGCAGCTTTGTTTCAAAATATTTTGTTAAGGATTCCTCCTCAATACTGCCTTGTTGTGTGTGCTGCTTCAACAAGCCTATTCTCAATATTCGTAGCCAAGAGGGTGAAATGTGCTACCATTTAAAGGTCTTAATCACAGACACATTTGGGTTTGAAAAGATATGATTTCAAATTCTTTTCTGGGGTGGAGGTGAGGGTTGGGAGAGGGCTTCCTGTAGGCCAGACTAGCCTATATAGCTGAGAGTGGCCTCGGTCTCCTGATCGTGTTGCCTCAACCTTCCAAGTACTGGGATTGCAGGTGTCTACTACCATGCTCAAACTCCTTCTTTAAGGGTATTTCAGTTTTATCTTCTGATGTTAAGTAAAAATGCTATAGCAACTCCTGGTTTAATGGCCTTGGGTTTGGCTTACATAACCTGTGAGGAACTGAGAGAAATTTCTGAAAGAGAAGTTGTTTTTATAAATGCCTTATAAACATCTGCACCACACATCAAAAGGTTAATATGAGTTTTATACAGGTGTGTATGTTCAGAGCACTTTCATGTGCTTTTGCCTTCTTGTTGATGAGAGAATCTCAAAGTAGCAATTAGTAAATCCAATTACCTGCTTCCTATCTAGGGTAGGCATGGGATCACAGGTAAGGAAGAAATGAGCCACAGGCAAAACAGGATGCTGTAACCTGCAGGAGCTCCGAGGAAACTCACCAGAGGATTAAAGTGGATATGTCTGCTCTTCTCTCTGTTTCCATACAACTGAAATGATGGCTATGTTCAGGGAGTGCGAAGACAAAACACAAAGACAGTACTCATTTAAACAATTCAGGAAAAGTATGTTTGACATTTAAAAATCTTCAATTATATTTGTCTTTGAGTATGTGTGCACATTTTATCGTTGATTAAGTAGCTGAGTTGTTTAAGAGGGAAAATAAAACATTTAGTTCTCACAGGGAATAATACATAACTAATTTTCCTTATATAAGATTGCTTGGCAAAAATAATTATACAAATTCTAGGCATGTTAGAATCATTCACTAAAGTTACATTTCACAACTAATAGCAATAGGATCACAAAGATGGGGGGGCTGATGCTTATTTCTGTACCATACAGGACAGGATGCATCAGATGTTTCAATCAAGAATTAATTCCTGTCTAAAGTACTTAGCTAAGTGTTTACATGTATATTTGAGGTCTTAGTAGCATACTTGTAACCTAGTACATGTTGTGGAATGTTGTCTGATGGGGCTGCTAAGAAAGTTACTAAATTATATCTTAAGCAAAGAATTTTACCCTGATACGGGCTTATGGGCCATTCCTACTGGACATGAAAATTCTCCATTTCCTATTTAGTACAAACAGTTAAGAACCAGACAATATTTTCTTATCTTCACATGTGTTGTGAATTTTCTGGAGACCCCTTTTAACATAACGCTTCCCTATGTACATAATCAGCTCAACCACCACGCTCTCTGTAGTTAAGGCACTTACAGAAATGATCAGCATGTTTCGTTTGCTCTTCCTACTATAACCATTGAGCCAACACCTTTTTAAGCATTGAGTGTATATTTGTAGAGAAAAAAGAGAACTGGGATTGATTTACACAATTCAAATTTAAAAGTAAAAGTAAATTAAAAATTTACGGAAATTGTTGTTCTTTATAAGCTTTGTATTTCTCAGAGGCATGACAAGAAACGCATTGTTAATAGTATCAAAAAATATGCTTTTTACTCTACATTTGTTTTGATAGTCTTTCAGAACTATCTTAAGTATTGTTCTCAAATTAATGAAAACTGAATATCATTTTAAAGGGTTTCTTTGCAATGGGTTTTGAAAATTATATTTTAAAATGCATAAACAACATTTTCAGTGTTAATATTTCTCCAACACAGGAAATTTAATTTCTCATACACTTTAAGGTATGTATGCCTAACATGCAGCTAGGCTGCATAGGTTCCAGGACACCTACAAATGCAGTCAAAAACACAGCGTCATCCTGCAATGGTGGACAACCCTGCTCTAAAGGAAGAGTTTTCATTTTTTCTTAGTGCAGCAAAAATCAAAATTTCACTCATATAAATAGAAAAGGATGAAAAATTTCAGAATTATATTAGAACTTTATAATTTTAAAGAAGTTTACGTTCCCAGTAACAATACATTCACTGGAGTAGTTTCTAGTCATGTGCCAGGTTATCACTGTTTACTTTGTAGCTAATAAAAGCAGTACCTCAAGACCTCTCTGAGAAACCAAAAGAAAATCACCTTCCTTTTGCTTTGAAATATTAAAATTCTCTTGAGGAAAATACACATGTTAAATGAAAGGGTTTGGGTTAAGTCGGGTTAAAACGAAAAACATTGATCATTTCTTAAAGAATTAGATGAAGATCTGACCGTTCCCTACGCAGAAGAGCAATGATAACAATGTCATTCAATTACATAAAATTATAAAATGAACGAACAAGTTTATCCAAATACAAATGGTGACTGAACAGCTGCTAAAAGCCCCATAAAGAGCCCTTTTCACCAATCACATCCAAATCAAGAAAAATTATGACTTCAACTTTTGTAAATGTGTATAGAGGGATAGCTTCTTATACTGAGAAGTCCTTCTATTACATGTGTCCCAGCCTTAGGAAGTATCTGCCCGTAAAAGCAATGCTCTTGGTTCACATTAATTTTTGTCTTTAGGTATTTACAGTCTTTCTACTCAAAAACTCACTAGTGCATCCTTAATATATTGTCATCTTTCTTTGACTGGTACTTGATATGCGAGTAGCCCTAAGTCAGAATACTAAAACCTACTGCCCATTAAATTCTAATCCTTTAAAAAATGTTAGAAAATTTTAGCATATGTATATATATGTGTGTGTGTGTGTGTGTGTGTGTGTGTGTGTATGAATATATTTATTTAATTCCAAATTAAAATTATACATTTATACTTATTTGTTTTATCCATTCTTAAATAGATTTGACTAATTTTAATGAAAACAAATTCAGCTCATAAACTTTCAGTGCAGATACATTTATGACTAATAAATAATTAAAAATATTTAAACTACAAGTAGATCAGATATTTAAAGAAAAAGTTATTACATTTTTGCAAAATGATGGTAAGATCCATAACTATGTTATACTTTGACAGAAAGTCTATGTTTCTTAAGGGTTACCCATATTAGATAAAAGTCTCTATTATATAATCAAATTACCTTATTTTGCTTTTTTACCTCCCATACCACATAATCAATAGCCTTAGGAAGATAAATATCATGTCACAATTTAGAATTAATGATAACCCTCCCCAGGTGTTGCATAAACTGGAAAGCACAAGAACCAAAAGGATCTGACATTCCTATATGTTGTCTCCTTAAATCAAAATTCTTTCCCATTAGATAGCTCTGAGAACCTGTTTGGGGGAATATACTCTGAATGTATTTAATACACTGGCATCGAAGGAGATGAATTGATATTATTCCAATGTGTTATTAGCCTAACAGAAGTTCAAATTAACTTTCAGATTTCAAAGCATTCCTCATTTTATTTATTAATCTCACAGCTAATTTTGAAAACATAATTAAGAGAAACTACATTTCCTAGTTCTATTTTCATTAGTGTCAAGTCTAATAACTTTATATTAGAAAGTAAATAGCATCTTTCTTTCTCTTTCTTTCTTTTTTCTTTCCTTATTTTCTTTCTTTCTTTTACTGATTAGAACTACCCGAATAGCTAATACCTTTTATCAAGACATAAGGTTCACAACTAATATTGATAAGTCTTCATTGTGTGATATTTCAGTACTTTAGGATTTACCTTCTATAGTTGTAATCTTCAGTTCTGATAAGAATATATTAAATTATAATTATCATATCTACCCTAAAGCATCACTAAAACTTACTAATATATCATCTTAAAAGAGTGAAAAATGAGGACTCTATGAAATTGTGACCACAAATTTTCTATCTCATTTAAATTCTTTTAAAGTCTTCAGTCCATCCATTACATACTAGAATTAGATCTGACTTGCAGTATATAAAGGCTCATTTTTTAAAGAAGTATATGAAATAACTCCACATTCATAATCATCACCGTATATGCTATTGCTATAATTAATATTTTACAGAGCCATGCAAATAAATGTCACAAACCAAGCCTAAACCTTCATGTTTCCTCAGTACAGTGGAAAAACAAGCAAACAGAATCTTATTTTGTCCACAAAGAAAACTATTCCTGCCCTTTTGTATGTCTTTTTCATGTCTAAACTTGTTAATTCAGCTGTACACACACATGAGGTAATTAAACGGTTATCCTTTCGTCCTTGTAACCAAAAAGTGTCACCTCTGAAAAGTAATGGATTTCAGTAGAGATGCTATGTTTTAAAGAAGTAATTTAGATGTTAAAGCTTTAAGAAAAATGTCCTGTGTGCCTATGTGTAAGTGTGTACGTGTCGAGTGTGTGTGTGTGTGTGTGTGTGTGTGTGTGTGTGTGTGCATGCGTGTATGCATATGCATATATGCATGAAGTCTGCTTAGGTAGGAGAGATAATTGCCTAAAATGGAAAATGGTTTAGAATATAGTATACAATATTAATATTAATATACGATATGGTATCAATATCACTAACGGCAGGTGAATTCAGCTCTTTTCTAAGTTTGTGTAGAAACTTACACCTTAAAGGTATGTGATTGAAAAAGACTTCCTTAGGTACTCAGGCTTGTGTGTTAAGATGAAATAGAGTTACGAAAGAAGGGCTCATTTTCTTATCTCAAATGGACATCTAGAAAAAACTACGACTTGGCATTTTTCCTGATAAATCAAAAAGATTTATCTTGGTACGAACATCTGCTGGCGTCTGTATGCTCACACTTGCAGTGATTTCCTGTTACATATAACTGGATATTTCTCTTCACCCCCTCCCAGCTGACAGTAATCGCTTATCAGTCTCCAGGGAATAATAATAAGAAAACAAAGCTTAGATCAGAGATGATGGAATTAGAGATTGCAGAAGCTATTGTCAAGACTGTCAGGCAAGAACGATGTGCTTGACCTGTTATCCTGAGAGTCATGGGAGAGTTTCTCTCCCTTTCTTTTAACAAGATGTGAGAAGAGAAATGCTTTCTCCTTTGAGAGCTTTTAAATTTGAGACTACCTTTCTTACATCACTCTCTAAACTTTCTTCTGCTCCGAGAGGATTCTGTCAAGTGAACCTATGTCTACCTTCTGAAGGTACTATGGGAACTTCAGAAACATCACTTTGTACCCAGTAAATGTCGCCATATCAAAGAAAGTGTGTCAAGACATGAATTTAATATCCTGACAGTAACATGCAAATGTAGCCTTACAAAGGTAAAAATAAAATTGAATTTCGTACACAAAAGTAGCTTTAACAAAGAAGTTAAACTTCCTGTGTTTCACCAAAAGGTTAATGTTAGGGAAGTGAACATCCACACGTACACAAAAGCTAGCCAGATTAGCAATCTCAAAGTAAAATCCGAATCTCCTGATAACCCTGGCGTTGCTTACAAATGTTTTGGAACTTCCCATGTTTTTAGCCTCCCACTCTAATGGCTACACGGATAAACCCCAGGAGAGTCATGATCTAGTTTTAATTTTATAAACGAGGAAGCCCTCAAAGTTCAGACAGTAACACTGATGAGCAATCCCAAAATGACAGCCCCACAGGACAGATGCAAACAAGAAGAGTCAGAGAGCTGGCACTGGAGAGCAGCAGCAATTAAGCAGTTGAAAGTGGGTTGGAGTGTTCGTTTATTTTTGTTCCATTCGTAGCCTCTTGCAAGGAGGAGATGGGAGTCAAACTTGACACTTCCTATCTGAGAGCAGGAGCTGGATGCCCTCTCTACTCTCATTCAGTTCAATTCCCTGTGCGGTTTCACTGCTTCCTGGACTCATATTTTCACAGGAGTTGCATTCTATCATGCCCTCCAACAGAAAGAAATCTTTCTCCCTTCTTCGCTGCCCTTCTTCCCTGTAAGAAAGACAATCTTCCCAGAGAAAGAAACCTGTGCTAGCTTAGAATAGGAGGAAGGGGAGGAGAGAGAGGGGGGGTTGGGGGAGTGGAGGACAGATGAGAGAATGGAAGAAGCAGGAAGATGGGGGATGCCCAACATCAACTCCTGGTTCTGAATCGCCAGCCCTGTGCAAAGTGCTTTTCCCGGAGATGCACTTGCGGTCTCGCATTTCTCACAAAAGGCTTACCAGGGGCTCCCTCCCTAGGTCTCCCACCACCACAGACTAAGTGTACCTAGGTCTTTTCGACAGATTCAAGTGCAGAGGGACCACCGAAGGTGGCTGCACTGCTAGCTGGGTCTGCCTTACCTGGAGCGAGGACTGCGAGGTGGTGCAGGTCTTGGTTCCCACTGCTGTCACCGCGGACCGGTGCGAGACACGCGAGTACTCTCGCTGCCTCCGCTCTCAGAGGGGCAGCCTGCAACACAAAAGGGGTATGTGGGTGTGGGTGTGGGTGTGGGGGAGGTTTTCTAGGGCCACCAGCTGGTCCCAGCTGGCCGCCCCCACCCTGCACACACCCCTTTGGGACGCTGAGCCCCCCTGCCAGATGAGCAGGACCCTGGGGGCTTGCCCCAGGTACAGCCTCAAGTTGCCCACTGCTAACTGCGGATGCAACCGCTGCAGGAGGAGGAGGAGGAAAGACACTGGGGGCTGAACTCGGTCAGAGCATCCCCACACTGCAGCTTCTCCAGGAATCCCTCCAGTGAGGAGGCGGCCGCCCATCATCTCCCAGCCCCGGTTGTTGATTGGTTCTAACCAAGGTACGCTGCTCAGAGGAGCCAATCAGAGAGCACTAATAATAGGTGGATCCGCTCAGGCAACGGAGCCCAGCCCAGTTCTGTTAGTGTCTCTCCATCCCCACAGCGGACAGGGACCTGAAGAGAGGGTTTAGGAGGGTGGCGGGGGTGGGGTGAACTAAGAAGGGACCACATCCCAAGGAGAAACACTAAAGGACATTTCCTAAACCCCGTGGGTAGCCTCGGGGATGTCCACAACCTGTTCAGTAAGCCATATGTACAGGATAAGGAGGCAGCATAATACAAAGCTTTTTTTTTTTTTTTTTTTTTTTTTTTTTTTTTTACTTTCAATCAAAACCTGCCTTGATACTGAGCATGCCCAGACTGTCACAGAACCCTAGGAGTTTCGATACATTGAGAGTTCTAGGTGAAACGGTGAGAGCTGGTACAGGAGAGGCAGAAGTTTGTTTTTGGCTGTTTGACCCAACAGAGTTGGGGAAGCAGGACCAGCTGAGCTAGAGGTGGCCCTTCTTGCTTTGGAAGACCAGTCAGATCTTTCTGTCTGGGCTGGGGTGGGAAGCCGGGCTCTGAGAATATCTGCAGCTGGATGCCCGGGAGACTGCCCTAGAAGGGTGTGGTGGACCAGCGCTGGAGGCAAGGTCCGTCCCATAGGTGGGGCGGAGGAGCGCAGCTCCACCCAGCTGCAGCTGCCAGGCAGTGGAGTGCCCGGGGAGTTTCCATTGCAGGAACCAATAAGTTTGGAGACTTGGGTCAAGTGCGACCTTGTTAGGCATGCTTTTCCCATCTTCTTGAGTTTGTCCTAGCCCCCGCGCCCATCTCTCTCCCCCCATTGCCAGTGCAGCGAGGACTAAAGGACTTTCTCCCTCCTTCCTCTCTTTCTAGCTGAACCCTTCTGCTCCAAAGTAAGGAGCTTTTCCCCTGTGAGAGCTGTGGTGACCTGATTGTCTCTAAGCTCTTGGCAATTTATAGCTTGGTAATACAGAGGGATGCCAAACAGGGATGTTCAGAGCCTTGGCGGGGAGGGCGGGCTTTGGGTGGAGCCCAGCTTCTGAGGGCAGGAACCCTTTACTCTACAGGTGACAGGCTTTCCTGCCGCCAAAAGAGAATTTCCTTTCTCATTCACTTGACCTTGCTCAGTGCCCTCCGAACCTCTTTGCTTAGAAATCTTAGCAGTTCCTGTAAAGTTGATCAATAGCTACAAATGAGAACTCCCCTAATTGGGCTCTTTATTTTCCTGACAGGATGATCTTGGCGTCTCAGGTAAGGAAATAAATAGCTATCTCAATTCCCCAAACTCATCCACTTTGAACTGGAGTTTTATTAACACTGGTGTGCAAAGGTAACTGTAGCGAGAATTCAATTAACGGTAACACATTTCTTCAGGTTTTTAATTAAATCTCTTCTATTTATATAATGTTTAAGATTAAGAACCGTATTCTAAATATACGTGAAAAGAAGACAACCTTCATATTAATGTATGCTTCTGGGATACAGATGTCCCTGTTTGGGGCTCTGTTTGTATTATCAAGAATCTAGCTTGAGAGGTAAACCAAGAAACGAATACACCTTCAAATTGTAACTTTATGTAAATATCCACCTTCTGTTTTCTAAGAGAATCTCTAAAGCCTTCTTTGAAAATAGTTTCAACAATCAACATTTAAAGTTGATTTAAATGTTTGGAGAAGAAGAAGGACAGAAAGAGGAGGCGGAAAGGATGCAGACCAGACTGGGCAAGAGGAGGTAGAAGATTCGATTATCGGCTTGCATTCCCAATAAGAATTATTATAATATCCACCTACTAGAAATTTTTATTCTAAAAATATACCCGTCTCTCTCTCTTTGGGTTCTCTAGTTAAAAACTACATGCTTTTCCTAGTTATCAACAGTAACGTGTAGAGAAAAGAAGAGCATATTAATGAATAGAATAGGAATATAGAATTTGTGAATTTCTGTTGCAGACCCTGATTGTATCATCATTTTAGCATTTTTTTTTTCTGTCTATCTCATATCCTATCCAACAGCGTCCTTCTGTGGGAACCATTCTAGTGAGAATGAATGTGTCAGATCTTTTTTTTATCACTATGTTTCTTGAAAAGGACTACTTCTTATAATACAGAATGGGCTTTGGACATATTTCACCGTACTTAATTTTAGAATTAATAGCATTTGTTTTTTGAGACAGAATTTCTCTGTTGTAACACTGGCTGGAACTCACTCTGTAGACCTGGCTGGCCTCAAACTCACAGAGATCTGCCTGCCTCTGCCTCCTGATTGCTGGGATTAGAGGTGTGCACCACCACTGTCCTGGCTTCTTTTTTGTTTTTTTAAAGACTTTTATTTTATTTTTTAAGATTCATATATAGAGGTATGGCTTTGTACAAATGAGTATAGTACCTGTGGAGTCCAGCACACAGCACCAGAAGCCCTGGCACTGGAGTTACTGGCATTTGTGAGATGCTTTGTTGAGTGCTGGGAACTAAACACTGGTTCTCTGGAAGAGCAGCAAGTGCTCTTAACCACTGAGCCATCTCTTCAGCCCGAATTAATAGCATTTTTCCTCACAATATTAAGAAAACTATTTATATACTGATGATGGATATAAAGTAGTTTTTTGGTAGGACTGAAGTTTTTTATTCTCCCTTCTATTTGCACATTCCTGTCAACATCTGGGAATTCACTGAAGACCTTGCCTGGCCTTATTTGGTTGCTACATCATGTGTTTTTAAAAGTGTGTGGGTGTGTGTGAGTGTGTGTGTGTGTGTATGTAAACACATATGACCATACCAGTACACGTGCTTGTGGAGGCCAAGGGTTGACCTGGTTATCATCTTCAGGAATACGGATTGTCATTGAGAATGGCATCCACCTTCTTTTAGACAGGGTCTCTCTCTTAGGCTTGGAGCTCACCAATTGAGTTACACTGAGCTGCAGGGATCTTCTGTCTCTGCTTACCTAGAGCTAAGATTATCTGTGAAGCACCCTCACATTTGACTCAACTTGGGTGCTGGGGATTGGACTCAGATGCTCATGCTTAGTAGCCAAGCACTTTACCAACTGAACATTTCCATATTTCTATTGCAAACACTACATATGGTTTCTTATCTCTGTATCAAACTGTTCTTTGTTAAAAAAGAAAGATAAGTTCAATAAACTTGTCTCTTTATTTTCACCTTCATTAACTTGTTTACAGGTACATTTATATTTAGAGTTCCTATCTCCTTTGCCATCAACAAAACTCCTTTCCTGAGTATATGGTGTTGGTTATTTTCTTGATTACTTGTTATTTTTAGAAATGTTTCCACTTTGAATGTTTTGCGTCTTCTGTGCATAAACAAAGACAAAGACACACACACACACACAATTACTTTTTACTACAACCCGTGTCTCAGTGTCAAAACTTTTCTTTATTTCTTTCTCATTGAACTTTTTTGCTTTCTATTTTAATAATTTCTTTGCTATATATTTCAGCTTACAAGATCAGAACAGAAACTAAATTGGACTGAGGCACAAAGTAGAGAGGTGTGTCTTACGGCAAGAGAGGGAATTAGGGAATTTAGAAACTAGAAATTCATTAAACGCAAACCCAACCAAGATTTTCTGTGAACCACAGAAGATCCTTGCAAGTGGGAGACATCAATAAAATTCACATTCTGGTGGAAAGGCTGTTAGAACCAATTGATCAATAGTACATACATTTCCAGTTCATCAGGACTTTCACATGTCATTAAACTTTACATCCTTAATTGTTAAGCCAGTAATCTGGTAGAAGCTATCCAAAAATATCATTACCCAGAGCTGTGAAAAATGAAAAATAACCAACTTTTCTAATTTTGTCATTCTTTATAGAGATTCATAACTGGTTCTTTTCACTTTATTTTCTGCCATTGCTCCTTAAGATACTGCTTCTCCCTCTCACTGAGTTTTTCTATTTAAGCCAGGGGATCGACTAATTATTTGTTTTCTGGTGTGAGAACTTAGTAGAGTCCCAGTCTTACTAATTGGCTGTGTGACCTTGAAAGATGTGCAAAACCACTCCAAGCCCTGGGTTTCTTGTTTCTCATGTGTATATAATATATAATGTATACCCTTAGGGTTTTTGTAAAGATTAAGAAAAACAGTGAACATAAGGTTCTAATTCCTACCACATCATAAGGTAATAAAGACTACTAACCATTTTAATGTTTTTATCATTATATTGCTCTTATTGCTGCTACTATGTTTTTTTCTTTTTGCTCCAGGTTTCTGAGTGGATTTTCTGCTATCATTTCATCTACCTAAGCCAGTATTGTGACAATATTGTGATAAATTTGAAAAACGTAATAACTTGTTAACTGGGGGCTGAAGATATGGCTTGGCTGTAAAAAGCATGTACTGCTCTTGCAGAAGATCCAGGTTTTTGTCCTGGTATCAAAGTTAGGTGTCTCACAACTCCTTGTAACTCTAGTTCCAGGGGATGTGACGCTCTCTCTTGGTCTCCATGGGTGTGTACATGTGTATGGTATACACACAGATAATCTCTCTCAATATCCCCCCCCCCTCTCTCTCACACACACACACACACACATATGCACAATGAAGAAAGACTGAAAGAATGAACAAACCAAAGAAAGAAAGAAAACAAACTTGTGCATGAAGAAATATCAACAGTCCCCTGTCTTCAGTGTGTTCTTTCTAAGCTGTAGCCTTCCAGGAGATCGAACCATAGCTGAATTTGTGGGAGAAGATAAGCTTTGGGATTTTCTTTATTGAAATTTAGTTGAATTAGTTTTCAAAACTAAGAAATAAACATCCTACTCTAATGGCAAAATAACTGATGAATACTATTTTCCCTAGGATATGTTTCTAAAGACAATGGTAACCATCCATTTTGATTTCTCGTGTGTATTTATCTCTCAGAATCGCTTGCCCTGGCGTTACCACTTATGTTTCTTTCCCTTTTTACTGACGTTTTCTTCTCACACAATGTATTCTGATTATGGCTTCCTCTCCCTCTACACCTCTCAGTTCCGTCCTACCTCCTCTCCCATCCAATCAACCCCTTTTTGTCTCTCATTAGAAAATAAATAGGCTCCTAAGGGATAAAAATAAAATACATATAAAAAAAGACAAAACGAAAACTAACACATTGGAGTTGCACCTGACCAACAAAAAGAAGAAGGAAAAGAGTCAAAGAGAAGACACAAGAATCAGAGATCCACTTGCTTGCACACTTAGGAATCCCACAAGACACTAAACTGGAAGCCATGATATATATGCAAAGGACCCGACACAAACCCATGCAGACCCTGTGTATGCTTCCTCTGTGAAGGCTCTGTGAGGCTTCTAAGAGATAATAATAAAATAAAATATAACATTAGATAAAACAAAAATTCACCAGAATAGGACAGAACAAACAAACAGAAGGTAAAGAACACCAGATACGGCAAAGGAAACAGATACAGAGATAGAGACCAACTGTTTTGTGAGTATACCATAAAAACACTAAACTGGAAGCCATAAAACCATAATACAAAGAACTTGTATGGTAAAAAGAGATATATAAAATAAAAAATAAGATATAATTTTAAAAAAAGAAAGAAAATGCCCTGATATGACATTATGAGATGAGGAATCTCCAAAGAAACTATTGAGTTTGTTTTCTGTTGGCCATCTACTACTGGGCATTCAGCCTACCCTTAAGAGGAGTTTAGCCAGGTGGTGGTGGTACGTGCCCTCAATCCCAGCAGAGGCCGGTGAATCTCTGTGAGTTCGAGGTCAGCCTGGTCTACAGAGTGAGTTCCAGAACAGCCAGAGTTACAACAGAGGAACCCTGTCTTGAAGCAAAACAAAACAAAACAAAACAACAAAAACACACACACATAAAAAGAGGAGTTTGTTTCTCCAGTGAAACTCTCTTGGAGAAAGGTAAATTTTCATTTGCAAGTGGTTATCAATTGGAGATATCTTATAGGTCAGGGGTAGTGGAATGTGTATACTTCTCCTTTCAGCTCTAGTCCTCCATCTTTTGCAGACCAGAATAGGCACTGTGCATTCTACACTCATTTTTGAGTTCGTATGTGCATCAATCCTGTTGATTTAGAAGGCCTGTTTCCTTGATGTCCTCCATCCCCTCTGGCTCTTACAATCTTTATGCCTCCTCTTCCATAGGCATCCCAGAGCCCTGAGGGCAGGCATTTGATGGAGACATCCCATTTAGGGCTGAGTGTTCCAAGGTCCCTCATTCTCTGCATAATGTCTGTGTGTGAGTCTCTGTGTTTGTTGCCATCTGCTGCAGAAGGAAGCACCTCTGATGATGGCAGAGCAAGGCACTGACCTGTGAGTATAGCAGAATGTCATTAGGAGTCATTTTATCACTTTTTTTTAGGATACTAGTATTTGGTTTTATTTTAGATCTCTGGGCAATCTGGTCTCAGGTTCTTGTCCAATATGGGTTCTATCTTAAAGAATGGGTCTTAAGTTAAATCAGATATTGGTTGGCTACTCCTACAAACTTTGAGCTACCATTGACTTACAGGTAGGATATCATTGTAGATCAAAGGTTTTGTGGCTAGGTTGGTGTTTACATTTCTCCTTTGGTACTGTGCACAGTACCTTCTTGTACCAAAGATGATAGAACTTAGGGGTGAAGGTTTTATCCAGGCACCAGCTCTCGACTTCCCCCATGTTAAGTGAATTGTGTAGGTGTTGCCTTCATAAATAGGGTCTTTCTGTCAGTTCGTGGAGAACAACCTATAGTCTGGGCAACAATCTGGGTTGTTTGGGGATTCCCATGGGTCTCCTTTGACCAACTCAATTAGATGTAACCCAATTCTAGTATTGGAAGCTTCATTTGATTCCAAGAGATATCCAGTCTGGACTCTGTCTCCCTCATCATTTGGCCATTTCATTTAGATCACCTTCATATATGTATGCATGTTAGGATGCTTCTACTCTATTAGGTTTTCATATTATCCCTCAAATGGCCCTTAATCTTAGCTGTCTATCCCTGTATTCTCTCCTTCTCCCCCTTCTTTCCTTCCCATTTTTCACTTGATCTCCCATTCTAGCCACCCTAATCTATCCATAAATATCTATTCCACTAGTTCTCAATCTGTGGGTCACAACCCATCTGGGGGTTGAACAACCCTTTCCCAGGGGTCACCTAAGACCATCAGCATATCAGATATTTATATTATGATTCATAACAGAAGCAAAATTACAATTATAAAGTAGCAGTGAGAATAATTTTATGATTGGGGGTCACCACAACAAGAGGAATTATATTAAAGGGTCTCAGCATTATGAAACTTGAGAATCATTGATCTATTCTGTTTCCAGTTCCTAAAGAGATAGATCTGTCCTCTGCTAGTCCCATTCTCTGCACCTAACCTTTGTGTTTCCATGGATTGTACTTTGGTTACCAGTAATTTAACTGCTAATATATACATATAAGTGAATAATACTACATTTTCTTTCTTATAACCTCAGTTTAGTTTGGTTTGATTTGGTAACCTCAGTCAAGTTAATTTTTTCTAGTTCCATCCATTTATCAGCAAATTTCATGATTTCATTTTTTAATGCCTGAGTTATACTTTATTGTGTAAATGTGCCATATTTTCTTTATCCATCCATTCATCTGTTGAGGGGCATGTAGGTTGTTTCCAGTATCTGCCCATTAAGAATAGACAAGCAATGAGCCACTGTGTCTGTCGTAGGATGAAGTGTCCTTTGGGTATATTCTCAAGATCCCCAATGATTTTTATAGCCAGTTGAGTAAGAGATGAATAATCATACTCTCTGTGTCAGTATAAAATGAAAAGAAATTAATACATGGATATTTCTGAATGAACACTCATGGTATTTATGACAGAAAATCTCTAATTGGAAAGAAAAGAAAAGAAAAGAAACGAAAGAAAAGAAAAGAAGAAGGAGGCAGATGGAGCCAGTTTGCTGCAGAGTTAGAGCCCCATAACTGAAACCACAGCACTTTACAATTTGCAGAGAAAAGAAAATAAAGAGCTGGCAGTATTCACTGTGGCCTTACAAAAGCCTTTTCTTAAAGACATAGCTAGAAAAACACTGGAAATGAAAAGGACAGTGACTCAAAAAGTAATATACTATGTCAGGCTTCTGAAGTTAGTGAAGAAAATACTACTTAGGTGGATATACCTCAAAGGCAAAATAAAAGTATTTTGAGCTAATGCCAGCAAAGGCCTGAGAAAGGAAACATTTGATTTGTTTTTTTTTTATATTTATTTATTTATTATTTATTTTTGCATACTACGTCACTCATAGAAAATACAGCGAAAATTAACTTGCTAATAAAGCAAGAACAACATTTGAAATCCGGGGGTTTCTGTCCGATTGAATGTAGAGAATGATAGTTTAATTACTGTTTCCAAGTTGTGTGAAATGTACGTCTACGTAGAGGAATTGACTGACCCAAGGCTGATGAGGGCCAGACATAGGGTGGCGGGGGTGGGGTGGGATGCTCTGTGTTCTCAACAAACTAAGATTACTTAACAATAGTATTTGTAGATAAAGGATAACAAGACAGGCCTGTACTTTATGACCTGATTGTGCTGTGGTTCACGGTCAAATTCAAAAAAAAGAAAAACAAGAAAGGAGAACTGGTTTTTTCTGGATTGCTTTTGGGAAGTGTTTGATCCTGAAGATTTTTTCCCTGTATATATGCAGTTCAGTCTGTTTTCTTCTAACTTACCAGAGTAATAAATAAAAAGCAAATCTCTTATAGGTCAAGATGTGCTCCCATTTGAAGAATTTGAGATATTCAAGACTTCTCTCAGGTGACAGATCTCTTGATGATCAATGTTATGGTTTACTTGGAAGTATGCATTCATTCCAGGTGTTTTTAGCATGTTATGTATGGATCCAGTGATAATAGCATCTCCTGGATCATGATTGCACCGTATTCTGTATGTATATCCCACATCAGTGCCAAGTAGAGCTGGAGGCAACAGATCAACTGTTCAGGATACCAACAGTGTAAATAACAAATAAACATTTTCACAACAACTGAGACACAGAAATATTAAATAACCTTCCAGAGACCAACAGCTGGCAAATGTCCCACATTTCACATTCTAACCACATAGACTTGACAAAGTTAATAGACATTTAAGATGCACCAAAAATAACTGTGACTATGTCAAGGAAGGCCAGTTCTCCTCTTGGAGACTCCAGAAATCTATTTCATAACTTTGGAAATTTGTGCACTCATAACCAGAAAACTTTTATTAGTATAATTGTCCCTTTATTGACCAAGAAAAATTCAATCTGGGACAGGAATCTTTTATGACACTCTCTTTTTATGAATGAGGTTCAAATTGAGTGGTGGTTGTGGACCGGAGAAGTCTTAGAAATTTCATGATGAAATAGTATGAGTGGAATAAAGGATACTAAACCTAGTTGTAAGTCTACCCCAAATCTTCAAAGGTCAAATGTTAAATGTCATCTTTGTCCTCATTCTCTCCTTTCAACCTGCACCACCAGGTGAACTACTGCCCTACATTTGCACTTATTATGGATTAGCTACCATTCAGTTTTACCATATTTATAGTAATGACATATAAACACACAACACACACACACATGTACACACACATATTATAATGACATATATATTGCTAGGTATACCCATTTCTGAAGATTTTATAAATAAAATCATGCCATATGAATAAAGATATAAACATGCACACACACACTGAGAGAGCAACGTTTTTTTTAGATTACTGTGGGGTTTAAAGGCCAGTAAGATGGCTCACTCAGCAGTAGGTTAAAGTGGCATTCCTCTAAGCCTGATGACCTGAGTTGAATACCCAGAGCCCACATAATAAAAGGAAAGAACTGTAAGTTGTCCTCTGACATTCATTGCTGGTGTGCACGTACACATACACACACACATACACACACACGCACACACACACACACACACACACACACACACACACAAATGTAAAGAACAAAATTTAAGGGGCTAGAGCGATGGCTCAGTGGGTAAAGTGCATACTATGTAAACATGAGGACCCAAGTTTAATGTTAACACCCACATAAAGCCAGGCAGCAGCTCTTACCTCTAGACCCATTGCTGGCATTATGGAGACAGAAAGCTGATGAGAACCAGCCAGCCTAGCCAAACAGCAAGCTCTATGTTCAGTAAGAGACATTGTCTCAAAATCTAAGGTAGTAAAGTGATGGCCTCCACACCCATGAATCTCCACCTGCATGTACAGGCACATGTATACCACACACAGATAAACTTTTAATAAAATAATGAAAACAATAGGCGTTAGATTTCACTTTCTATAGTTGGCTCATTTGTTGTATTTAATTATATGTATATGTAATTTGGTTTGTTCATCTTTATTTAAAATGTTTCCATTTGATGATGTTTTTCCCCTCCCTCAACTCCTCCCAGATCTTCCCCACTTTGGAGGCTGCTCTAACTTTGAATATTTTCTATCACATACAAAGCAGCAATGAACATTATTCTTCCAAAAGCCCTCTGTTTTTCATCTGCGTGTCTCTCTTGAGTACACCTAGGTTAAGAGCTGGTATCAGATTCTGTGATTCTGAAATGTGCGTAACTTACCCGTCTTAAAAGAGCAAAGTAGCACTAACTTGGACATTGATGTGGATGTTTATTTGTATTGAAAAGAGAAATAACAATTCATGTTAATGGGTCTTACTTAGTGAATGTCATATACTTTTCAATTGTTAACTTGTCTTGTTCTGATTTCTAAAAAATAAATTGGCAGTAAATGCCATATGCTTACTAGGTACGCCTATTTTCCTTTCTGTTAGACACGTTCCTCAAATCTTTGTTCAAATTCTAATCAACAGGATATAAAAAGTATGCTCATTATCTCTACATATACTGCATTTTTATTCCTTTTGTTTTGCTTTTCAGCTTTTCAATTATGGATATATTAATTAGGTATTTTATGTATACAGTGGGATTTTGTTTTAATGTTAGATATTAAATCCAAGACTTAACAGTTAAATCAGGACTTATGCTTTATAATTTGTTTACAAATAACTAGATTCATTTGATAGGTTCCAGTTCTCTTTTACCACACCTTTCTTCTCTATTCACCTAGGTCCCTCTTTACTTTATTTCTTTCCTTTTAATTTAAATTTTTATATAATATATTTAGTCATGTCCCCACCACCACTCTGCCTCATTTTATTTCTTTAGCTGTAATTCGTAAATGTTTCAATGCACTTATCTCTCAATTCCAGAATCTGGATCATTGCGGGGTTTCTATATCTTCTTTCCCACACCTCTGGACATTTATAATTTAGTCCCACTACCCCTGCCAACATTGTTTGTTTGTTTGTTTTCAGTTTTCTAATGGTGTCCAATTGTGGAAATGGTGTTCAATGTGGAAATCTAGTGTCATGTGTTTATACACAATGGATGTAACTTTTGAACTTAAATTACTATACTGATTAATTGCACCAAGATCTTATTCCAATCCTTTTCAAACACTTTCAAAAATGAAAGGAAGAGGGAACATCATAATTCATTCTTCAAGGTCAGTCTGGTAAAATAGAAGAAAAGTCAGCCTGAAAAAACTGGATAATAGCCTTTGTGACCATATATGAACAAGTCCTATGAAATATAATAGCAAAGGTAACATAACAGTATACTGAAAACATTATACACCATGACCAATTATGAAATAAACCATAACCAGGTGGATTTACTCCATGGATGCACATGGGTTCCACACAGATCAGGCAATGCCTTATGTTCCACTAATGAAAGAAAGGAAAAGTATATACAACAAGAAATCCACACGATCACCTCAATCAGTACATAAACTGCACTTCAAAATCCAACAGCATTTTATAAAACTAGTCAATATGCCATGAATGTCCCTTTTTTGCAACTCTATTTAGAGTTGTACTAGACATACAACAGCAAACATTTAGGTAGATAAATACATTGATGGCCAAGAAACTGGAACAGAAGTAAAACTACATTTACCCAAAGACAAAATAATCTAAAACTATGTAAATCTCTATGTAATCTATAATACAACAATTAAAATAACGAATTTAGAATGCATTTCTATATATACATAAATATCAATTATATTTCTATATATAATTAATGAGCAATCTATAAAGGAAATATAAAAATAATTTGTTAGTACCACAAAAATAAAATATTCAAACAAATTTTGAAAAAAATATAAATCTTGTATGCTAAAACTATAAATGTATAAATGCTATATACTATATAAATAAAACTATATATATATATATATATATATATACATATATATAAAACTATAAATGTATCACCACAAAAATTTAAAATACTTAAATAAATGGAAAGGCATTCCATGTTTATGAACTGGAAAATTTAATACTGTTAAAATAACACCACTGGCCTAATGTATACAACCATTAACTTCTCTTTCCAAAAAGTCAGTGGTCTAGTTTTGTGGATTGAACCCAGTTTGTAGAATGTTGCTTCACATATATGAAGCCCTAGGTTCAATTCTCAGCACCACATTAACTGTATATGATGGCATACACCTGTAATCCTAGCAACCAGGAGACCCAGGCAGGAAGATAAGTTCAAAATCTTCCTCAACTACGTAGTAAATTCAAGGTCATCTGATTAAAAAAAGGGGGAGGTAATGGCCTTTTACTGAGAAAAGAAAACCTGATACTAAAATTAATGCAATATTGCAAGTATCATTGAATAGACAAACATTACTGAATGAACTATCAATAGGGAATCACCGTCATGGCCAATGCCATACTTGACATTGGAACCCTGAGTGTCTGAGCTTAAGACTGAGCTCAAGTGTTTTTATTGATTCATAACTCCTCAGGTGTTCTACTGATAGCACATGCAGATCATAAGCAATCAAACATCCCGCACATAAATCCAACACCTGCAAACGATACAAAACGCCAAGACCCAGGCAGCTCACACAACAGTGTATAAAACAATTATTTTATACATAACTAAAACTAAACTTCCACAACAGCACTATTCTAAGGCTGAACATACAAACCAAAGAGAAAGCAAGAATGTATAAGTAAACTAGGAACTTACAGGATCAACTGTTGTTTGACAATGGTATCAAAACCATTCATCAAAGAAAGGAATCTAATGTTTTCTGTAACTGGTTCAGAGACAGCTGGGTTTTTTATGTGGGATATAATAAGTTTTACTTATTCTTTGTATAATGTATACATATAAATGAAATGCAACTCAAAATTCAATAAACATTTAAAGATAAGAAAGAATGACATAAATTTTTGAAGAAAAAAAATTGTAGTAAATCTTCATGTCTAGATTTTGCAATTCTTGTGACACTAGGATCACAACCATCCAAAAAAAGTAGACAAATTAGTAATCATCACAGTTAAAAAAAATCAAAACAAATCACTGTGTACCAATGAACATGACCTAGAAGGTTGAAGCAGTCTAGAGACTGCTAGAAATATTTTCAAATCCTACATCTGAGTTCCATCCACACTGTATAAAGAATATTACCATTAAGGGGAAAAAGCAACCAAATAAATAAACAGGCCTTATTTTTCAGATAAGGTACACAAATAACCAACAGTCACATGAGAAAATGTACATTAAGATGGATGATTGAGGAAGTTAAGTCCCAAATTGCAATTATACACTATTTCATGCCCACTAGTATAGATGCACATAATGACGTGGAAAAATCAAAACCTTCATACTTTGCTGAGAGCAGGACAAATGACACAGCTTCTATGAAAACAGATCCTCCACTAGCAAGATGTAGGGTTACTCATGGGCAAGCAATACCATGTCCTGATAGACCCTCTAAAAAATTAAGTGTAGGGGATAAGTTGATTGATCAGTGAGTAAAAGGATTTGCTGCACCAACAAGAAGACTTGAGTTTGGATTTCCAGCACCCAGGTAAAAAAATCTGGATCAGGTACCCCAGTAATCCCTGTGCTGATGGTGATGTGTGGGTACACAGGAAGATCTATGAAGCATTTATGACCATCCAACACAGTCAAAAAGTGTTCAGCTCAGAGTTCAATGAGGGCCATTACCCCAAAGGCTAAGGTGGAGAGTGATAGAGGCCACTCAGTGTTCTCCTCTGGCCTCCACACGCACACTGTCACCCTCCTGTGTGCACACAGGCATGTATTTTAAAAAGAGTTTAAAAAAAAACTAAGCATACCTATCTCAATAAAATCTTACACATAATTATTAATAGTACAATTCACAAAAACCTTGTTGTGAGGATCACAAAAATTCCCATCAATTGAAGAGTAAATAAATACACTGCTATAAAATACAAAATGAGATGCTATTACTGATAAAAAAAAATCAGCAAAATACCACTACACGCCAAGGCAAAAATTGACCTAAAATTACTAACCAAAGTGAAAAAGCCAGACGCCAAGGCTTATTTTGCACGATTCTGTTAATACAAAATATCGAGAATACTTCAATATGATGAGACACAAATCCATTAGTGGTTTCCAGAGGTTGGGAAGGGGAAGATCAAATGGAGAATAACTGCCTGGATATATCTTTTCTTTTGGATGATAAACATTTAGAGGAACTAGGTACTAGGAGGGTTGAATATATTTGAAAATTGATTAAGATAGGGAATTTTATGTTAAATATATTTTATCAGAACAAGAAACCAAGAGTTGGTATGTTGAGTCATGACTGTAATTCCAACACACAGGGGCATGAAGATTAAGAGTTCACAGCTGGCCTTGAGGTTGACACCTTGCAACTTGAGCAACTTGAGCAACTTGAGCTAAACGCCTGAAGTTGGAAGACTAGAAGGGGAGAGATAAATGAATATAAATTTTGAGGAGAAAAGAGTTGTAGGGCTTTTCAAATATTTATTTCCTCTAAACATTGCTGGCTTAAACCTTTCTTTTTTTGAGAGAGGTATTTGTCATTTAGTACTCATAAAGAAAATTTACCATTCTAAAAAAAAATTCTGAATATGAATTAACTACCTTCTAAAGTCTTGCGCATTTTCTGGACCTTACAATGAGTCATCCATATGCAATAAGACATAACCAATGCAATCCCGTTATCTCTACAAAATGAGACAACTTCAACCTGGGCTACTCGATCTTTTCTTCTGATTCTCCTTTGCACTGGTCTGCCTCTTTGGCCTCTTCTTGCCAGAATTATGTCTCAACTCCTTAATCATCCCCTGGTTCTCTAACTTTCTGTGAATATTCAGAACTGTACTGTCCGGCATCTCTGTGAACACTTAATGTTCTGGCTGAGCAGCTCTCATGTCTAAGTCAGGGTTTAAATCATTCACTTCCTAGCTCTTCAAAAATGATTTTTTTTTCCTTACTCAAGCAATCACAAATTCTGTAGATTTGCAAGTTTCTGCTTTCGGTGATTAGACAGGTGGGGAAACTTTTTATTTGGTGTTAATCATGGTGAGGTAGAGTTAAACGTGTGCTGGTTTCTCCAGAACTCAAGACATTTTTTTTTTGAAAGCCTGATACAGTGCTACTCTAGCTTGAGGCTTTTCATGCTTAGGCCAAACACACATCTAGTATCATTCTAGTGGATGATACAGTGTTTCAAAAATCATTAGCAATGTTTTGTGCCAGGAGATCCTGAGGCATATTCTTTAAACACTGACGTGTGTCTGTGAGTGGATAACAGGAAACAACCACATGTTAAAACAGTGTCAAGTCTTCATTTTGTCTTCTCAGCATACATGCCAATAACGCAAAGCCTTTACTGTGTTTCAGAACTTAAAAGTGAATTCAAAAGAAACAGTTAAGACAACAGTATTGAATACTTTTATCTGCACATTTCGGCCCCTCCTATATATGATATTTACTTATAGTGTTTGTAATATAACTTATTACTGAGTGTTTACATGTATTTGAGGTACTTATCATTTACATGAGTTGTACATATTTTCTCATTTGACTCTTTTTATTTTCTGGATCAACAGAATATCTAATTTTTATTGGATGAACTTGAAAATCAGGCAAACCTTTTTATGATTTTCTTATACAGTTGAAAAAAAATCTTCCTGCAGCAGAATTGTCCAGTTGAAAAAACTGGAGTTTTTAACATGTGGTTGGATAGCGGGGCTTCAAAGACCTAGTGCGTTAACCATTTAGAAAGACTAGAAAGGCCAAACAGGGAAGATGAGGAAACCCAGAGTTTAGCAACATTCTAAAACAGCTATTCTCTCTAAGGAGTTTCAATCACTGGACTTATGGAATGAGGACTGCCAAGTAAGCAAAGGAAACTGGCAAAATAGCCATGGGGGAGGGGGAGATAGATCTGTAGTTGAAGATGATACCCAATAGGGGTGTGTGTATGTCGGGAGACAGAGGGGAAAAGGGCAAGAAGGAAAGGGTGATGGAAAAGAGAGGGGTGGGGGGAGAGTATGCTCTGATTCTTCTCACCATTTGTTTCTACTCTCTTTAATCAGTATCAGCTAGATAGCTGTCAGTGGAGTTGAGCCTACAGAGAGCTTCAGGGCATAAGATAGTTGGAAGGACATCTAAGGATAAAGAGATGCATGCATTCCCTTAGCCTAAGGTAAAAGGTATTCCCCCTTTCTGTGTTCAATTTTACAGCTCACACGTAGGTGTATAATTTATTTATTGTATCATTTAGGATATATACAGTATGAATCCAATTTCATTAGTAAAATAATAAAAATCTCTGCAGTTGTTATGAAGGCCCCCCCCCACAAAGCAATTCTATCATGAATCACTATAATTCAAAATTATTCTCTGGACTTAGACTCTGCATTCTATTTAATTGGCCATTGGTTCTACCCCTTATACTATTAGATTTCCATTGCTGAAGTTTTATTATGGCGGAAGTGTTTTTTCCTCAATCATCTTCAAGAGTATCTTATGTTTTATTATTTTCCTTAAATAAATTTTAGGATTATCTTGTTAAGTTATATAAAAACATGGAGGAATTAAAACAATTTCCAATAATAATTGATCAGGGAAATTTTGTTTTGTCTATGCAGCTGAAGTTGATTTTGAATTCACTGTTTCAGAAGATGACCTTCAACTCCTGAGTCTCCTTACTTCATCTCCAAAGTACTTAGATTATTTATTGTTCTTTTGCCCTTTTTTCATGAAAGGTATTTATTGTACATATACTGTTGCTATGGCTTAGGCCTGAAATGTCCTCAGAGGATCATATACTGATGTTCCCCAATGCCACCATGTTTAGAGGTAGGCTTTGGGCAATGACTGGGTCGTGATTGCTGTGAGCTCATCAGGATATTAACTGATTGATTGGCTTATCGTTTGATGGGCTCTTGAGAAGCAGTGGAAAGCTAAGATATGAGACCCACAAGAATGGTCATGTCCTTGGAAATTACTACCTTTTTTCTCCTCTTCCACTCCTCCCTTTCCCTCCCTTTTCCCTCCTCTGCATGACATGAACAATATGCTCCCTGCCACGATGTTCTGCCTCACCGCAGGCCCAGTATCAAGTGAGCCAAATGATCATAGATTCAAACTTCTGGGTTCCTGAGCATAAATTTACCTTTTCCTCTTTTATGCTGATTTTCTCCAAGATTTTTCTTTTGATAGTGAGAAATTGATTAATATAAGTATGTTCTGGAGACTTCTGTGATGGAAGAAACACATTTCTCAATTTCTCTGAAGTTTAAAATAAAGCACAATGGAACTTCAAACTATGGAATAACAATAATGGAAAGGGTAGTAAAAACTGTAGATAGAATTAAATTGTTTGCTCATGGGAAGATACCAAATTTCAAAGGTTTTTATGTAAGGAAAATGCATTAGCTGTGTCAGTGAGACCGCTCAGCAGGTAAGAATGCTTGCCATGCAAGTAAGACTGGTGACCTGGATTTGATGCAGCAGTGGACAAATACTGAATGGAGACAGCACTGCTATTTTAATGTGTGTGTGTGTATGTGTGTGTGTGTGTATGTCCAACATCATGCATCATGTTCTCCATGAAGGTCTTACCTGTATGTTATACCTGCTGCAAAATATCACACATTTTCATGCTTTTGTAATATATTTCTTCTTCAAATTTTGTTTTTTTTTATTGTGACTTGAAAAGGGCAATTTTCTGTTGTGTTGCACAGTCTAGTAAACTCTCATCAACTCTGGTGATTTACCCACAGATATGACTACTACGCATGCTGTTGTCTCCACTACAAGCCATAGTAACTGTAGCTCAGCTCTGATGCTGTAGCTTCCATCTCCTCTCTTATGCCCCACCTTTCCTGTATGCTCTACACTCCCAGTATATGTGGGAAGCAGTGAGCCTTTTCTTACTCTTAGTCTTGTATTAGATTCACAAAGTTTACAATAAACATGATGGCTGTGTTGCTGCCTGAAAGACATTTTTAAATTACTTGGTCGAAAATTTCTGTTTGGCAGCCAATCAGTTTATGGATGTTTTCAGGGTATTAAAATTAAGGTTGCATATTAAATTTCAGGTAAACTTCACCTTGTAGGCAGCCTGCTTCGTCTCCTAACAGTATCCTTTCTTCTTTTCTTGACCAATGTCTCCAAGCGTGTTCTTAGTTTTATATTTCAGAACAATATGATTTATCTGCATCTTTAGTTTTATCTAGTCTCTGTTTTCATGGTCATTGTTTTATTCTTTCCATTTCTGTTCCCGTTTTTAAACTTTTTAAAGATTTGACTTGTCAGTTTATAGCTATTGCTTTTGTTTGTTTTAATTTATTACTACTTTTCGTATGCTGTGGCTATGGTGCACATGTGGAGATAGGAGGACTAGCTTTGGGAATGAGTTCCCTACTTCCATCCTGGATGCAACTCAGATCATTGGGATCAAATTCTAGTATCTGCCTGGCTCAGGCATCAAGAATTTTACCTGCTGAATTGTCTTATCAGCCCAAAAAATACCTTTTCTTACATAAACCTTCGCAATTTGGTGTATCCCCATGGGTGACCACTTTAGCTCTGCCCTTCAATGTTTGCTACTGTTTCCATTCTTCCGTATTTCCAGGTTACATTATGCCTCACAGAATAATTTCAAAGTGTGATTTCAATTCACAAAAGCACCTTATTTCTAAAATTCCTGTTGCTCCTTCCTGAGTTAGGTGCATTACAGTGAAAAGGGTCATCTCTATTCTGCCAAATCCTACAACTCTGTTGAAACATACTTTGCATTGTTTATTGCTACAGACTATGTTCCAATCTGTAAAATTCTAAGTCATAAAAGTTCTACGGTATTGATGAAACCAAAACAACTAATATGAAAACCAAACATTAGACAAACAGAAAGCATGCCTTCTGCAATCTTTCAGTGAACAAGTCTGAACAGAAATTGGATCAAATGTGATAAATTTTCAGGTCAAACTCTGTCTGCTTTCCTTTTATTTCTCCTTACTATTTCCTGGCCTCCCACACTTGCTGTCTATCCGTTTCTGAATGTGCTGCACCAAAGCTTTTCCTCGGGTTTGTGCATGTCTATACATATATTTATTTCATATGTTTTTATGTTGGTTGGTGATGTTTATCTGTTAACTAAAGACATAGCTGCCTAAAAACTGATAAAGTGAGGCATAGTGGAACACACCTGAAATCTCAAAAGATGGACAGAGGGACATTGGGAATTTGAGACTAGCCTGGGCTAAGTAGTGAATTCAAGGGCAGCCTAGCTTAGTAAGACTTTGTCTCAAAAAACAAGGTCAAGGTATATCAAGAGCACCTGAGTAGCATGTTTAAGGCCTCAGGTTCAGTCCTTGAAGCTAAAAACGATCCCTGATAAATTTATTTATATCTGTTGGGTTATTTTCTCTTTCTGCTCCTTTTTGTACTTTTACTATCCTTCATTTGATTTTATGCTCTCTTATTTTGTAGGAAAGTGAAATATATCAAAATGTGTGACTCAAAAAAGAAGAAGCCACTGAGCAAAAGAATGCACTGCTTTCCTCTCATCATTGTTCAGGCCTTTAGGTAACTGTAAGATGAATGCTTTCTCATTTTAGACCTTCTTTTGCTTGTTTCTGCTGTTACAGCTTCTCCTAATTCTTCTGCCTCAAGTTTCACATAATCATGTGATGGACTTTCTTTGGGAAGGACATCCTTCCCAAGTGTTTAGTACCAGTACTTAGCACTGCAAAAAATAAAAATATGACAGTATTCATACTGTGAGCCACCACTTCCTTTGGGAAAAATGGTTAAGTTATTAATTTCTGACACACTATGGGCTTGGAAAGCATTTGTGATGCAGTCTGGGAATGCACATATCATTAGTTCCTCATTTAGACAGTTAGATTCTAAGTTACTAAAAAACATTTTCAATATTAAAGTTGTGAGCACAACACATTTACACTTCAGCAGTTATTCATATGCTTATGTTTTATATGACTCATATTTTTTCTAAATATTTAAAAACCTGTAATTAAGGGAAATAAAATATATGGCAGACATTTTCTAGAAAGCAACTTGGCAATAGAGGGATTCTTTTATTTATGGTCATATAAGGTTCTAAACGGCTATCTTCTTTTGTTTCTTGCATAGATTTCTCTCTGTAGGTAAATGTTTCTATAGCTGCCAAAAAGGGTTCTGATATTTATATGTACTTATTCATAGTTTTTAAATATTCAGATACCAAATGTTCTTTAAGTAGATAGGTTTATGGGTTTCCTAAAATTCTTCTAAATATTTACTCATTGATTTCTGACCTTTAGCAATGTGTTCTAAGAAAATAATCTCACAAACAAATGAAGATACATGTATAGTTATTTTAGTTGTAGGTATTCTTTTTAAAAGTGAAAACACCTTATTATACATTGTGAAAGTATGTCAAAGTTGAATTGGTTGAACAATGTTACAGTGTATGTGCTGACATGAAAAGTCATGAAGTAATAGTAAGAAAAACAAGATTTCCTTTGTTTTTAAGACAGGGTGTCTTTGTGCAGTCATAGCTGCCCTGGAATCCACTCTGAAGACCAGGAAGGTCTGACTTAGATACTCATCTGCTTCTGCTTCCTAAGTGTTAGGATTAAAGACATGTGCCGCTATACCCAGCTAAGATTTTTAAATTATGTAATTAATATATACTAGGTCTGTAATAACTTTTAAAGTTACATAGTACTATGCAATCATTATATACAAGTTATATAAAATGTTGTGTGCTCTTGGCTCTATAACAGCTATTGGAGGTAGATGAAACTATCATTTACTGATATGAAATAAACTTCAATATCATTAAGTAAATTTTCCTATGTTGCACCAAAACTGTTAGTCGTCCTTGGAAAATCCAGAACTTTGTGTTCAGAGAAAATGAACTCACTCACTGTTGCTCACTATGGTAGTGATGGTGTTCCGAGTTTATTCATATGGAGTTATACTGTTCAGCTATCCCAATTTTTCAGCAATATACAAACTGGAAAAGTAAAACATATTGCTAAATATTAAAATATTTTGTAGTTATCTCAAAATTAAAGATTTAGAGCAATTCCAATTTATATGATTACTTTTATTTTTAAAAATTTCTATAATTTTGTGTGCGTTTAGAAAGCCCAAGATTAATGCACATAAACCTTTTTATACAGTTGGAAATTAAATGATTTTAAAGCAATGTATATTGTCATATAAATATCTGAATGGCTGTTAGCCAAAATATAAATGCTTACAGAGATACTTGCTCAACCATGTTCATTGCTGCCCAGTTCACAAAAGTCAGGTACTGGACACAGCCTAGGTACCCACCAATGGATGATGAATGAACTCCATGGCATTTTTGAAGGTTGTCTGTCTCATAATGTTTTGTCAGAGATCTTTGTTTATTATTTGTTTATATTATTATTTTTACTTTCTGAGTCATTTGCATATATATTACGGCTTCTGGTTTTGTGTTTTTATGGGATTCCTGTGTGGACAAATATGTTTGTCTGTGTGTCTATACATGTTTCTTGTGTTTTTTATTTGACTCTTTTTCTTTTCTTTGATTTTGTTTTTAACTTATTTTAGTTTATCACTGTTCTTTAGATGATCTTTTGGTTTCTAAGTAGAGACAGGAAAGGTGTGGATTCAGATGAGAGGGGATGTGGGAAGCATCTCAGAGGAGTTGTGAGGTGGGAAACCATAATTAGTATATATTTATGAAAAAAATATATTTTCAATAAAAGGAAAATTTGAGAAAAATGTGATCACAAATTTTCTAGAAAGTGGATGGGCTTAGATTATATAATAATTAAAAAGAAAGAAAGAAAAGCATGGTGTGACATTATGTACATTTCTTGTGGTGAACACAATTATAAACTGGCCATACCAATTGTTTGTGATATTCTGCAGCAGTTTGACTCTTACACAACATCTGCAGGAATGGAAAAATGCTACAAACACTTTGGGAAATAGTTTGGTAGTTTCTAATAAAAGTAAATATATGTCTTCTGGGTGATGCAGAAATCTCATTCTAGGTATTTATGGAATCAGACTAAAACAATGTCCAAATAAAGATGTGTGTGAGAGAGTTTTCATAGCCACTTACTAATAATAATAGTAATCAAAGACTGGAAACCAGTCCTTCAGCAAGTAATTGTGTAAACTCACTGTGGCACATGCATTCAATTAAATACTACCCATCAATAATAGGGTAGTATACTGTTAGCACACATGTAATAGCAAAGATGAATCTCAAATATTTGACACTAAGTGCAACATCCAGGCTCAGAGGACGATATAGTGTATAATTCTATTCAAATAATATTTTAGAAAAATCAGTGTTATAGTAACAACATAGAGACCAGGTATAGAGTGAGCAGTTTGACTGCAAAGTAGCACAAGGAAACTCCGATATGACCATTCAGACTTGTCAAACACAATAAAGCAGGTACAGGATGCAAAACATACTTCAGCAAAACTGATGTTAAAAATAAACAAATACATGAATAAAATATAAATGTTTAGATCTAAATCTTAGCTTAAGGTAAAACATCTTCTCATCTTCCTATACATATTTTTATTTGGTGATGATACATTACAGGAGTAATAAAAATGTAATTAAAATAAACCAAAGACTCTGATACAATTTGCCTATTCTGCATTGAAAATCGGATGATTACAATGCTGACATGCAATGGTGGTTGTGGGAGGAAATAGCAATAAGCCCTTCTGTGCCTGCAGCTGTATAAAATGCTTAAGTAGAGCTCAGATCATGTGTGATGATAGAGTCGTTGTTCCCCAAACAAGCAACTTGCATTCCATTCCTGCAGCTGCATAAAGGACCGCTCTCAGCTACCTGCAGAATTTCTTTAAAATATATCCTAGGAGACTCTAGGCATGTACTGTAGCACAAACCAGGTTAAACTAACAAAGCTGTCTTGCTTTCACCAATCCAAGGACTTCTATTACCACAGAAGCAAAGGAAAATAGCCTCTGATTATGCAGCAAGGTATTAAGAATTGTATCCCAGAGGAAATACCATTTTGAAATTAGGTTAAATTAACCTCCTCATGATTTATCTTTGTGGGTGATCTGGATCATTGACAAATAAATATAACATGTAAATACAAATAGATAGCTCATCTATAATCTTTAATTTGAAGTCAAGCCCCACTAGTTTATGTATACTTTATTGGGCAGGATTATAAAAGTGGGGCATCCTAACTAAAACTTTGCATTATCATAGAAAAGAAGGTTTGTTTTTTTTAAATCTTGTTAAATCTGGATTAGTCTACTTACTATGTCATCTGTCTTGAGAACAACACAGACATATATTAATAATACATTTGAGGTACTCTCAGAGGACTAGCATCAGTGACTTTGAAGACTTACTATACAAAGTGAGAAATGTCATTGAGAGTTATTTTGATTTCATAATATTCTTGATCATGGTGATGTTTATTATGATTCATTAAAAGTCCATCATGCTAATTTAACAGGGAAAATCTAATAGATTGCTGCTGGATAGCTTCCACTAAATTAATGTGGAAGAATTATAACCAAAGCCTTAGCTGCTATCATTAAGAAATTAAAAAAAAAACCTATAATGATATATTAATTACCAACAAGTATCGGTGGTATAATTTATGAAGAACTTTAAATCTTCATCTACTACAGACATTTTAGCAAAATGTGTTTGTTTTGTCCTTTTTTCTTATAATTTGTAGATATATGGTCTCGTGTCATGCGTTTAACTTATTATGTAAGTGTAGTAATTCAGAGTATTACAGAAATAACACACTCATATTTTGTCAGTCCTAAGAGTGCTCACCATAGTCACGTCTTCTCTTTGTCCCTCGGGTGGCTGGTTCTTCTGCAGTGTGGGGTGGCCCCGTGTAGTGTGGCTTATTAGGTAAGGTGACCCATGTCTCCTTTGTAAGATAGTGGGATTTTCTCATTGTATCCTTTCCTAACCTCTTTTAAGTGATATCAAAGATGATTTGGTTCTTCCTGCTCAATTTTGCCTTTAATCTTGCCACTCAATTTGTTCAATACCCATGCCAAAATGATGCTTTTTGGTGAGTTATCTCAAGGAACTAACATAACATTCTATGCATTGGGTCATTTGGTACTCATCTTTATTAGCAAGTCTCTCCTGCTTGGGAAAACAATATCTACTTTACAGAAGACAATTCTTTGTATTTTAAACAAAAAGATACATGTATTGATTTATTGTAGATGTATGTATGTGGCCACATGTCATGGCATGCCTATTGAAGTCAGAGAACAACTTTCAAATGTTGATTCTCTCATTCTATCCTGTGACCATCCCCCACCCCACTCCCCACCGCAGGGTTTGGCTGCAAGTGCTTTTACTTGCTAATCCAACTCACTGAACATTTTACAAAAGAAGAGAAATATGTATATAATTCAATAAATTGCATAGATTTCCCAAAGATATTTGAATTCATATAATCAATCTTACTACTGTCTACAAACAGTGCTTTCTCAATTTATTATGGAAATGCTTAAAATAACCACAGCTCTGAACTTTCTTCCTCCACCTTGACTGGAAGGTACATTTGCTCTCTAAGTGTTATTACATACCCACCACTCTAAGAAGTGTTGACACAAAAGCAAACAAAATGAAATTCTTGTTCTCAAGAGGTATTGTTTATGTAAGAATAAATTATCAGAATCCATAAGCAGACACTCCAATTTCTCTAAAGGATTACTGAAAGAAAGAGACTTTCTAGGCTAGTCAATCAGTTCCTTCTCAGAGAATGGACCCACAACAGGACAGGGACTATTGCTGCTTGAATTATCAGTCCATTGTTCAGCTGGTTAAATTCACTGTAAGGATGGAGCCTTGACACCAATGGGATAAAAACAAAAATCCCTCCTGGATAATCTGGTGTTGAAAGGTAAAAATCCTAATTTTGGTAATAATCGTTCTGGATGGAAGAGAAATTAGCAAGTATGAGAAAACCAAAATTCCAACCAGAAGCTAATCTGTGAGAAAGAGCAGGCTGGAGCTGGTATCAGGAAGATGAGGAAGAGAGAGGCTGCCATTGTCAGCCTTCAGGGCCTGGAGCTAGTCCTCTGAATGACCCACTTGAGCTTCTATGACTCACACTTCCCCAGTCATTGTGAACTCTTAAGAGATATTTGTTTATATACCCCCTTCCCTTCTTGTCAACCTAGTTGTAGTGAGATTCTATGTCAATAAAATATTTTTGAATTAAAATTTCTCTTTTCTCTCCATGTAACATTCTCTAGGTCTGTTGTACTGATAACATTCATATTTATTTACTTTTGACGGCTTATGCACTCCTCTCTATGAATGCTACTTCTATCTTTTAAAACAAAACAAAAACAAAACCGTATTTTATCTTTATAGGTACTTTTGTCTGCATGTCTGCGCACCAGAAGAGGGAATTGGATCCTATTACAGATGGTTGTGAGCTGCCATGTGATCCTGGGAATTGAACTCAGGACCTCTGGAAGAGCAGCCAGTACTCTTTTCCACTGAGCCATCTCAACAACCCCCATAATTTCTCTCCCCCACTTTCTCCCTCCCTCTTTCCCTCTTTCCCTCCCTTCCTCTTTCTCCTCCCTCTCTCTTTCTCACCCCCTCTCTCCCTTCTCCTTCCCTCCCTTCCTCTCTCTCTCCCTCCCTCCCCCCCCCCTCTCTCCATAGCTCTGGCTATTCTAGGACTCACTCTGTAGACCAGGCTAGCCTTGAACACACAGATCTACCACCTTTGCCTCCATAATGCTGGGGTAAAATTTGTGAGCCACCATGCCTAGCTTGTTTCTTCTTTTCTTGCTTCTTTAATTCTGTCTACTATTTTGTATTGAGAGTTGCCTTTTACAATTATTTTTTTTTATTTTTAAGATTATATTATAATTACATTGTTATCCCTTCCCTATCCTCACTTGATACCTTTCATATATCTCTCCTTGCTCTCTTTCAAACCCATGGCCTCTTTTTTATTTTTTCATTAATTGTGTACAATTCGACAATAAGACAAATAAGACCTGCTCAGTCTGAATAATGTTACATACATATATGTTTTCAAGGCTAATATCTCTTTTATCTTTCTTTGTATGATTACTTCTTTTTCTTGTCTGTCTATCCTTCCTAAAGAGCCTGCCCTACAGTTTCCAAGCTTATTCTGTTGCTTTTGCACTTTCTTTCCACTTCCCAGTCTCAAATCCATTGTCTTCCCAGTTTAAGACTTGGATGTGAATTCATGGTTCTGTATTATATTTTTGAGCTGGGCAACTCATTATGCCACATTATGACAAAGGAGACTTAATGCAGATGCTGGACTTCATATTCAAACATAAATGCCTTGAAGAACATACACACAGCTGCTGTCTGTATTTTTTTAATCAGGGGAACTTATTAAAATCCTTTTCATGTTTTCTTTTTTTTACTCAACAAAAATTCTTTTAAAGCCCAAATGCTTTGAGGTCAAAGTGTCATGTTTTTACTGTAACATACAGAGGAAAATTATCAGCTTGTACTTCGTGAGATATCTGATAAAGTTTAATCTTGTCCTTAATTAAAAACACCACTTCCTAATTACCATTCAGTGCTCTCCTTACAGAAGCTAAAAATATGCATGTGGATAAAATTCTCATGAAAGTAACATTTGTAGTCATTTCTGGGTTAAAGAACAAGATTCATTTCACTTTATAGGAATATGTTTCCTGACGTTTGTCCTGTTGCATTATGATCAAAGAGTCACAATGCTGAATATGGGGAGTTTGCAGGCAGGCTGACTGATTACATAAACTTCTAAGCAGAGACAACCTCCATCATGCTCCCTGACTGTGAGAATTCCTCTGTGGGTTGCATCTTGCAGAAAGAACACTTTCTATCAACTAGTATCCACAGGCAGATTTGAGATTGTTTATATATATATCTCTCTCTTCCCATATGTGTGTGTGTGTGTGTGTGTGTGTGTGTGTGTGTGTGTGTGTGTGTGCCACTGTAAGTGAACTCAAGGGAATCAGCTACTTGGGAACAAAAACAGGAGTTTTGACCACACATTCTTTTATATAAATAGTTGAAAAAGATTGGGGGGTGTTGAGAAAGAGTCCATTCCTTAACTTGGTTGACCTAGAATTCACTATGTAACCTGTATTGAGTTCTAACTCACTCCAATTTTACTGTCTTAACCTTCCAAACACTAAGGTTACAGGCATGAGTCACCACTCCCAGGAAAAAAGGTGTTTTTTAAAATTTATTAAGTTACTTTTATTGACAAAAGATTTTATTATGAATTCAAGGATGATCATGAACTCACAGCAATCCTTCTGCTGCAGCCTCTCTAGTTCTAGGACTACAGGCATGTATCACCACACTAGTCCAGATGATGATGATTGTGATGATTTTGCCATTAAATATAAGCTATAGTTTGTGTACAAGTATATTAGAAAAGAAATTCAACCTGAGCAATTATATAACTCTTTGAGTCATACATTGTATATCTCATCTACCTATCAGTGATTGGATATACTTAATTTGTAAGCTTAGATGGTGTCATGTTATTGATTTTCTCATTCTAAATGCTTGTTGGAGATGCTTTAGGATATACAGTACAATTATTTGGGATTTCTGCACTTATTGATGTTTAAGCCCATCATAAGTATAGATGTATTCAAAGACATTTATACTAAATTATGCTTTATATTTTTATGAATGAATCATCATTTCATTCAATACCACCGCATCAGAGTTCTCCAAATATACCCCATGTAAAAGAATCTACCTTATCTTCTATACGTGTGTCTTGCCTGACCATTTATTGGTGATGTTATAACATCACCAAAATAGCATAGATACATCGATTGATTCTTTTCTTCCTTATTTATAATCTGGCCAAAAAAAAGCTCTTTTGTGACCAATGATTCTTAGCATTGTTTATAATGCTAAGGAAAAAGGCTGACAAAAAGTGATACTCTGTATGAAGATAGTTGAATAACTTTGTATATAGTCACGACTTAATCAGTTACGTAAATACTTAAAATAATATCTACATGTTTCTTGGGAGGTAGAGCTTTCTATTGTTGGACTGTTATATTAATAAAGTAAGAGCTAGCATTATATTACATTTTTATTATGAGTTTACATTTGTATTTCTGAGGCATCAAAGAAGCATTTCCCTTATTATGCATTTACAGCACATATGTTTGGATGGAGACACTATGGATTAGTTTTGTTTTTTTTTAATTCTTTCTAATTTCTTGTTAGAAGAAATTAAGCAAAGAGGAAGAAAAGAAACAGGACTAAGTGTCATAACCTGACCAGCTGTCATGTTAAAATGCCGCAAATACAAAGTATTTAATAATAGCGCTTATGCTTCTGTGAGTGCTCACTATGTGCAGGGATTATTTGAAATACTTCACTGAGACAAAAATACCCAATTTCCATAACTGCTAAGTGAAACTATTATGATTGTAATGCCCAAATTATAGGAATGTCAGAGAAAGATGGGCAGAATTCCCAAGGTTACCAAGTTAAGAAGTGGTTGACCTGGAGTCTGAACACCCGTCTAACTTTGGATAAATGTCTTAACTTTTAGGTTTAAAAAAAGGACAAGGACTACATTCTTCTGAACTAAGCATGATGAAGGCTATTGATGCCATTTCTCTCCTGGCAGAATGCATAACACTTTTCAGGACCATGAAAGCTAGCAAGTAAGGTGGAATCTACTAGCTCATTTCCAGTCTGATTTTCTATGTGATACGTCCAATGTATGTGGTGTGCTCAGCACCAGAGGCATGAAATCTAGTTCTAGTTATCAACAAAGAATACTGGCAAAAGCCTTTATTATTTTGGAGGGATTTTGGTAGATCTCTGACAAACAGCTTGTAAGGAGGTATCACATACCTGGCACTGGGGCTTTTGTTTAATATCCCCTGGCTTCTAGGAATAGTTTTTTCCAGTCATGTGTAGTATCTTTCTTTAAGTTTTAAATATAAATTATATTTTTAATTGATTACGTGACAGTATTTTTTCATATGGCTTTTTCATACCTCCTTTCTCCTGGTTAACATTCCCTTATGCTATTCCCTTAACTACTCTTTTATTTGATGATTAGTCTTCATTGTCAACTTTGACATAGTTTAGAATCACCTGACAAGAGAGTTTCAACATGGGATTATCTACTCAAATTATATTGATTACATTAACTGATGTGAGAAGACCTGTCCACTGTAGGTGGCACAATTCCCTAGGCAGCAGATCCTGAACTCAATATCATTATAGATGATAAGGTGAGCCCCAACATGCACAGACTAATTCATTCTCTCTGCTTTTTGATTAGGGAGACAGGGTAAGCAGTTGTCAGAAGCTCTTTCTGCGATGACTTTTCCACTGATAGACCTGAAATTGTGAGTTAAAAGCAACACTTTCTCCCCTAAATTATTTTGCTTAAGGTATTTTTTAATCACAGTAACAGAAACGAAACTAGGAAGCTCCTTAAACCTTTCCACCTCCACTAGTTTCTGCCAGGCAAGATGCACCCAGTTTGCAGTAGTGTCACTACTGGTATGAGGGTAAGCAACTGAATTTAAGATTCATTGCAGGAATCTACACCTGGTACTATAAACCTGATTTAACAAACAAAAACATGGTCATAGACTCCAGGGGGTAACTGAATACTGTTGCTAAGCAAATTGGTATAGTCTTAGGCTACTCTCTAAATAACTTATATCCATATAGAAATGGTACTGTCAGACTTAATCAAAAAAGTCTCTCTTCTCAGTGAACTGTTTTGAATTCAGAGACTCATGGCTGCAAAAGGTAACTGAAATAGAGAATAAGTGATGGATGAGTACTCAACCCTAAACAAGACATTTATCCAATCCACTGAAAGGCTTAGGGGGTGTTGCAAAAGAAGGGTTAAAAAAATATAACAGTGGGAAGGAGGGAGGTGGGCTATAGAGTGTTATCCTCTGGGAAAGGTACAGTCATTGTAATTATGAACCCAGAACAACTGAGGGTGTCTAAAATGGGTCAGCACATGAATGGATGGGGACAGGAGGCCAGCCCTACCTCCTATTGCTGAACGAATTGCTACTGATAGATTCAGGGTACACGGGAATTCCTTTCAATTTTCCATCCACTGATGACCCCACAAGGATCCAATGAATGATTCCAACCTAATGGTCACAGAGAAGACCTTTGTTAATCTAAGCAGGTCATAAAACCAAACCAAAAGTCATGTATCTGGGAAAGGGATTGGTAGAGATGAGGGATAGAATTGATAGGAATAGAAGGATAATAGGAGAGAAAAAGAACCAGAATATATTATATACATGTGTGAAATTGTCAAAGAAAAATATTGATCAGTAAAAAATGAAAAGCCAAACACAGGATGAGAGAAGATACTATTTCCTTTCAAGAACTCACCTCTTGTTTCACTTATTGTTTTAAACACAACGTTAAATGATCATTTGGTATTTGGAATGATTCATTTTTCTTTCAGTTAAGCAAGTAAAGAAAAAATATTATTTTGCACAAATTGAGTTAGTTACTGCTGCTATGTAAATTATTGGGTAACAGGGTATACATTATCTTGAAGATAATTACTGTGTCTTGGTGACATGCCAGGCTACTCTGACAGCAAGTGGCCACAATCAATCAGAACTTCACACAGAAGCCTACTGAACCTGATTTAATGTTTTAACCTATGTACATAATTTGTGTCTAGTAACAGTGTGCCCTAAAACTATTTTCTATAAAAATAATGTTGATTAAACTTTCTGTATAAATTAAAACACCTACTGTTATTGTCTGGGAAAGCAGGGATTTTAGAAACCATGAGATTAATTTCTTTTTTTTTAAATCTATTTCAATTGAACTCTCCTATTATAATATTCAAGAGGCTCATCTTCTAGATATATAATTTATGATGGACATTCAACTGATAGAGTGAAATTTCTATGGTGTTTAGAGTTTGAACATTACAGACCTATAGAACTGAATGATCCAATTGCCATTTTCTGAATCAATATTCCTGATATTTGCTATTTATTGATCATAATTCATTGAACTATTTATTGAACAAGTTAATTGATAGATGTAAGTGTGAATGCAGACACAGCTGACACATTGCAAATGCCCTTACAAAACAATGTAGCTGATTCTGCTCTCAGTGAAAACAGCTCAGGAAATTGAGTTTAGGATGCCAGGTGGCACAATAGGTTATACATTAACTTGTCCCCTCTGGAAAATTAAATTTGAATTTGGCTCTGGTCACAAATGAAATGAGTCATTTGGTACATGCCACTAAGGATACTCACAAAGCCAAAATGACATTTCATTGAAAAATTACCCGTTAAAAAAAATGTCTGCAGTCACTAGGGAGTTTTCAAGAAAAATAAACAAGAACAATTGAGCAAAACCAAAGGATACAGAGGAGCACTGGAGAGTGCTCACAGGAGCACTGGAGAGTGTGGGCTCACAGGAAAGGCTACAAGACAAACTGATTGCCAGCCAGAAACTCTTGTTCTAGCCTGTATCCCAAGATCTTCTAACATTATGTACATTTTCCAGTAAAATTTTGCTATTTCCCCTGTCACAAGTTTAGCCAAGTGCCAGTTTGTATTAAATCATCATGAAATATCAAGCTTACTAACCATCTAGTAATGATTTTAAAGTTTATGTTTATATTTTCTTGTTCTTTTAGACAAATGAACAATATTATGACTTATCATTTAGAACACCAATAAAATGTACAACTAACTTAAAGATAGCCTCAGTTTATAATTTATAGTATGCTTTTCATTGATATGTACTTTCACATAGAATTATTTCACAGAAGCATGTAGACAAGAAAAATAGAGTAATAGAAATTAGCATTGCCAAAATAATTGACAAAAGCCTGTTGGAGAAATATACTACACACATATAAAAGACATCTCATTTCTTCACTTTTAGATGTTGGTTACTAGATTCTAACTAGAAAAAGTTAACTCATTTTGTGGATTACACAAGTTGAAGAGAGTACCTTTAAGGTTAGGCTAAGTCCAATTACATATTCTTCAAAGAATAATATCCAAATTATATTGTTCCCCTTCAGTTGACACCTTCAACAAATGAGTAGTATGGGAACTGTAGTCACATAGGTGCCAGGACAAAGCAAGTGTCTAAGTTAGTTCTTATCCTATAGTTTTACCTCGGCTGAGAAATTCTAGCTTGTTCCACTGTAAAAAGTTTATGACAAAACCTATAGGATGATCTGAATGAGTTAATTACAAAAATTTATTTATGGAATTCCTAAAATCTATTTTCAATAAAACTAAACAAGGTGCTTGCTATGCAATCTTATTAGACCTTAAAAAAAGGATAGACCCTATTTTAAGAGGATTAAGACAAATGGGCCAGGCAGTAAGATCTGAAATAAAAGTGTCCTGCATTTTCATATGATAATTAATCCTTTTGTAAATTAGGCACGCAACTATACATTTTTACAAAAAAAGAATGCACTTTCTTTCAGAATCTACTTAGTAATGCTGACCTGAAATACAAAAATATTTATGTATGAAGCAAACATATTATGAAACAAACAGAAGATAAATCCTTATGGGAGTAGTTTCTATCTTCTGTATGACCTAAAGCAAAATTAGCATTCTTATGTTCTGCTTGTCTCTTAATATCTTGGGAACTTTACAAACTAGAAAACGTAGTTTATTTTGTACCACAATATTTAGTTCCAGAGTCTCTAGGAATGGTTTATAACATGTGCAAATAATAAGGGACTTTTCTCAGCAACTTTCATGTGATTGGTAAAAGTGTTATTTTGTTTTTCAGGTTTTAAAAAATTGACAGAAGCAGGGAGACATTGAAAGACAGAATTGGTAATGCTTTTTGTGTCTCTTCAAGGTGATGCACATTGAGCTTATATTGTCATCAGATGAAAATTTCCTTAGGCCTCTGACAATCACATATTTCTATCTCAGCAATCCTGCAGGTACATACTCCCTTTCAATGGTCAGGATACAATCACTCAGTTTACTGTAAGAATAAACATTCAAGTGCCAATTTGAAAAGTAATCAGTGGTTTTATTAAATGCAAATTAATCCAATCCAGTATTAGTTTTTTAAGGTTTCTTTTGTTGCCTTTAAAACTGAGTGCTGAATGTTTAAGTAGAATATTTGAAAATACTTCAAAATCACAGTAGTGAAAAAAAAAAACGTGGTTTTGTAGGTCTTTCATAATACATTTTCTTTATCCTACCACAGTAGAAAACAGATCCTGGGAATTGGATAGAGTACCATATCTGAGATAGGATTTATTTGAGATTAGCATCACAAAGGGAGCAAAATGTCCTTTTATTACCTTTTTCTAATATTTAACATTCTTTGAGATTCATGACTCAATTCATAAGGACCTTGAAAACATCTCATTAATGCATTAATGCCCTACTTTTAATGTCTTTATAATAAAACCAGAAGAGATATTTAGCTTGCACAGATTCCTAACCTGAGGGTCGTAATGTCCTGTCGGGTGGGATAACTGTATGGAGAAGTCATAAAATATTTGAAGACGGTAACAGGTTTCCGAATGCACAACAACCAAAAAGTAATTCAAAACCAAAACACATAATGAAACTAAGTTGTCTCTACTAGTGCATGCCAATGCTGCATCCCATGACCACACTGCAGCCTTGAGTTTGAATGAACATGAGCACTGTGCACTGTGCACACTGTCAAATCATACAACACCAGCAATGGTGTCTGGAATGCCTCAGTTTAGATCTGAGATCATTAAATGGTATGAATTGGGGGTGTTTTTACTATATGTGAGGTGAGGGCTTTTATGTTGGTCTTTAGATTTTTTTTTTAATTAATGTCTCATTATATAACCCTGGCTGTTCTTGAACTTACAATGTAGACCAGGCTGCTTCAAATTTACAGAAATCTGTTTGTCTCTGCCTCCAAGTTTGTTGGGCTGAAGAGTCTTCCCTGAAATTTAGGGAAGGCTGTAAGGCTTAGAGATTATGTTGATAATGAACCGACATCTCACCTACTACTTTATCATAAAGATGCTCGTGATACATGCTCATATGTTGAGTCTATGAGTTGACTGGAAGGCAGCTACATGTTGTCACTCTTACCTCCATATCCTGGCTTTTTATGTAACTATTTCTTTTTAATAGAAATATTCTCTTCTGGAGAAAGGCTAAAGACTCAGGAAGTAAATGAAACTTATAAGCCTCAGGGAGTTCCAAAAACTTACAGGACTCACAAGACCCCTTTATAAACTTATAGGCATTTAGCAATTGCTGGCTATTGCTGGCACTAGCTTCCACTGGCTCAGCTGCCTGTAATTCCTGCAGGGAGTACCTGGTATTCTAGGGTGGGCTTTTTGGTGATACATCTGTCTTTGGGTCATTCATGGTTCCACATGTAACCCCAAGAAACTTACTGGTTGACTGAGTTAGGCTTGGGTGGAATTTTTTTTTGTGCCCTGTCTTCCATGCCCTATCTATAGTGAATAGATATTTGTTCATATATTCCCAGAAGAAGACACACTATCAGGCTGAATATGGAACCACTCTGTGGAGTTTTATTAGCATGGAAAGAAAAGGAGGATGGCATACCAGGAAGTAATTGGTAGTTCTTAATATAACAGATAGCACTTCCACTTAAAACTCACTGGCCAAACTGGTCCTTCAGTTCCACACACCCAGAAGGGTGTGAGTAGTACAATCCTATAATGGGTTCAGACTATTTTGTCAATGAGTATCTATGAATGATAGAAGATATTAAATAAGTGAATATTTGGCAGACAAAGTGGGACCTGTTTTTATTTTATCTCATCTCATTTTGTGATTAGTTTTTAGGTGTCTGTTTGCTTTCTAATGAGAGAAATGAAAAAAGGATGTGGATTTGGATGGGAGGGATAGTGGGAAGGATCTGGGAGGAATTGAGGGAGAGGAAAACTGTAATCAAAATATATTGTAAAATCTATTTTCAAGAAAAGAAAAACAAACAAACAAACAATGAGAACATTAGATTCCTAAGGACAAGCATAATTAAAGCCTTCACCAGGAGCTCTGACAGTGAAAGACAACATGCGTACAAACCATTTACCACATGTAGTTCCAGACACCAACCAAACCTCATAAGCATTTGAATCCCTAACCTTAGGAAAATAAATCTTTAATAACAATTTTACTCTTCCATGATACCAGCTGCTTTGTGGCAGTCAGGTAACAGATAAGGCCAATGATTTATAATTTTGAATTTTTTTCTCATAATAGGATCTGCTTGGTCCAATGACCTCCTTATTCTAAGATAGTATAAGGCATCTAGCAAACCCACAATGTTTTTGTTGTTCTAACATGATAAGTGTGTTGGGGAGGGGGATAAAAATCCATACAAGCATGTCTCTTCCATGCCTATTCCACTAATGGAGAGTGTACATGTAAACTTTCTATCAGCTATATATCTCTTGTGGAATGTCAACAAATTGGAAGATCTGGGTGACTGTTACTGATGGGCAATCAGGTTCTTTTGTAGCCCACCTAAATCAGCACCAGTTTGGTAGGGAAACACGATGCTGGGCTGATAAATATTCTTTCCTATTGGCAAATTACACTGAATAGTTAGGGAGCTGTAAAGAAGTTGAATGTAATACAAAGACGGAATGAATTGATATGTAACGTTGTTCTCTACAGAAAGGTATGCCCAACATTCACAGAGAAAACAAGTATCTTTACAACCTGAGTCTACTCTATAAGGTCCAGTTACTTGCTCGAAACTTTTCTTCTCCATCCTTCAATCTTGTTCTGTTAAGTCCTTGAAGGAGGCCTGTTCAATGATTTTCTATCGTAATGAAGCACTTCATACATTTTGTCTTAACAGGGTTGTCATTAGGAGAATAACTTAAAGGCTAAAGTTTAAAATATTAACTTAAGGGGTCTGTGAGTTGGCTCAGCAGGCAAATATTCTTGCCACCAAACATGATGACTTAAAGACTGAGTCCCACAATTTCAACTTGTCCTCTGACCTCCACACATGCCCCATGGCTCAGGTATGTTAATGCATACGTGAAAACAAATAATTAAGTGCAACAAATTTTTTAATGCTACCTTAAAATTAAATAGCTACCTGTAGATATTGGCGACTGTATTTCACAATATAGTAGCCAAACAATTACTTTATCTTCTGTAATTGTTTTCCTTTAATCTTTTAAAATTATAGAAAATAGTACTCTGTAGGTATTTCTGCTTTTTATTCAATTTCAGGTCTCTTTGTTTCATCTAAGTATATGGGGAATTTGAGAAGTTACTTATTAAAGCACATCAGCTAAAAAGAAAAAAGAAAAAAAAACTGAAGCCCTGATTTGAACCTCAACAGCCTCTGATTTTCAGTTATGACACTCCTCTAGCTCACCCACATGCTTCTGACTGAAGCTGGAGCACCACTCTTTGCCTTTATCTCATATGCATTTGGCCACGTGCTCTCAATCACACCTCTAGACTTCCTACCAACTCTCCTTCTTATTCTTCATTGTTCATCTCCCCACGTCATCTCGATTCAAACGGACTCTGTTCTGGAATAGAGTAGGCCATTCTTCACATGCCCATTGTCATCACCTGCCCTTATACCTAAATAGATACCGGTCCTCAAGGACTTTGTTGTTGCTTTCTCTAATTCGATCATTTAATCTCTGGTTTACCTGCGAGTGTTCACCAAGATAGTTGTCTATAACACAAATCAGTCCTAGGTAATTCCTTCCCATATCAGACAAGTTCTTGCTCCTCAGACATCTACCATTCTACTTTCCTTAGCTTCCTTCTTTACAAAAACTTTTCTGTATTTAGTTGACTACTTACTAGCTTTCGATATGCTACCTGAGGATTTTACTGTTTTATTTTTGCCATTTATGTTTCCTTTACTGGAACATCTATGAGTCCTCTTACAATTCAGTTAGTAATCTTAATACTAGCGTATTTTCCAGAACACTTGTCAGGGCCAATTCCCTTGATCTTTATTTTAAATATTTATATATTTTCCCAGAATGAGAACTTAGTAAATATTTGTAGAATGAATTAATAATACAGTATCAACTTTTCAAAGTTGATTTTTATATGTATAGTATATACATCATTTTCTAGAATTTCATATAATTCTGAATACCAATATTCATAGAAATTGGGATTTCACCTTTAATTTTCTTCACTTATCTTTTTTATGCTAATTTTAGGTTTTGGATTCTATAACTTTCTACAACTGGTGAGTGTCAAGATTGTCCTTGTATGATATGTCTGTAGCTCCTATGTGTAATTAGATCTAAAGCTGTGCCTGCCCCAAGGTAAATACCTCAAGGCAAATAGTTGTTAAGGAAGTGAAAAAAAAATGTAGGAATTAATTATACAAACGTATAGAAGAAATATCCTGCACTCATATAAGTAAATTATCCCCTCTCAGAAGTATCTGAGAAAGCAGACCACCCTCTGGGATAATAGGCAGCAGGATAAAGCTGTGCAAGAGAATGGAAAATGTGTCAATGTGTCAGTCACAGGGTCTGAAACCTTTTTGATGGACTCAGATTCTAGACCTCCTCCCTGTATACTACTCAATTGCTATTACATTTTAAATAATGAATAAAAATAGGAACAACATTTGCATACTTCATTTTCTTCTGTGGTTCTTTCCCTTAGGAAATTTATTTGAAAATATCAATTCTGATACATAATATGTTGTGGGAAATGCAGTCCCTTTCTTTGGGGCTGCATGATATCTACGAATTTACCAGTCCCATTTGTGGAATTACCATGTTTAGATTTCTCTTAAAAGTGGTTTAATCATTAGATCAATCTGAATTTAATTTAAAGTGCTCTGACAGAAAACTCAGAGAGCCTGCATTATAAATATTAAATTTTATAGAAGTTTTTTCTATTTCTTTTCACGTACCTTAGGAGGTAGGCTTTATGCAAGATAAAATTTTGATACAAAGTTAGGTGATAATGACTAAATTTAACTTAAATTTATTTTTCCACTTCCATTCTTTCAACACATACTTACTGAGTGCCTACTATGTGCTGGCAGGAACAGTGGCAACAGACAATGCTTCAAAACTGTAATTTCTTAGATGTGACTGGAGGACATTGCAATGAATGAAATGAGCCAGGTACACACAGATAAATGCATGGTCTCATTCTCATGTGGAATCAAACGAAAGTAAGCGGGTTTCCTAAAACAGAGACTAGAACAGTAGAAACTAGAGCCTAGGAACTATAACAGAGGGGGACAAAGGAAGATCATTATGGTGGGTACCAAAACATAATTTGATAAGAGGACTACCTTCTTGTGTCTGGGAGCACAGTAGAGTGACTGTACTGCTTATTTTGTAAGGAACTAGGAAAAAACAGTTTGACATTTTCTCATACAAAGAAATGATAGCTGTTTAAAGACTTAGAAATGCTAATTTCTCTGATTTGATCAGTATACAGTATATACATGTGTCCAATTTCACAATCTGGTCTATAAAGGTGTCTAATTATGTCAATTAAAATGACAGAATTTGTGAAGTTGTGGCTAAAATAATTTGTATACAATTTCATTGTCCACTTTCATTATAATTTCTACAGAAGGAATATATGATTTCTGACATATAACATATAACCAAAAGTGTTTATGACATTCCAATGTGCTGTTTAGTACAGTTAAATTGTGCTTCTCAGAAACTGATGAAAGTATCACTGTAACATTTCAAAGCTGTAGCTCTTCTTAACATATCCAGCCACAAAACTACTCAGAATGAAATTCAACAGAATCAATGCTTTGCCTGTAGACGCGGTTGTAAAGGTAGAAACAAGAGAGTCCGACCCCAGGAATAATGGTACTTAGTTGACTTCCTTTTTATGTTATGTTACATGATTTCCACCAACAGACCTCTGCTATGTCACTTTACTTAAGTTAGATGTGTAGCTATAATACAGAATTAATTGCCCTATCAAAACCTGAAGTCCATCTTTTGACATTTACTTGTTTTTCTTGCCGGGCACACAATGTGACTACAAGCACTAATCTTTGTGGTTAGGCATAAATAAGTCTTGTGATATAACCAAGAAATGAATCAGAAGATTGTGAAAGTTAGAGTTAAAAAGATGGATGGAGCTTAAGCCCAGGCCAGCCTCTGGAATATGGTGAGCAATTTTGAGGCCACCTTGGGCAACATAAAAGCCTGTCTCAAAAGGAAAACAATACACCCTGAAAGACTGCTGGGGCAGCTCTGTCTTCTCTCCCTCCAGGACTGGTTGCAAATGCTAAGACCAGGAGTAAGATACGGCTACATGTGGGCTCCCTTGTGTCACCTAATTTCTATTTTAAAGAACAGAAAATTGAAGACAAGGATCAATGTGTTCAACTGATAAGTGGGCAAGAAATGACCTATTCGTAAGCTCACCTCCTTAAAATCTGATTGGTAAACTTATTCCTGCAACTTTGTACTATATTTTACTTAAGATTCTCAAGGTCTTTGAAGAATCAGCATACTGTTCCAATAGAATTCTACTCATGAAAGCTGGGTAAGATAAACCAGGAAACTTGTATTTTTCTATAGGTGCTGGGGGGGGGGGAGGTCTCAATGCGTATTTCTAAGTGAGGAGGTAGTTATCTATCCAAATGTATTTTTGAGTGTAAACCAAATTGTTTTACAGTCTCAATTCTGTGTAAGAAATAACGAAGTGTTAGTGTAGTTTTACGAAAAATTAAGTTCAAACTTTTAGACGTGTGGACCTTGTTATCTCTTATGAAACTGTCAATAACTTGTTGTTATGATTATTATCGTTAGTTTAGATAAACTCTATATTGCCTAGTCCAGTCTGAACTTAACACGATCCCCGTACCTCAGCCTCCTGAGCAGATAGGACTAAAGTCGTGAGCCACTATGCTCATTTGTGTCAACTATATTTCTCAAGGAATGAGGATGCAATGAGTTTATTCTGTTGGTTTTGTTATAATCATATATTCACTGAAAAGGCTAGTTTTGATATCTGTAAGATTTCATAAAGAGTTCAGCGCATTTTTTTTTATAACCTATACACATTCCATAAGTGGTACATTTTTCATGGTGGTATAGAGAAGTGTTTTTATTCGCAAGTTTAATTGGTTTGTACTATTATAATTGATCAATGACTGTGTATGGATATATACCTAGTACAAATACAGTATGGGTTATGTCATAGTAAATATAAACACATTATACATACAAATAGTTTCATGGTGTAGACACTTCCCTAGGAAGGAATATTTCCCACTTGCTCGTTTACATTTGCAACAAAATATGTTTTTGTTTTGTTCCTTCACATGTTGAAAAGTTCTAATGAAATACAATTACAATGATTAACAAATTAATATTTCCTTAAAGAGATATTCTCTTGCCAATTTAAAAAATGACAGGGTTTAATTGAAAAAATTCAAGTATTTCATGTATTCTTGAAATACATATACTTGAAAGCATACTTAGTGATTATTAATGGTTTCCTAAGTTTGTTTAAAAAAAAAAACAAATCCAAACAAAATAGATATCCAAAATCTATTCTCTACTGAATCGTAGATGCACAGAATCAGATGAGTAAGAATGATCAGATGCACTCATCATTGCCAGTACTTTGTACTCTTCGTTTATTGCTAAACTCAATGTAATGAATAAATAAGTACCAGCAAACACCACTGGAAGCCAGTTACATCTCTACAGCCATGTCTATGACTGAGCATTGAGCTGTTCAGTGTCTTTCTCATTATACTTGCTTGATATTGTAATTTTTAAATCTCAATTTTTCTTCTTCTTGGGAGGTTTATTCTATAGTTATTAAAAACTCATTAGCTGCATGAAGTACTCATTCATTATGATGTTATTCATTGTATAAATATTTTGTTATATATTTTTCATAGTGCACTGTTTTTGTTTTATTTAATGAACTTTAAAAATGTATTTTTTATTGTGTATATGTGAATAATGTGAGGGGTTATGTTGCTACAGCATATACTTTAGCGTTTAGCGTCATCTTTCTCATTTCACCACGTGTGGGTTCTAGGAATTGAACACATGTTCAATCAAGTTTTGCAAGGCAAGTCTCTTCATAGGCTGAGTCATCTCACTGGCCCATTTTTATGGCCCCTTAAAAATTCTGTTTTCAAAAACACTAATTAAAGAAATTTTATAATCATTTTAATGAGGCATACTCTATATACAATGAAATGCACCAGCTATAAGTAAATGATAGGATCAGATTTGAGACAAATGTTCACAATTGTACTCAAGACTATATCACAATCAAATTATAAGATAATTCCAGCATTCAAAAATGTCACCTTACACAATTTTTAACACATCTCTCATAAGTTTTCATCACAATCCTGATAATTATTGTTAAATTCACTGCATCTAAAATTTCATATAAGTGTCATTGTCTAGTATTTGATTTTTTCTTCTTAGCTTTGGGTGTCTTCTAGTTACCACCATACAATTCAATATGCAATTTCACTGTTTAAGCAGTTGGTTTTATTGTATTATCTATGTTACAATTTGTTTATTTACTCTCCCAGCAAGGGATATTGGACTTTATAGTTTGTCGTTAGCAGAATAAAGATGTATGATTTTTCATGTCCAATTCTCTGAGTGAAATGTATTTTCACTTTTCTTGGATAAATATTGAGGAGTAGGATTGCTGGGTCCCTTGATAAGTGCATGCTTACTTTTATAGGAAACTTGTGACAAAGTATATTCTAATATAGAATTCTTACCAAGAATATATGAGGATTCAAGTTCTACATTCTCCTCAATAACTGACACTGTGATTTCCCATATATACTGATACACCTTTGCAATTTACCTTGTATTTTGTAAGAAGTTAATTTTCTTAAATCTTTTTATATAGCTATTAAGTAAGCATCTACTTACCCATCTGAGAAATATCTGCTCATAACTTTTCAGAAAGCCACAACTGATTAAAACATCAACATTTATGACTATATATATATATATATATATATATATATATATTTACTTCTACTTGGGAATAATAATGCTCCCTCTGGAACCCATAGATACGATAACAAAATCCCCAGTGTCAAGCGTGAGAAATTTCATTTTTGGGCCACCGGTGAGAGGAAGAGTCCAAGAGACTTCCAAAACAATATAAGCTATCGCTGTTGACTTTGACTGTTCCCTGGAAGTTGAAGATAAGTCTCTATGGTTGATGTAGATGTGGATGCATGTGTAGATTCACCAGATGTAGCCACTGGGTCTGAGTAGAGGACAATTTATTCTTTTGTCTAATTAAATCACCAGTTCTATCCCAGAGTCCTGGAGCCCCAGAGTGTTTCAGCCTCTTTGCAATGTAGTTTTAATCTTTGAACTGGAAGGCTTCAGCCTTCATTCAATCTAGAATATTTAAACTGCTAGCCTGGGCCTAGGAGGCTCTTATTAGCTCCTTCTGAACTCTGGTTCCTCTCATTCAACTGAACCTTCAGCCTGCTTCTCAACTGATTCAACTGACTCCCCTGTCTGACTCTTCAACTGACTCTTCTTAACAGACTCTGCTCATTGAGTGACTCTAACTCCTATGTAACTCTTTGGTATTATTTAAATTATTTTGACTGAATGATGCACAGATTTCACTTTTGTGTATTGAATTATTAAAAAAATCTTCAAATGTTTTCAAGAGTTGTACTTAAAAAAAAAACAAAAAATGTTGCCCCTGGTACTATATGGGAACTCTGAATTTGAAGTGGTCATTTGGATTTTTCTTGTTGGATCCCTGATCTTCCATTTCAATGCTGTGCTTAAGTTTGATGATGGGTGGATAGCTCTGCAGAAATATGACTGAACCAAAAGGAGAGAACTTAAGTGTAGTAGGCTGAGGATACACTATAGCAAGGTCCATCTGTCATGTCTTTCCTTTATCACTGGTGTGGGACAGAGCCCTTTCTGAATGTGGGTCTTATGGCCTATAATCAAAGTAGGTAATGGGATGTCTTCATAACACCTCTTATCAATACAGCATGGGACATGAGAACACTATTTTTGCCTTACGGTTGGCTCTGAGGAAAAGGGTTCTGATCCCATGATCCATGTTGGGGAAGAGGAACGATTATTTCTGTTGCTCACCTTGGGGAAGAATGAAAGGTGAGAAAACAGAAGGGCAGAAGTGCCGACATCACCGGCCCCTGAGTATCCTTGTGATGTCTTCCTTATTGAGGATGGTTCGATGAGTACCAACAGGGCATTTAAAATGTGAAGGCTTTAAGCTCGCTGAACTTTTATGTAGAATTTCAGTGAGTAGTTTATGTCTTAGATCTTTCTACAAATAGCTTATTAGGAGCTATTGTAATCAGAAGTAATTCATGAGCAAGCTGATCTTTGTGAATTTATTTGGCAGACAACTTTAGATATAGAAAAGTATTTATTTCAAAAATATATCTAGTTTAGAATACAATCCTAACAACTGAGTTTTAAAATATGTTTTCCTTCAAATGCATATGTATAGCTTCATGTTTTTAAGGTACAATTAGGGCAGAAGGAAATGCTTTCTGGAGGCTTTTGAGTTAGTGAATTTTGTTTCCACTGAGTTATGAAATGAATTTCACAGCAACTGAAATTACTCTTTATATAAATCTTGTGAAACAGAAGTTATTAAATTCAGATGAAAATTTCAGATAGGAACATATAAGAAAAGAGAGAATCCAGGAAGAAATATAAACAATCATTCACAGGTATGTTCATGGCTCAGGTTAAAAACTTGAGTTCTGTAATCATTAGTTTGCTTTTGGGTAATATTTTAAAAGAACAAATCTTTTGATTTTAAAAATTAAAACAATGACCTAGGACTATAACAAAGAATTACATCACTTTAATATATGTGAAAAGATAGGATTTTCTTCTCATGCCTATCCATGCTGAATGAAAAACACACAGAGGGATTAATTGAGAGACTGGGCATTGGTAGTGACCCATTCACTGGAGTAGATAATCTTCCTAACCAGTCACAGTATTGGCTCATAGCACTGAGGTGGAACCATCAGGAAAGCTCCAGGGCAGACTTCATGAATGAAGAGTTCAAGAAAATATACATAATGTATAAGCATATATATATGTATACATATTCATATATATATATACATATATATATATATATATATATATATATATACACACACACACACACACACACACACACACACACACACACTTTCCTAAAAAGTCTCTAATGATGAGTTTAAGAGATACTTTGTATGAGAAAATTGGGATAGGGTGGATTGGAGCCTTTCAAACGCAGTAATGGCATATTCCATTCCAACACGAGTCTTGATCAATGGTAAGTCTGGAGCAAGTATGGAACATTTATGGACAATAGTGAAAATGTCTGTCACCTCTTAGAGAGCCATTCGTCTACATCTAATGATCCATTCTCTAAGGACCTTGGAACTTCAGATAAATTTAAATAAATCAGCCTTGATTTCTCAGACAGAATTAGAGGACGCCTGATTTATGGGCCACTCAAAACCTAGAATAGTGTAATGATGAAGTCGGAGACAATTTTAGATAAATGTCAGTTAAGATTACAGGTAGAAATCCTTGCTTAATTGGGTCTTGTCTGTGCACTGTACTCTTGTAGCTGTGTTTTATCAACATATCAGGCAGCACATGAATTTTACAGAACCTTTCAACGTTTATCACTTTCATGAAGGAAACATATAGAAAAAAAATGGAAAAGTTCTGTGAGCTGAATTAAGGCCTAAATTAAAGTATAAAAGATAATATAAAAACATTTTTTCTATCTTGTACTCTAGCAATTCTATAAACAGCACAACAACCTCCTTTATTTTTCCTTTTAGACCATGGGCCACACTAGAATACCAATGGATAGTCATGATTTTTATTAAAAATTAGAGAAGTGTCAAATGTTAGAAGAGAAAAAAAGTTATAAGAATAGAAGTCAAAACCACGTATGACTATAAGAATTCAATTTAAAGGTACTAAATTAAAGGACTGGAGAGATGGCTTAATAGTTCAAAGCACTTGTTTCTCCTTCAGATAAACATTGTCTAGTTCCCAACATCTGTGTTTCAAGGGATCTGATAGCCTCTTCTAGCATTTGTGACTATCTGCACACATATGGCGCACACACACACACACACACACACACACACACGCGCGCGCGCGCGTGCGCGCGGGCGCGCGTGTGCATGAACGAGATAAATATTTTTAAAATTGTATCAACTTTAAGACATTTATATACACTTAATGCATTTCTTTACTAGCTGAGGTAAAGGTTGTTTTTTGCATTTTTAATACCTAGTATTTTATTTAATTTTTTAACTTGTGTGTAGTAAATATGTGAATGTGCTAAGTTTAGATGTGTGTACATGAACTTGTGTGCATGTATGTATGGCAGAGTTTAATGTCAGGTGTCTTTTTCTACTACTCCAAATCTTACTTTTGAAACAGAGTCCAGAGTACAAAGGTTGGCTAGACTAGGTCCTCAGTGAATCCTAGCTATCTTCCTGTTTTGTGTTCCTTGTTCTAGGGTTACAGGCATCTACTACTGTGCCTGAGCTTTTTCAGAAAATTCAAACTTAAGTCCCCATGCTTTAAGTGCCTACCAAATCTTAGTTTTGTGTTTTTTCTATATCCTATTATAAAATTCAGTTAAGCTACAGACTTGTAGTTTGGGAGTTTAATTTATTAGTATATTTCAATTTAAATCATAAATTTGGGCTGCATTCCAGATGTGACACGCAAATCAATATTACTCCCATATTATACTATCTCACTAGTGATGAGCAGAAAAAACAAATATATTTTTTCCTAAAAATTTCAATCCCTATCTATATCTCTGTTATCATATATTTCATATATATATATCACATATATTATACATAGATCCTAATATAATATTTAATATCTAACATCTAACATATAATATAGAATATTAAGCACACACACACATATATAGTACATATGATATATATATATAGAGAGAAAGATAGACAGATAGATTAGGAAATTTTCAGGAAAAAAATAAATTATTTTAATACATATCCACCAGTGAAGATGGCCCTTTCTGTTAAGCAACATAAGGGAACAGAAAGAGTGTCTGATCTAATACACACAGATTTACTCATAAGAGTGATTTGCAATATAGCAGTATATTATAAAATGAAATGTTTAGCTACTAAATGACTTAAAGAAAGAGAAGACAGTTTGCTCATGATTTGTTAGGGTACTCATTGGATGTGTGGGTATGATTGTTTTACCATTTCACATGAATGTAGTCAATGAAAGAAATCTGATATTCATCAAGGATGAAAATGTATTTCCTTTAAGATTTTCCTACATTGTTTTATCTTCTATGATTATCAGTCAGCTATATAAAGCCCACTTTTGATTCTATTAAGGTAAACCTGAATATGAGATTTTTAAATATTCAAGTAAAAAATGACAAATAACTCAGTTTAGAGCCCATACTCACCAGGTGGGTTTTGGGGGGTTCACCAGGGATAAAAGAAGTCAGAAAACATTACTCTTGTTTTCAGACTTTGTTGCTTCCAAACTGTTTTGCCAAAAGAGAAACCCAAGGCACAGAAAAATTACTTCTTTTCTTCCAACAAAGCAACTGAGTTCCAGAGAGTGAGCTCAGGTCTGTATTCTACTCTAAGGCTATTCCATTGAGTCCACTGTGCAAGGGAACTCCAACCACATTAGAAATAGAAATAGAACCCATGACTCCTGGAGGTATGTATGTATCTAACAGGGAGACTGAGATCTTAGTTAAGACAAACTGTTTTCTTTGTGTTGTTTTTGTTCTTCTAGAAGTACACACACACACACACACACACACACACACATACACACACACGTATATGTTTATAATTTACTTTTCTTCTCTCCTATAATACATCTTGACACCCTTCCTGCTCTCCCTCCACTCCTCTCAGCTCCCCCATCTTCCCTCTCCTCCTAATCTACCCATTTCACCCCTACTCACTCACCCCCACTCCAGTTTCTCCCCATACAAGAGAGCAGTCTTCCCAGGGTTATTGCTCAAACAGGGCCCAACAAGAAGGAATAAGGCCAGGCACCAGTCCCTATACCAAGGGTGGATTAAGCAACCCAGCAGGAGGAAATTGGTCCGAAAGGCAGGCAAAAGTGTCAAAGAATCCTCACACACTCTAGGCTGCAGGAGCTCTGCAATAACTCCAAACCAGACAACCGCATGACATATGTAGGAGGCCCTGCAGATTCTAAGTCTGCCACTTCAGGCTCTGTGGGAACCCAAGAGTGCTGGTTCATTGACTCCATGGGGCTTGTTCTCCTGATGTCCTTGATCCTTCTAGTCCCCAAAATTTCTCCTTCCCCTCTTCTGCAGGTTTCCCAGAGCTCTGCATGATGTTTGGCCCTGGGCCTTTGCATCTGTTCTCATCAGCTGCTGGTGGATGTCTCTCTGATGAGGATTGGGCTATGTATCGATCTATAACTAGAGCGGGCTATCATTAGAAATTGTCTCCTGGCTATTCTGTTTCTTGTTCCTGGCCTACTCTGCAGAGTCAGGCATGGGCACTTTCCTTTGGCATGGGGTTTGGCCCTTCCATTGTTCCAGTGGGTCCTGTAGGGAGGACTGGTTATAGGTCGAAAGTTTTGTGGCTGGGGTGGTGTCTCAGTTCCTCCACTAGGAGCCTTCCCAGGTTACAGGAGATGGCCTGCTCAGGCTCCCCATCCCCCAAATGCTAGAGGTCCTCAGCAAGGTCTCCATCCTGGACTCCAGTGAGTTTCCATTGCCCTAGGTCTCCAGATCTCCCCTTAAAAGTCCTCCAATTCTGGTTGTCTCTCCATATATTCTCTCCCTCCATCTATCTCACTAGAAATAATTCAGTGAAAAAGTGGGATACAGAGCTAAACAAAGAATTCTCAAAAGAGGAATCTCAAATGGCTGAGAAATGCTTAAAGAAATGTTCGACATCCTTAGCAATCTGGGAAATTCAAACCAAATCTACTCTGAGATTCCCTCTTATACCTGTCAGAATGACAGCTCATGTTGGCGAGGTTTCAGAGCAAGGGAGTACTTCTTCATTGCTGGTGAGTACAAATTTGTACAGTCATTATGGAAATCAATATGGCTATTCCTTAGGAAATTGGAATTTGACCTACCTCAAGACCCAGCCATTCCATTCCTGGGCATATACCCAAAGGGGGGCCCCATCCTACCAGAACATGCTCAAGTATGCTCATAGCAGCTTTATTCATAATAGCCAGAAATTGGAAGCAACCTAGATGCCCTTCAAATGAAGAATGGATAAAGAAACTGTGATACATTTATACAATGGAGTATTACTCAGCTATTTAAAAAACGACCACATAAATTTTTCAAAGAAATGGATGGAACTAGAAAAATAATCATTCTGAGTGAGGTAACCCAGCGCCAGAGAAACGTGGCAGGTACTCACTTATATGTGGATATTAACAGTTAGCAAAGGAGACAGCTACTAATATCCACAGATGCTGAGAGACTATGTACCAAGGAGGGGACACAGGGATCTCCCTGGTAAAGGGGAAATAGAACAGAGGTGCAGGTGGGCTGGGGGAGGATGGGAATGGGAAGAGTAGAAGCATTTTTAAGATGCTTATAACTGACAATGACATCCAAATGGATGAATTTGATATTATTTACCACTGTAAAACTATATTCTGCCATTACTTAGCTTGATGTTTGTTCTTATTTATAAGCCTGTAGAATTCCAGCTCTGAGTTACCTTATTCACAAATGCATTATATGCTGGACATGACAGCACACAGCTGTAACTCAGGAGCCTGAGGCTGGACAATTTGGAAAAATGAGGTCAGATTCCCCTACCCTTCCTGGGTGGGTATCTTATTATATGAGATCTGGTTTCAAAAACAACAACAAAGACAAAAAATGCATTATGTGATCATAATCCTCCAAAATATATTTACTTTAAAAACTTCTAAAATGATGATGGTTTGAATTAAGTCCTTCTTACATGTAAGTATACTTCAAGATTGAACAATTAAAACATTTATATGAATTGTGAAATTATTCACAAATACATGTATAGAACTAACTTTTCTCTTTGAAGAGCTGACTATACATATGCATGGAGATCCACAGATAAACCTAGGCATAAAATTCTGGGATAATCCAAGGGTAACCTGGACATGAGTACATGGCTATCTTTGGCAACCTAAATATAGTACCTAAACCAACCTTGGCAACATTATCACAAAGGACAACGAATAAGACTAACTAGCATCCAATGCAACCTGCTGTGGCGTTTTGTTTTTAATCTATCATTTTGAGTAGTTTAGAAAGGGAGTTTCAGGATAATTAAAATAATGTCTTAAGGTATGACACAATTGGTTTGAACTGTTCTCATGCAGACAATAGCGGTGCTTTATTTTCAAGGAGCATTAGTCATATGTTGAGTAAAGAAATGTTTTGTGTTTTAGTTATTTTTGCAGACCATTTTAGAGAGAAGGTTAACTGAGAACTCAGTTTATACAGTTAACTTTTAAAGTACAGTTAATAATTTATATTTGAAAACATTTGCCATATATGAAAAACAAATTAGCTCAAGAGCTCCCCAGTCCGCACTTCATCTGCTTGGTAGAGAGCCTGTTGGCTTGATTCCTGCGGATGGTTTGCAGAAGACCATCCTCCTAAATCCCTAGCAATCACTGGCTATCCTCCAGAATCAGCTTCAATTTAAGCATGAAGGAGAATTAGTTCAGAGGTTCCCTCCAGCTCCAAAAGCTCTGAGCTATTTAATCACTGCTTTGGCTCAGCCCGGGGCAATCAGTACATCTGAGCAAGTGACTCATTGCTGGGTGAGCTGAGTCTGGTGTGGACTTGGGTGGGATGAGAGCTTAATCATGCTCTGCCATTCTCCCTGCAGAAACCACTGGGTATATTTAGTCTTCTCTATCACCTGAGATCACATTTGATCTACTGACCTGAAGAGCAAAAACTTACAGTAAGAATCGATGAGTCATATGGTACCCATATTCTTTTCTCCCCATCTTTTATTTTCTCTATTGGTGAGGTATAAAACCTGTTCTCAAAGGCCTCGTTTTCACCTTAGACTAATAGAATTGTCTTTAAAACTGGTTTATATTTCATGCTTCTTAGATTTTCTTGCTATCTTTGAGCATGAGCTGCTGAGGTGTTTTACTTTGCACTAGGCACATGGCTCGGTGTTGGTGAATGTACTGGGTATGCAGGAGCCCTAGCTTCAATACCCAGCACTATAAGACAACCAAATGGCAAGATTCTAGGTTAAAACTATTGCTAATTCTAGAGATCAAATAATTTGAGGTATGTGTTTACCAAACATTCTGTTCTTTTAAGGCTTAATGATATTGGTCCTGAGCATCCTAAGAAAAAGTGTACTTTTTACTAAGAAGTATAATAAATCCTCATCATATTACAATGATGTTCTATACTGTTTGCAAATGTTCTGATATTCTCTACTAAGATTGCAATTTAAACTTAACTTTTTATTTAGTTAAACAAGTTATTTTTAGACTGATTCTCACTGTATAGCCTGACTAGCTTGGAACTTGCTCTATAGATCATGCTGTCCTTAAACTAACAGAGAGCACCCTCCGACTCCTAAATTCTGGCGTTAAAGGTGTGTACCACTATGTCCAGCTACTTTTGATTTTTTTTTAATTAAAAAAGTTTGTGTGTCTATGTGTGTCTATAAGGGAATTCCTTCTGGTAGAAGCCAGAAGAGGGCATCAAATCCTATAGAGTTGGAGTTACAACTACCCAACACTGGAGCTAAGAATGGAACTCAGGTCCTCTGTAAGAGCAGGAAGTTCAACTGAGGTTGCTTTGTTCAATGTCGATATGATGATTTGTGCCTAGTCTTATTGTATCTTGTTGTGCTATGTTTGGTTATGTTCTTAGGAGGCCTGCTCCTTTCTGAAGGAAAGTAGACAGGGAGTGGAACTGGGGGGAGAGGGGAAGCAGGGTGCAGGGGGCAACTGGAAAGAGCAGAGGGAATGGAACTGTGGCCTGGATATATTATATGAGAGAAGAATAAAGAATAAAAGAAAGAATTTCCTGGTCAGGTGATCCTGGGCTATATATGAAAGGAAGCTAAGTATAAGCCAGAGATGGAGCTAGCAAGCAGTTTCTCCCATGATTTCTGCATCAAGGTTTGACATGAAGTGCTGCCTGAGTTCCCTCAATGAGGAATGAAACCTAGAGGCTAAAATAAGACCTTTCCTCTCTAAGTTGCTTTTGGTTATGGTATTTTTCACAATAAAAAGGCAACTAGAAAGTAAAAAACAAATTAGAATGAACCAGAAGAGGGGACTTGAACTGGTAATTTCTCTTTCCTTTCTGGCCGCAAGCTAACAAAAGCCACAAAGCTAAAGGGGAAACTGACACTTTTCAGTCTAAAGTTAACAAAAGCTAAAAGGTAAATCAGCTAGCTGTCTTCTATCTAAAATAACCATTATAGGTCTTAGATCATTAAAAAAAAGCCTTTAATTAATTACGAAGTTAAGCCAACAGTGTTGGGCAAGGAGATGGATGTATTTTTGAACCTAATATTCATGTCATCCTGGGCTGAATGAAGTTCCATGTTCACCTCAACAAAAGGCTCACTGGTTAATGACAAAACAATGAAAGAATATATCACAGTTATGCCTGTAGAATCTAACATATACCAGCCACTGCTCTAAATAACACATTCAGATATTTTTGTCATCGCCATTTTATAAGTCTGAAAACATATGAAATTTATTACTTCATGAATTTTCATACCATAAAAGCAGCTTTGCAATAGATCAAGTGAAATTCCAGTCCTTCTGAACCCATAGTCCATGACTAATTGTGTACACTATCAAGCACACACATACACTACCAAAGATATACAAGTGTTTACACTATCTTTTAAACAGATCCTTCTGTGAACTTTTCACAATGAATTAAAAGTTTTCAACAGCTTAGGTGAACTCAAGTCTTTCCTATGAAGAGCCAGACCTGTAACTGAGTCAACTTCCCCAGAACTGTAAAGACAGCGGTGCTCACTAGAGCTAATGTAATGAAATAAACCAAAGGCCTTCGGTGTGCATTCGGAATATTCTCCATCAGACGCGAGACTATAGTTTCATCGCCTAAATGTGGCAGTAGAATTCATTATTTCACACATTGTCAAATGGCAATCTTGGTAAATATTTTATTCATGAAGATTTTTAACAGAAATTTTCACAATATTAAGCAATCTAATTATTTTCAGAAATAGATACCCGTGGTAGTTGCAGAAAGAGAGTTCATACTTGGGATTGAGCTATTTTCACATCAGCCATGCAACACTCTTGGGAAGAACACGCTTGAAACATGTCAAAGCACTTCTCAAAGGATGATAAGGTAGTTATCTATGGCAACACTTTTTTCCTCTTGTTTGCTGAGACAGGGTCTTGCTACCTAGCCCAGGCTGGTCGCAAACTCACAGTCCTCCTGCCTCAGGCCAAACAGAACTGTGTGCTGCCACTTAGGATGGAGAATTTCCCTAAACATTTGGAAATATCCACATATTTGAATACTTTTTTCCAATACGTAATATTTTTTCCTCTACCAAGTTCACACTCTGATTATGTTTCCATTATAAATCATCCTCGATCGTGTATAGGAAACTTATTTTTCTGATGTTGTTTGAATATGCAGTGTGGAGGGCTTAGCTAGTGGCTGGAGAGAAGCCTAGACCAGGGATTGTAACCTCATCGATATATTAGTCCATTTTAAAGACATAGCTGAATGTCCTATTAAGAGGCAGAGCCTAGTGTTAGGGAGTAATTAGGTCACTCGGGAGCCTATAAGGCATGCTTTATCCCAAAACTTTTCCTTCTCCCTTTCCCTTTACTCCCACCTCCCAACTTCCTGTTTGCTATGAAGTGAGTAGCTTCTCTTTGCTGGAAGGTCCTGTTGTCATAATATGGTTTTCTTACATTACCAAAGTAATGGAGTTAACTGACCATGGTCTGAGAATTCTAATATCATCAGTCAAAAAAGTCTTTCCTCCTTCAAGTTGATTTCCTTTGGCTTTTTGGCACAGCAATGAAAGGTGTGTAACATGCCACCTGTGTTGATATGCAGTCATGGCTTCCTATTAGTATGCAAGCTTTCACATAGCATGAAGGAGAAGAAGGCATGTGAAATGACCAGTATGTCTGAACCATAGACTGGGACACAGATTTAGCTGAGCTGTCACTTTCATGGTTGTCTCTAGAGCCTAAAATAAGTGGAATATTTAAAGTTTTTACATCTTCCCATCCTTCTATATTTAAACACAACCAAATCAACTAGCATTTGCCTATTGTAGCAAGTTATCCTGGGAAGATTGTAGGTAGTCTGAACCAGCACAGCTTTATACATTCCTGTGTATAAGAGAGAGAGAGAGAGAGAGAGAGAGAGAGAGAGAGAGAGAGAGAGAGAGAGAGAGAGAGAGAGAGAGAGAGAGAGAGAGAGAGAGAGAAAAGGCCCATCTGATTATGATAAAATACTAAAACCCAGCCTCAAACAGTGAACCTTGAGAATTGTGTTTTTACAGCTAATTGCAGCAAAGCACAGGACAAGTAGTTGGACTGAATTCACATGAGCTGTCAAAGGAGATTCATTTCCATTTGTGCTGATGTTGAAAAAGGAAAAAAAAGGGTGTACTGATAGATTAGAAAAATATTTCAGTATTGATCAACCAAGTAAAATATATTTTTATAATTAGACTATTCATGTTATCCCAGAGAGTTTATACAATGTCCTGGGGTTTTCCCCCCTTCTTTTGAAGAAAAGAAACAAGAGCCAGAACATAATATTTAATGATACCTGATATTACATTTTTATACTGATTCTATGCTAGCCACAGAATTATTATTATTTTTTGCCACAGAATTCTTAAAGCTGTTACTTTCAGCAAGGTAGACAGACTGTGATTTTCCTATCAACTATTTATTGTTGTCATCCCTATTTCATCGTTCTGACTTTCAGACTTCTGATACAAAGATGTGTTTTTAAGTATTCTAGTCCTTGTGGACTGGGGAAGCAATAGTCTCCCAGTGAATATATTGAAGCTGTGGAGCTGCATTCATATTTTGTATAAAGATGACATATGAGAGGAGACAGGCATGGATGGGATACAGTTGAGGGGCAAGGCATTTGGGTACTCAGTAAGGATTAGGTTTGCTAATTTACAAAGGAAGGAGGAAAAAAACCCTACGCACATCATCAGTCTAAGGACAGAGACAGAAGAGTTGAATTCAAGCTGTGTCATTTATTTTGCACATGTGCCACGTTCCCCTCCTCTTCTACTTTAGTTTTCCATTTCTTCAGTTTCCGCCCACATGGATTGTTGCTACCACCTATTCCTCTCCAAGGGAGATAGGAGGGTGGACTGGCAGCCTGAGCTCCTGGGAGAGCTGGTAAGCTACAGTTCTGGAAACCAGCTCACTGTGAATTTTGGCTGCCTTCTGAGCTCTGAAATCACACACTGTGCTAATGTGCCTGCAGTTCTGTATCTTAAGCTCAGTGTGATTACCAATGTCTAATAGTCTACTAAGATCACCCACAGGAAAATGTTAGAGGAAACTATATTTCAGAATGATTCCTAAATTCCTTTTCCCCCTTTCTTTCTTTTTGAAAATCAGGGCAGGATTGAGAGGCTGTTCACTTCTAATGGGATAATGGCAGAGAGCTGTTTACTTCAAAGGCTTTCAGATCAAGCTTTTAAGGAAAGCAATTAAAAATGTATCCATGGCAGATAGAGATGAACTCTGATAATGCAAGGAATGGGATTTATTTTCTTTTACCAGTCCTTTTCAAACATGAACGAGGCTCCTTGCACTGTATTCTCCAAGGGCAGTGGAGAGCTATGCCTTCAGTTTCAAAGTGCCTTATGCCAACTTACAAGGTGTGACAAGATCACAAGAATAATCATTAACTAATACCACAATGAGTGTTGACCTTAGCAAGTGCCCCGAGAGACTGACTGTTGGATCTAAGAATGTGGTTGTAGTATGAAGTATTATTTTCTGAGCTCTTCTTGAACTATGCTTTAGAAGGCTAGTTTTCTAAGCAACATAAGAAAATGAATGCCATTACTTGGTAGTCACACCTCATCCTTCTTACTTCTGAGAATGCACTCAGGATGAGTTTAAAGCCTATAATGTTTCAGGACTAGTTTGAAATGGATAGAGATAGTATTCATCACTGATGGTATTTCCCAGTTTCTGTTTTTTCCTTCAAGAATAGAACCCTGCAATTCAGGTACTCATAAACTGCTTATTGCATTTCAACAAGCCATTCATGAATTGTTCAGTATCCAGTAAGATTTATTAAATAATATTCACACCATTTCCATAGAAATGGGCTTAGTGTTATCACCAGCTTCCAATATTTTCACATGGCAGGTCAAAAGAAAATAGTATTTTAAGAAGTCATGAAGAAGGATGGTTCATGAGTTTCCACAAGTTATAGAAAATGAGACTGTCACTCTGGGGGTGAAGACTCACAAAGGAAATTATATCAAAATATATAAAGAACAAAACTTGAAAGACCACAATTAAAAATAAAATTGTGACTTTGTGGCTTTGATGGTTAAAAAAAAAAAAAAAAAAAAAAAGACCAAACAGGAAAATAAAATTAGATCTTTCATTGACACGTGATGAGCTGAAGCATAGCAAACAACATTCGATCTCTAAGAATAATTCTAACATTACTCCCTTTGCTTCTTCTTGGTGTAAAAAACTATGCTTGCTTTTCAAATTTATATATCTTCCACAAAAAACTTGATTATGTATATTGTTGAGCTAAAACTAAATTCAAATAATTTTTGATACTTCTGCCTCTTCCTCAGCAGGCATAAACCACCATACTTTGAACAGTCTTTAAAATAAATTTCCATTAATATGAGCACTTAATATAAATTTTCATAAAAATCATCTTTGAATTAATGTAAGTTACCCCCAAATATATTCTAGAACCTACCACCTATTACTAACAAACAACATTCTATTTAATAAGACAATTTAATAAAATTTGAAAACATCCCTAAAACTCAAGTAGTGAGCAATCAAGAGGTTATATTGTACATACTAAAATCACTAAATGGAAATGTTCTAAACATAGTATATGTTAGACGTGGTGGGAAAGTATTCTAAACTCTCTTTGACCCTTATCATGAGTACCAATTTATTCAACCATTTTTGGCACATAAGTGATGGGATTCTACAAGTAAGCTTAGAGATGTGGTAAGGAATAATACCTAACCAAAGCATAGATATTCTTAAACATCATCGGCCTGAAAAGTAGAAAGTATGAAGATAGGAGAAAGTCTACATGGAGGATAGTAAGGAACATTATTGTTTTTGGAGAGGCCCAAAGTTTGGTTCCTAGAACCTAACTAGTGTTGGTGTTGGTTCCTAGAACCAAATTAGTGTTGTTCATAAAAACCTGTAACTTCAGCTCCTGGGGAGAATCTGTGGCATCTACTGATTCCCCAGAACACTTAGACTCATTGCACAAACACATGCTCACATACATTGTCAAAACATTCATATATATATATATATATATATATATGTGTGTGTGTGTGTGTGTGTGTGTATGTGTGTGCAGAGAGGGGGAGTAAGAGAGAGAGAGAGAGAGAGAGAGAGAGAGAGAGAGAGAGAGAGAACATAGGGTGACAATGGTTCTCCCAAAAGCCAGAGACTATCTAACAAACCCAAGTGCCAGGCCTGAGAAAACTTCCTTTGATTTATTGATCAGGGGAATTCAAGAGACCCCAAAAACAACATAATTGCCATTGATCTTTGTTGCCTCCCAGAATTTGAAGGAAAGATAATATTGCTGAAGACACAAATACTTCAGACACAGGGCTTAGAGTAACCAAGCTGGAATAGACCCAGATGTCTCTTCCCTAAGGACTAGCTCTTACAGTACTAGAAAGTGCTGCTTCAGCTATTGGGAGAGAAAAGCAATAATCAGTACCACCTACCTGTAAAGAAAGAAAGTTAATTATTGGGTTGGCAAGATACCCTTAATAAAACAACAACAGAACTTTTATCTGGGGGAGGGGTAACAACAATCTGTCTAATTGGACATAAACGTTACTCAAAAGGAAGGAATTAATGTCCAGTACCGAAAACCTAGTAAACTACCCACAGATGGTGAAATCATAGACCGCAGAGAGAACTATTACTGCAATTTTCTGAAGCTAATCCAGTTCTTAATTGTATTGTAAATACTTAACATTGTATCCACAGATCAGTACAGCTGTTACTCCTCATGAAATAAACTTCTTTCTCGAGATGGAGGTTAGTACAGAGATCCACAACTTAATACAATACAGACAATGGGACGAGGGAGCTCCCAGTCCCAGTTGATTAACCTGCAATACAGACCCTACAACTAAGAGTTGGGAACCCTGAAGATAAATGGGTGGAAAGGTTGCAAGAGCCATTCACTTGAACATTTCAGAAATATATGAGATTTAGTTCTGCTTCTTCAAAACTTTATGACCTTTGTCAATGGAGAAGAATGTTCCTTATACTTAAATTTACATAATTAATATGATTATAGGGCTTTTTGTACGTATTTTTCAACATTTAAGAAGGTTTTTTTGCATCTCTTTCCCAGGCTTACCTAAAAAGCCCTCGATGTCCTACAAACTGTGCACTTTAGTGAAGCAGAGCTCAATTTCAACTCTGGAACAACTCTTTCAAGATTTTTATGAGAACTAAGTGACAAAATTAAAGTGAAAATGTCTAGTGCTTTTGCTGGAACATAAAAATTCAACAAAACTCACTTAACAACCATGAACTTTTTCTATAACTGTTAGATGAAATGAATGTTTTCTTTTACTGTTTTAAAACCAATGGATCTGAGTTCTAAAAGCCTGATCATTGACAAGAATTTGATGAGCATTCCAGGAGACTACTTGTTTAATAGAAAGCAGACAGAATATGGAGACATAAGCTACTATTCACCATGATGTTTTCTCCAACCTAATGAATACAAGGTTCTATATCCATATTACATGCATCTTGCTGTTCTCTATTTCTAGTGTCAGCAATCCCACCTCGGTAGAGCATCCTCTTCAAAGTCCCTGACTTCATAAAAAAATAAAACCAAGCATACGAAATGAATTCAAACTAATAAGTAAAACATGGGTACATAAGCTTTTTCTTTTAAATAATCATATGTTGGGAGATGGTTTGGAAGTTCGAGCAGGGGTTGTAACTACTCTTGTACTCTTGACCAAAGATTAGTCCTCCTTTGTTGGGAAATGCCATTGTCTTTGATGAAGCATCCATCTGTTGTAGGGACACATATGAAACATTATCCTTTACTAGTGAGCCACATCCAATGAATCACCTCTATAGAGCGATGGGGTGACAGGTGTAGTCAGATTGCCCTCATGTTAAAGGAATCATATATCAAAAGACAATTCTGTATCACAATAATTTTTTTATTTTTGTCTTCATTTTTGAATTATTTGATATATACACCAAGAAATATATATACATATTATTTATTAAAAAGATTTGTTAAGGGATTTCTGTATATCAGGCACTCGTCGAGGCAATGAGGGCTTAGTAATTCACAAAAATAAAGGCTCTTTTTTCTTGGAACTGGACATGCATGTAATAATAAGTCTAGACACAGATGTTTACAAGTTTTATAGATATTAACTCAAAGAGGACAAGCCTGTATGGTCATCGTGAGAGATGTAATAATAGCGCTTCATAAAATTAAATATTCCTTGGTAGTAACAATGACTTATAAGGCCAGGTTGTATCATTTTACAGTGATATAATCTCAGTGAAATGAGACAAAAGGTTCTTCACTTAACTGCAATTTTTGGTTAGCTGGCACACAAACACAAAACTACCCTTACTATCAGTGAATAGCTACATAAACCAGTTCATATTAATATTTTGGTGCAGGAAAGAGGAAGAAAATCTGTTTAGAGTAACAATGTTTTCCATAGATAGTTCTTTCTCTGAAATATAAATGTATAACTTCATGACTTGCGTTTTCCATTCAGTTAGGGAATTGTCATTTTGTAACTGCCAGATTCGTGGCTTCTAGTCTTATTCTGTTTTGCCTTCTTTTGTTTTCTCCTACTGGGCAAATAGATCTATGCAAACGCTCCTGCATATTTCAGAAAGAATCAGATTTTTCATAAGCTGTACTGAAAGCAGAAAAAGGCTAACATGCATAGTCCTGGTGGTCATATTTGGAGGATACAGCCAGTTGTACTCTAGTCTCCTGGCTATGTCCAGTGTGCTGGGTTTCTGAATTCTCAAATTTAATGTTATTTCTACCAATTCCAAGGATCTCAGGAAAATCTGTTTCTCAGTCCTCCTCAAGCCAATTAATCACAGCTATTTTTACGTTTTTGACTGCAGAACAGAAACCTACTTCCTCTTGGACCTTGTTTTTTATGGTTTTTCTCTTCTTTGCCTAGAGCTTTACATTTTTAAATGCACAATACTTTTCTTAACAACTTACACTTCAGGCATTGTGGATAGGGAATGTAGAAGATGAGGTGTCTAGAGATATAGCACAGTTGGAAAAGTACTTGCTCAGCCTGCATGAAGCCTTGGGTTCTACAGCCATCACAGTGCTAATCAGACATGTGGTATACACTTGCTAGCCCAGCATAGAGGAGGAAGAGAAAAGAGTAGAAGTTTAGTATCACCTTCTCAGACACACAGACAGTTTGGGTTACACGAAATATGCTTTAAAACAAACACACACACTCCCAAGAAAAAGGAAAAGGAAAAAAGGAAGGAGACAGTAGATCTGAAGTCGGCCCTGAAGTGTCTAATCACTTTGCTATGAATGCATTGATTATCAAAACTCAAGTAGGTATTATTTTATGTCGAGGGCAATTTCAGTATTACAAAGGAATAGTTTCCTCATTTTGGCTTATTACAATCTTGGGTGTAGAGCTCTGATTATATCTGAAATGTTCACAACTGAATTCTCAACCCATATCTTGGTTTCCTTTACATGCAAACTTCTGAAAATTTTTTTTGGTTTTACATTTCTGCTTTATTTCTTAACATTTTACCATGTGTGGCTTTAACATTTTGTTAGTATCTTCACTGATGCTGGGAGAGTATTAATGTAAGTTTTTCATAACACCTTTTTTTTTACTGGGAACCTGGCCCCTTAGGTTTTTATTTTTGTCTCTGTCCCTGCAATACTATTAAAAGCTCTACTGCTTTGGGTTCTATTAGTAGAGGACTTCTGCCCAGACACACACTATGCTTCTGATTTCTGTGCTGTGCTTAGGATCCCATAAGAAAAAATATCTGTGTAGACTGTAGATTCACTTAACCTTGCCAGTGCTCATGTTTCAGGATTGTGCTTTCCAAGTTCTTGTTACCTTAACAGTTCTCTGATGCTTGCAATATTATCAGGGTGATTTTTTGTTTATTTTTGAGATTGTAATTTAATAGCAACATTTATCCCTTCTCTTTTTACCCTCCAAAACCTCCCTGCTCTCTGTCAAGTTCATGACTACCTTTTCATTGTTATTGTATGCATATTGTTTGTGTATATATATGTACCTATACATATACATACATACATATATATACACATACACACACATACATGATACATTAAAATATTAAACTAGGATTCTCTGTGGAGAATTTGTCTGGACAGGTCACATGTGTTAGAATCCGCAATCTATCTAAATTCAATTTGTTTTTTAAGAAGCTTCCATATTTTCTAAATTTCTATCTTCTAATTTGTATGTTCTACAAGAACAAGCCTATTGCCTGTACTGTTCATTACTACATCAGAAGAGCATGTTACAAATAACTCCTACTGTAGGAACTCAATAGGTCTACAAAGCACAAATGCATAAACAGAGTCCCCACAAAATACGCTCCAGAGAGAAACCATGTACCCGCTTCTTTCCTTCTCTTTTCAGAAATAGGGAAAACCAAGGATCAAGGGAATGTTCTAACTTGGGATTGTTTTTTCTGTTTTTTTCTTTGAGCATTGTATTTAATTATCTACAGGTACTGTATCAGTTTCCTGTTCAAATGGTAGCCAGCCCAAGATCTGTAAAAGAAGCTTTAAGAATTTCAATCACAGCCAAATATGAGCAGTATCTGTGTTTGTACTTCACCTTCATTGCTAAAGCTTAATTAGTTAAAAGGAAGATTCATAACTCACAAAGACTAAGGTTTTTTTTTTTTTCTAATTTCTATCCATGCATTCATTTTTGTGCTTATTTCAACATAGTTTTGCTTAGGCCATAAGAAAGTAGGAAGAATTGCTTTATAATGGCTGACTTAGTCCAGTGGTGCAGTGGCAAGAGAAAAAAAAAATGAGCCAGTCATCATGAATGGTTCATTGGACATTATGAAACAACAAAAGTCCCATTTAAATTAGCTACACTTGAAAAATTTCAGATTTTAATCATGATGGGTGATCACAGTAAATCCAATGTCTAGGAGTTTAAAACTCAATTCTTCCACTTGATTGCCCAACTCTTTTACTGTTTGCTTAGGTCAATGGCAATGTGTGAAAAAAGATTACTTGCCCATCACAGATGTAGCCAGAGAGAGAGAGAGAGAGAGAGAGAGAGAGAGAGGGAGAGGGAGAGAGAGATCTTAGCAATCTTAGCATGTCCTTTGCTTAGGACAAAAGGTGATACTTAGTGCAGCACTTTTCTGTGATAAAAGACAGTTCTAGGGTAACTACAAGATGTTTTTCTAAGCACTAAAGCAAAATCCACATTCAGATAAGTATTGAGGACTTTGCCCCATTCAATTGAATGGAAAATTATACTCAAAATGTCTGATTCAGGAATTAATACTGTCTACTTCTTTAAGGAATAAATAGCTAATTTGGAAATAAACATTTGTATAATTCTAAAATTTTGTTTGTGAATAAGTTGTCATCAAAAACATAGTCAGCTAATTTTAATAAATATATGCATCCATTTGCTAATCCAATCAACTTCTATTTAGAATCCCAATGCTTATTAGTATAACTAGTGATGAATAAAACACTGAAAGCATACGTATCTCAAATCTTCAGAATTACTACTCTAAACAATTCTTCATATATTATACACACACATACATGTATATTACTACTATCCATGTCCATGTAGTCCTCATTTTAATGTTTCTGTGTGTCCTAGTCTTTCTCTAGAAAGTGTTCCTTGAAGATTAAAACAAAAAAGTTTCATCTTATTATGTGAATTCACAAGCTGAAATCATACAGTCTTAGAAGCAAGTTAAAATTACCTTCCATAGTGCCAGTGCTTTTACTGCTGTGCGATGCGTTTAATTACATGCAACAATGTCCACACTAATTCATCCGTACTCTCTAGCATGCCTTCTTGCTTTTTACTATTCTAGTATTATCTATTGTAGTCAAAGCTGCATGGAAAGCAGTGATTGGTAGATGTAATATCCAATGCAGCATGCTTAATAATAATAAGGCTAAAACATCTTTAAACATATTCACTTTTAACCTATATGTCTCATTTATCAAAGATTTCTTTTCCCCAAATGGCCACTTACAGTGGAATATTAGCTTTTGATCAGCAGTTTTGTTCTGTAGAAGGTTAAAAATTCTCACTAAATAATGTATAACATCAAGGCCAAGGGTCCACTTGAATTTTTTCAGGCATGGAAAACATGGTTATAGGGGAATTAGAAGTAATAACAGTAATTGAAATCTAAACTATGGTGTGTTTGTTTAAATAATCCTACCCTTCAATAAGTAATACAGGAAAATAAGAAGAGGCAATAACTAGCTTATGCAGAATATTGAACATAGACATATACAATAAAGTAAGTTTGTATCTCAAGAATAAAATAATCAACACTTGTTGGTATTCATATATTCTTCTCTAACCACTAAATCTCACATGCTTGTCAATTGTAGAAATTTACTTTGATATTTTTAAAGAATGCAAATATAATTTAAAAAATAGTTTTTTCTGGAATTTTTTAACATGAAATACAATAAAGTTTTCTCCATTTGTGCAACTCTCCACTGTATTTTATTTTTTGAAATTTGGAACAAAGTTTATAAATAACTAAAAAAAAGGTTGACATGTGATTTTCATGTTTGTTTTGATTTGATATTTTTCAACACAGGGTCTCTCTATTGTAACTCTGGCTGTACTGGAACTTTCTCTGTAAACCAGGTTGGCCTCGAACTCACATAGATACCCATGCCTCTTTCTTGTAAGTGCTGGACATGTGATTTTTATTAATAAATATTATGCATATTATTTTTAAGTTTATGTGTTTATGCTCTCTTTGATTTTACTTTACTTAATTGTATCTGCATTAAAAAAAAACAACAACAAATTATCTGTGTTCTTCTTATACTAGGATATTTACTAAGATTACAAAACTCACTGATATTCAGCATCTCCAGGTTTTCTTTTAGTTGTACTGCTATCTAATTAGGTGTTTGCTCATCTAAATAGAATGGATTCTCTCATATCTCCTCATTGTTCAAGCCCTTTATTATTTTTGTCATTCAGAAAATTCCCGGTGCTAACATTTCACATGCAGATTCATTGAAGCATTTGGAAAGAGTATGAGAAATTACTTTGTATTGAAACCATCCAAGAAAAATTTGCACATGGTTCAGAGACCCATAAATACTATGTGAAAAAATCTTTATTTATTTTCCAAGCACAGATGAGGCTTAGGAGAGATTTAGTAATCCTCTCCAATGTACTATAAGATACGACTCTGTAGATAAAAGAGTTGATAACTAACCACCTGACTTCATAACAGATAGTAGAAGAGGTGGTTGATTTGAATCAAAGCACTAGAGATTCATGTGCATAATAAGGACATTTTTCTTTCATTAGAGTTATTGTCACTATGTGTTCCTAAGAGATTTATTGGAATTTCCACTGTTTAAAAATTATCAATTGTAAACTAGGAATAGTGAGACTAATATGAGGAAGTGGCAGCATTTTATTTAATCCAACTTTATAATATAACCTCATTATAATTTGGAAATACTTAATAAAAGCTATGATATATCTCATAATTTGGATTAGGAAAAGGAGAATTATCAGTATGATGTTTTCTTAATTCAATAAGCCCTAGATAAGATATATTGGTTGTAAATTTTGAAAACCTGGCACCATAATCACAAACACAGACAGCATTCTTTTCTATGTATTAGAATTAACTGAGAAGCAAAGCGTCATGATCAAAGATAAATATATGGAAATAAATATCTATGCAATACAGCAATTAGTACAACAAGAAGATATTAAGATAAATTAAATAATAAATGTGAAGTGTGGTTGAAATTATGAAAACATTGAACTAACAGAAATATGAGAACGAATTAAAATGAAAAGCCCAGCCAGCATGAGTGACACTCATGGAAGCTGTATCCCTGGTGTGTGCTGTGTATCTTGCAGATAGGTTGGATGATCAGAGTTTCTTCTGCCCTGCAGCTGCTAATGCTTATTCTGCACAATCAATTGTCTTTTGAGGAATAAGGACTTTGCATTTCTATATAATAAGTTCTCAAGGTGAAAACTAAAGTATAGTTTAGATGAAATTTAAATATATATAAAATAGAAACCATTTTGCCTTAGGAACAATTCTTGCACTTGTTTGTAATTTTAATTAAGTAAAAAGACATAAACCTGGGTAAGTCTGATGATCAAAAAGATGGCAGACAGATAAAACAAAATAAACAAAAATCTATGTAAAAATATGTTTTGAACCAAAATCATATTTGGGCAGATCTCTGTGTGATACAGAAGCCCTAAAATTAAAAGTGGAAAGATTGTACATTGAAAATAGTCATAAAATATTTATTCAACTAAGTTGTCACTGCTGTGCAGAAGAAGAACGGGCATTTTCAGACATTAACAGTGAAGATGCTTTCTTGAAGAAATTACTCAAAGATACATTCCAACTAGATAAAAGGCAAATAGCAAGCAAGGCAAAGGTGTAAGGGGAAGGCTATTGTAAGAGGATACATGTTGAGTAATAGAAGAACTAAGACGGAAACTCAAAACTAATTTTAAGAGCGGTAAAAAACCATTTAAGGGAAATAATTTAAAGTGTTACTGATGTGATTTGAGCCCTGGTTTTATTAACAGAAACTATATGCAAGGCTGTAAGGAGCAGCCTGCCACTTACTAAAATGAACGCAGCTGATGTGACAGGGTGGCGGTCCAAGTATTTACCAAAATACAGTTGTAGAAATGAAAGTCTAAAGACATGCTTTTTTCATACCTGTGTTTCTCAACGGCAGTCAGATTTCACAGACTTTTAGCCGCTCTAGGATACTAAAAGCTTCCTTTTCCTGATTTACAGAACTCCGTTTGAGCTTAAGGAAAAAATCACTTTCTTTTCCTATTAAAAATGTCCCCCCTGGAACACTCAACAAGTAGAAGCAAATGAGTTTTGCCTTGTTGCCTCTTTAAGCAAATCCAGGCTTGCCACTGGAATCTCTTTCCTGCAGCACCCTGATCCCTGAAGCACTTGCCCTCCTCGGGCGAGTTCTGTCTCCTTCCGCAAGGCTTCCCGACCATCCTCACTATACTGAGCCACCTGCAGAAGTTTTGTCCCCATGGGTTGATCCCCACCTGGTGACCTTCTTCATGTGTGTTCAATGGAGAATCCAAAACATTTTTTTTGTCCGTAGTTTTAAGGCCTGATCTGTTTCACTGACTCACCTCTACCTAGAAAAGAGCCTTCAGATAGCCTCTGGCCTTCAGGTGTTTTCAGCCTTGACCTATCACAGTGCCTTTCCAATATTTTGAGTGTGCTGTTGGAAATTTGTTGGTGTGTGTGTCTTTGCTGGGAGGATGGCCCACGTCCCCACAGAATTCCTTGTGCTGGCTGGCCATGGAAACTGCTCACATGGATTCTTAAGTTTTTGTGAGAGATGTGTTAACAGTTGGCAGGTTGGTATAGACATCACTGCATGTCCCAGAAGCACAGAATACTTTGCATTAAAGGCTGTCTGATTTGAGGCAACCGTTCATGGTGATAGTCTAACACTCTGTTGCACGCTTAACTTGTTAAACAGCTCTCAAAGCCCTGACTTCCTAGGACTGTGCATCTGTTCTTATCCAGAATATTTACCTGTGCACTGGGGCAACAATGTCTTCCAATTCCAAAATTAAGTCCTCTTGATCACTCTACTTAGTACATCAGTAATTGACATCTTTGTACTATCAGATCTTCATTAAGAAATTAACAAGTGATACTCACTCACAGGACTTTTCTCCTGCTCATATGACTAGAATATTACACATTCCCCATGCCACTGATTTGTTGCAGTAACATCAGTAACATTCATCTGCAACATGTTTGATAATGCCTCACTTGAAGGATTACTCTAGGAACAAAAGGACACCACTTTATTGACAAATTGGACTGATCACAATAACTAAATATGAAATTAAAACAAGTGACAAAGTACAGAGTAGCAGAATGGTATAGTTGTTATAGGAGTAACCAGTAAAGAGACAAAAAAGAAAAATTACTACAAAGTACAGGAGACATTTTACTAAAAAAGTTCATATTTAATAAAGGAAAAATGCTTATATTAAAAGTTATCAAATCACACAGGATTATCATCTTAGTAAAAAAGAACTTACACTGGATGGGAATCTTGATAAAAGGGACAAGATAAGTTAGTAAGTTTGTGGTGGTTTGAACGAAAATGCCCTTCCTTGTCTTTTGGGGAGTGGCACTATTAGGACATGTGGCCTTGCTGGAGTAACTGAAGGAGGACTTTGAGGTTTCAGAAGCTCTAGCAGGGCCCAGGGACTCACTCTTCCTGCTGCCTGCCAATCCAGGTGTAGAACTCTTGGCTCTCTTTCCAGCATCATGTCTGTGTGCATGCCACCATGCTTCCCCTCATACTGATAATGGACTAAACCTCTGAACTGTAAACCAATTCCAACTAAATGTTTTCCTTTCTAAGAGTTGCTGTGGTCATGGTGTCTCTTCAGAGCAATAAAACCCAAGCTAAGACAACATTCTTTTCATTATCTTGTATTGTTAAATATCAGTGCAAAGATAAAGTGTGGTTATTTGAAAAGTATCCATGACAACAAGAATTTTGGAATTTTTGTCTTTTGTACTAATAATATACCTACATTACCCAGAAACACATCAGAAATGCAATAGTCAGTGTGCGTTGCTGAATGAGTATGTGTCCCCACAAAGATGTTGAAATTCAACAAATAATGAAGAACATTTCAATGTACAGGGATTATTCAAGATGCCATTTAAAGTTTAGGGAGAGTAATTATGCCAAAACAGATACATTGAAAAATTTTAAAATAAAAAAATTATTATCAGTTATAATGATTCATTCTCTCAAAACCCTTTATTTATGCCTGTATTTTTAAATGTATTTGTCTGGGGCATTTTCATCCTTGGTTTCTCTACTGTGATGTTTTAAATAAACATTAAGAATATGGTTTAATGAACAAATTATGAATGTTTATAGAATATTTTATATGATAGAAAAATACTATGCAGTACTGAAAATTTTAAAAAATCTGATTGTTTTAGGCTGTTCTAGAATGGAAAGTGTGAATTTCAGATTTATAAAGTGTATAAAATTGGTCATTAATAGCAAATTTACATAAGAAATCTTCACCCACTATTTAACTAAGTAAAATAATCTTATGAGTAATTTATAAATTATAGGTCAAAAATAGAGAATTCAATTTTTAAAAATAAAATATAAATGTTGCAATAAACTGTAGTCAGGAACTATATTTTGGTAATTATGTTATATAATAAATTAAAAATAAAAAACATATTTCGTCTCAAATTCTTTGATATAATGTCTAATGAGGGGAAAAAATTAAAACATTTTCATAAACTTGATCCAAATTAATATTTTTACATTTTTTTGCAAGATCTACTTATTTGAAATTCTAAACCTATATATGATAAAGAGGAAAATACAACAGATAACATTTGTGTCCATATGCTAACATTTCTAAACAGCTGACAATATAAGAATAGGCCTGTGTGAAAGCTAGGAAAGGTCTATATTACAGGGGTCTACATTCCGACCCCTCTGTGTGTTCCAGATGGAATGTAGTTACACCTTTAATCTGAGTATTCAGGATGCAGTGGTGGTCCTTACCTTTAATCCCTAAGAAAACCAGATTGTGGAAGCAGACCCAGGAAGCAGAACACAGAGGTAGTGTCACACAGGAAGCGACATCTGAGATGTCAGAGTGAAGGACAGGCAAAGTGACTAATAAGGTGAAGAATTAGCAGAGTGAGTTGGAGTGGGGACACCCCCAGAACAGGGTCAGTTACAGAAGAGTCAGAAAGTGGTAGTCAGTTGCAGCAGTACATTATGAGTTAGTTATGGAGCCAGTCAAAAGTCAGTTATGGTAGCAGTCAGTTACAGAGGAGTCAATTCTACAGGCAGTGTGAGACAAGCAGTCTGGAGCAGGCAGACAGGGAACAAGACACAGAGCCAATAAATATGTCTGACTGAGGAGCAGAGAAGCTGACTGAGTCCATATGGAGTAATGAAAGCTCAGGGAGAGACACAGAGGCAGCTCAGCAGAAGTCAATGTCAGAGTGAGTTGGTTTGAAGCCAAGCACAGCCAAGTCTGATGGAGGCAGAAGAGTTCAGTGAGAAGCAGTAAGTTGGCTCAGAATGTCAGTTTGAATGAGAAAGCTTGAAGAAGAGTTTGGCCCAAAATAAGTAAGCTAAGTTGAACCAGAAGAGTCAGAGTTAAGAAGGAAGTAGTCAGTGTGGCTCAGTCAACACTGGAGGTTTAAATGTTCTAGATCTAGATTGTATGAAACCGGAAGCCTTCCAGTTATTAAGAGTAGATTGTATGGAGGCAGAAACACTCTAGGGCTCCAAGCTAAGAACCAGTGATGGAATTAAACTGCTCTTTGAACCTGAATCTGTGTCCACATCTAGCAGCTGACCTATAAAACACCATTTTAAAGTGTACTTACAGATATCTTGGGATTTGCATTTCAGGTTACAATTATGTGTGAGAAATACTAACTTAAGAAACAGTGAGATCTGGGCTATGATGGCACACACCTTTAACCCTAGCACTTGGGAGACAGAGATAAGCAGATCTCTGTGAGTTCAAGACCAGCCTGGTCTATAGAGTGAGTTCCAGAACACCCAGAGTTACAACAGAGAGACCTGTCTTAATAAACCAAAAAGAAAGAAAAGAAAAAATAAGAGAAAATCAAAACTCTATGGTTAGGAATATTGTTCTAGTCTGACCTGAGAACACTAAGTTAATTTTGGGGGAGAAGTTACTCAAGATTGGACATTCTTATGCATGCTGATATTTCATGCTTCCAGCTGAGTCAACTCTACAGACTGGAAACTTTCTCAGAAGATATAAATGACCAAGTTCCATATAAGAATAAAATAAAATGATAAAGTACAATTTAAGTGATTTAAAGTTATTTAGAATTAGGTTCAATGTTGGCAGTTTCCTTAGATTGTTTTTGAATAGCTTTTTCTATCAATTTAAATCAAAATTTCACACAATATTTAGGAACTAAAAATACAGATAACTTTTTTAAAGTTAATGTTATGAATCTTTCTTTTCAATGATGCAAAAAATCTATCTAGAAGGTATGCAAATAAAGTCCATAGACTAATATCATTTAGAGATATCCAAGTCTCAATAAAATACTCTGCAAGACTGTAAAAATATCCTTGACAAGGAAGGGCTATGTATCCTACCTCCAAATATCACTTACCCTAGAAACTGTGTTCATGTATCTCATCCTATGAAGGAGACAGAGGGAAATGGCTCAGCAGCTATCCACTCCAAGGGTCAGGATCCAGGATGATGCCCCTGTAGCATTACAACCCTTTCCTCCTCACTCCCCCATGGTATCACTATTTTGTAAAATCTGTTTTGCAAAGGGTTTTTCAATCTCTAAATTGGATCACAATTTAACTACCAGAAACTACATTATGTGTTACTAATGTGTGACAGATAGTAAAATTATAAGGAAATAAATGGATAAAAAATAAATAAAATCATTATTTTGGTAGTCTCAGTGGAAAATAAACTCACATGGGGATTATGACCAAAATGATTTGAGATTCTGTATGTTTAAAATTTTCCTTGCTCTAACAAAATGTTTCAAACTAATATTTATTTTTTTCTTAAATTTTCCATGTCAGTTTTCTAAGATGGATTCTATTCATTTTTAAATATGTCAATGACATTTATCTGAAGAATTTAAGAATAAATATAAAGTTCACACTATGCAAATATCTTATATCTGGGAAGGCTAAAGCCATAAAGTTTCTGGTGAGATTACTTTAGTCCCAACATTTCAGAGTCTAAAGAAAGCCAGGAAGTGAAAAGACTGAGCTGTAACACATATTTAAAAGGTCACTTAGAAGCTTTGACCCAGTATTTTTCTAGAAGACAGTTGCTCTGAAGTCTCCCATTTGGCCAACTGCCAAATTGATAAGTAAATATTTATCATTGCAAAGAACAGATTTTTTGTTTCCAACCTAGGAACCTATTATTTAGAATTTGGTATTTCTTTTTCTCTTAAACCATTTTTTTTTCATCCAGATAATTTAATCCTCCAATAGACTTAACATATTAGCATGCATCCATATATAAGAAAGAATAAATATGGTTGAAATGCAGAAAAATAAATATGGAGGGGACTGACAGCTGGCATAAAGGCCAAAGCATTGCATATCAAATATATCAGGCCATGTAATCATTTTGTAATAATCATAATGCTTGTGAATATGCTTTATTAGAAAGTATGAACAGTATGAAAAAAGGATTTCTATCCTCAGATCATCACAGATATAACCATGTAGCTAAATACATTCTCTTCTATGTCAGAAACATATTGGGATGTGGTAGCTTTGGGAGACCCTTCCAGAAAAGGCTTCAATGGATGCTGGCCCACACACAAATTAATTACATTTCTACTTAACTAACTGTTCTGCTAAAAAAATCTAGATGTAGGTTTTCACATTTTTGATGTTATATTCACTTTTTGTCTTTGTTTACCTGGAACCTCAGAGGCTAACTTTAGCCCCTTCACATATGACCTAAAATTGTAAGATTTTGATATGAATTTTATTTTATTTTAGACTTGAATTGTTAATCTGTTTTCTTCTATTCCAGCATTCACATGTCTATAACCTGATGTAGAGGTCTTTCAACTCCAGTATGTTAGAAATAAATACATTGAGCTAGCAGGCCCTTTTTATCTCTTAATTTTCTCTATCCCCAAGTCACCATCTTACTTAGACCTTGCAATAACCTACACACTTAATGTCCCCCTCAACAGGTTTCTTTATATCAATCCCCTAACACTTCCCTTGCTCTCTGCATAATTGTTTTTAACTTACCGTGTCCAATATTTAATATTTCTTTTTTCATTTTATTGCTAGAGAATATAATTATATTCTTTATGGGATTTCTAAATTGCCTTTCTAAATTGATTTCTAACCAACCATATTCTTCATAGTAAAGTATGCAAAAATGAGGGAATAAGGCAAAAGAGAGCTATATATTGATCATTCTTAAATAAAAATGTTACAAGAAGAGCAAAAGCAATATGATATTGACATCAATTATAATTTTACAATATAATACAATCTTTTGTGGTAACATGGTAAATAAAGGTCCCTAATGAAGACTTTATAATTTATCATGTAAAATGATACTACTCATTTTATCTGTCTTCAGTACACATCTACAAACCTGGAAGAATATCAAAAAATTGTTTCCAGGGATTACGCATGGGTCTCAAAGCTCTAAGGAAAAAGGAAAAATATACGCACAGTAATCCTTGCTTACCTATTGTGGCTTCCTTCTCAAACATGCTATAAAGAGATGGAAACCAGGAAAGCACAGAAGGCTTACAAAGCCCAGGAGACAGATGTCAGAGACGCTGTAGAGGTGGGTGAAATTGACTGGGAGGGACACCAAAAGAGATGTGCACAGGTAATAGAACTGCATATAAAGCTTCCAGTATATACTTGTCTGAACACTGAAGAACATATGCAGAAACCATTAAAAGTAAACATACACACAGAAGGGGGGAGGGGGCAAGAGGGAGGGAGGGAGGGAGAGGGAGAGAGAGAGAAGAGAATCCCAATAAATATAGATTGCCTGATAGTGACTGACAGGCATAAGTACAGAAAATGTAGCGTTCTTCAGGAAAGATATTTATATCCAGATCCAGCCAAACTCTCTAGGATGTAATTTGAAGTCATCAGAAGTGTATAGGTTTAGTAGAATGTGGGCCAAAACAGAGAGAGCCGTTAATAGAAGCCGACTGTCATGACAACCTTTTTAAGTTTATCAGGGAAATACTTTCATTATAATAAATATATCTGTACAAGGTCTTAAAAGATAGAATGGATACATACATATGATACCTCAGTAGAGAAATGGAGAAGCATGAAGGAAAAACAATTAAAATTCTAGTAGTGAAAAATAGGATAGGCAACAATTTTAAGAACTATCACAAGACAGTATAGGGGAGATAAAGAATGACAAAAATCAATAACTTAAAAGCAAGTTACTAATATTAATTCTATTAGAAGACCCCAGGAAGAAAGTTTGAGAGAAAAATCTAGATGCAGTGAGCCACAAGCATCAGACAATTCATCCTCTTACGCTGACAGAGAACAGACAGGGTATAGAAGAAGTAGAAGAAACATCTATAATTATCCTAAATTTAATAGAAGTGTCAACTTGTAAAGAAACTTAGTGAACTTTCAGGAGGATAAATTTAGAGAAAGTCACAATTCCTAATACCCTAATCAAATTCTGAAAATTAAGTAGAAGGAAAAATGTACGTTATTAGAAGAAATAAGAATATGGTCACTGCTGACTTTTAGCAGGGGGAACAGTAGAGAACAAAATAAAACATAGTGATATCACCCCTTTGACTTCACTGCAACATAATGACTTTAAAGTATTTAAATAAATATATGAATTAAAATGACCCCAACCCAGAATATCATATCAAATATAGTATCTGTAAAAATTGAAGATAAAATAAAAAATTTCCTCAACAGGGAAAAGAAGAATGAAATGCCAGTAAACATATGTTTGAGGAATAAAAGAGTTTGGGATTGAAAGGAACTGCAATTATATGGAAATTCAACAAAGTATACAAAAATAGTAAATACATGAGTAACTGTAAATATATTTTCCTCTAGATTTAAGTAGAAGTCACCTAACCTTTAAAAGACAAAGATTCTATTACCGTGATGTTTATAACCTACCCTAAGGTAAAATATGTAACAGTAGTACAATAGAGGGAATGCAGTCACTGGAAATACACCACCATAAGGGTCTTTCATTAATGTCTATGGAATAATTATTAATTATACAAGAAAATGTTTAAAAGCTTCTTAGTATATAAAAACCAATTCTAAAATAAAAAAAATATAGCCTAATCAAATTGAAAATATCTGCTCATCAGAAGGCCTTATATTTTTCGCATTTTCACGTATGTATGCATGCTTGCACTGAGTGGATGCACATGTGTGTGGGTATATGTGCACACTATATGTTCTTGCATGTGGAAGCCTAAGGTTGATTTCAGAATGAATCTCTGTCATTGTGGTGGTTTCAATGAGAATGGCCCTCAAAGGCTCATAGATTTGAATACTTTGTCACTAGGGAGTGGCACTATATGAAAGGATTAGAAGGTGTGGCCTTGTTGGAGTAGGTGTGGCTTTGTTGGAGGAAGTATCACTAGGGGTGGACTTTGGGGTTTCAAGAGCCCAAGCCAACCCCAGTGACTCTCTTCTTGCCACCTGCAGATACAGATGTAGAACTCTAGGCTACTTCTCCAGCACTATGCCTGTTTGTGCTTGCATGCTGCCATGCTTTCCACCATAATAACAATGGACTATAAACCTCTGATATCGTAAGCAAGTCCTAATTGAATTCTTTGTTTTCTAAGAGTTGCCTTGGTCATGGTGTCTCTTCACAGCAATTGAACAACGGCCAGGACAGTCACTGCTCCATATTATCACTGAAGCAGAGTCTCTAAATCAATCCCAGCCCTTGTGCTCATCCACGTTTAATCTCCCTAGCCAGCTTGATCTGGGGATTCCATGACTCTGTCTTCCAAGGCTAGAGTTACAGGTAGTCTGTTTACCTTCCCGAATTTAAGATCTTGACTCTGATTCTCATGCTTTTACACTGAGCCAGCTCCCTGTCCCAACCAAAGACATTTTAAGAATTGTATATAAGCATCACTTTGAGGAAGTACTCTCAATTACTTATACTTTACTTGAGCTGTCCTCTGTATTAAAGAGAAATGGTCAATATTAAATAGCATTCAATAGCTTCTATTGAAGTTATATAAACCATTACAACAATAAATATGAGAAAATCATGAGGAGGAAAAACTGAGCAGAGGTCTTCAAAAGACGTTACATAAATAAAATTCCTGTTTGCATAAAACATATTCAGTATTATTCACCAAAGGCATGCACATTTAAGGCAAATGGAGATGCCATTCCAGTATTAGAACAGATGAAATTAAAAGCAGCCCAAAATGATTGCCTAGAACCAAGAAGCTAACTTTGGACAGTACCTTCCAAGTGAGTCACTACTTAAGATACAAAGCTTTCTGCTAGAGGGATGAAGTGTTCTAGAACCAGACAGTGGTGACTGCTTTTTTGTACAGTGTTATTAATGATTATTATTTATTTATTATTTATCATTTTGTGATATAGTTTATAAAAATTAAGATAAAACACTACTAATGTCAAAAGTTGCCATAGTAATATGGTTTAGGAGAACACTCATATATTACAAATGAAGAATAAAAGGTACAAATACAATAGAGAACAGTTTGTCAGCTGTTTTTCTTTGTTAATAATTGTAATAGTCAAAGCTTAGAAATGATTCAAATATCATTTGTCAGGAGGCTGAATAAATAGCACTTTATATTAATACACTTCTCTAAGCTAGGAAAGCTGAACTACTAAAATTTATAACAAAATACATATGTCAAAAATATTTGAATGAAATAAACAAGAGGAACTGTTTATGTAAAAATATATGTAGTCACTGACACAGGATTAAAAGATGGGAAATATTTTCCGCATTTGAGTAGGAAGACAAGAAAGTTTATTTAAGGAAATAGAAAGCAGAATAGAGGCCACATGACCAGGATGGTGGGGATGGTGAGTCCAGACAGTGGGCCTCGAAATACAAAAGGTAAGAGAAGCAGGTGCGGCATCCAGCAGCACAGCAGGACTAACGTCATCAGAAGAATTTATCGTGCAATTTAGAAAGAGCAACAGGACTGAAGTTTGAACCCTTCCATGAAATGAAATGTTAATCACCAACCTTAACTTATTATATAGTGTGTTCTATTATTAAACACATAATAGCCTGTAAATATGTGCATTAGATGGCAAATAAAACATTTCTAAAGAAAATTATTTTCCCTATATATTACATTAAAAGTCTATGCTTAAATCATAAAGTCTATATTCTTTTTTAGAAGTTAAGAGTAATATGAATTTCCTGTGCTTTTAGCTACTGAGATTGTCAAATAATAAATATATTAGTTTATATTTACTAGATCAATGGTATTCATATGCCTGTATCTGCTATAATTTTCTGAGCGTCTCTGAATAGATTTGAATCCTATAATTGTGCTTTAATAAATTAAAGGCAATGCCATCTATGATAGTGTCAATCAAAATACAGAAATAATGTAATTATTTGGTGATAGTAGACATAAACTTCAAACGTGGATGCAAACAAAAATTCCCAGTATCCAATTAATTAGAAAACAGGTCAGAAATACACCAAATGACTATTTAGAAATACTAATTATGGGAATGCAATGCAATAAGCTATGGGGACATAACATAACCCTCACTATATAGGACATCAAATTATAATACACTGAATGAAACACATAAAAGAATTATTATCTGTAGTATACAAAGAACACAGTCAGTTGTACATGAACCTAAAAATAGAAATAGAGGAAGGGGAATGCAAATTAGGTCAGCTACTATGGAAATAAGTATGCAAGTTCCTCAATAAACTAAAAATAGAACTACCATCTGACCTATAACACTATAACACTCCTGGGTATTTACCCAAAGGAGTCCAAGTCAATGCATCACAGAGATAACCTGCATGTCAGTGTTTTCTGCAACACTATTCACAAAAGCTAAGCTATGGAATCAACTATTCACAAAAGCTAAGTGTTTAACAACAGAGGATGGATGAAGAAAAGTGTATGTATATACACGATGGGATTTTATTCAGGTATAAAAACAAAAATTAGTCTCACTTGGAAATCTACACAACAGAAAGTTATTGTATTAAATGAAGTGTTAATATAAGAAAGATAACTATGTTTCCTTTTATTCATAGGCCCTAGATTTTATATAGATACATAAAATCATGTATGCATAGACAGCATTAAAGTAGAAACCAAATTGTCTAAAGAAACAAAGGAGACTAATGAGAGTGGGGGAGCGATAGAGTTTGTTCAGATATGCTCAAAATATATTATATAATTCAATGAAAGTCTCTACCAAACAGTGTTATATACAATAAATATTCATAAGAAAGGAATGAGATGGTGTAGAAAATGCAAATAAGAAATTAATCATATAAACAAAAATTACTGATCAAATAAGCACAAGGTGAGATAATAATAAGGCACCATCTTTCATTATGAAATTAATGACATAATTATCAGCACAGGCATGTGCAATGCTTATGATAGAAGAGAGATGTCAGTCATGATGCAACTTGTAATGCTGGTTTTAATATGTTAATCTTACTTTTGAGCATATTTAAAAACACTGATAGAATTTACTTAAAGCTATAGTCTCAGAGGCATTGCTGAAGATTTATAAATAATTGCCAAGTTAGAAACAACCTAAATGCCTTATGGTAGAAGATTTGCTTAGTTAATTAATGCTAACCAGCTCAATGCATTGTGACACAAATATGATAATTATGCTTACCATCAGATAGTATGAATTATTCTTACCCCATTATATTGAACCTTATATTAAATTTAACAAATACAGTATTGAAGTTGGATTTGATTTCATCATAGTTTTAATATTATATGGACATGAAGCTACTCAGGATAAGCAGAGAATAGCAACTAAAGGTATAGATAGCATACTCTTCTTTGGATTATACTTGTGATCGTCTAATTTTAATTATTTATATTGAATTATCACTACTTTCTCATAATCATCTCTCCTATAGAAATATACATGTCTGTTTATATATAGTGATATATATACATACATATATATATAGTTATATATATATATATATATATATATATATATATATATATATATGCTCATGCATTCTTTCTACTCCAAATCATATTCTGATTAATGTTTGTTTCTTTATCTATTAATCTATTTCAAAAATATCATTTGTGTTTTCCTTCCCTTGCAACTTTGCTCTTGGTTCTAAATAGATGTCTACAAACTAGATTCAAGGTCAGCTTTGGCTCACTGACTGATTTTTATCCAAACTTTGAATAGTCAGAGAAATTCATTCACTTTCTCATTGTCTCTGGGTTTTGAGAAACAAAGGCAGAAATTAAAAATTATAGAAGGTCATATGGCTGACAAATATTTCTTTTCTAGAAATATTTCCATCTTATCCTACTAGCTAAGACTATGCTAATTCCTTTACACAGGGAGATAGTAAACTTCTCCCTCCTGAGTTTAAAGATAAAGACAGAAACCTGGGAGAAGGGAAATAAAATAATTGGCCTCTAGTATAAGCTGGGTACCATACAAGCTTCTTCATGTGTATTTTATACTAGGATGATATCTCTAACATTAACCCATTCAATAATTTAGAAAGTATGTGATTGCAGAGGTTAATTTACTCACTGAGATTGGCAGTGTGAACAGTGATTTATGTACCAGTCTGCCTTGCCAATAAGTCCCACTGAAGTTATGTAATATAATCAGCCATTGTATATTATTTCCTCCTAAAAATTTCAACACAAATTTTGTTTCAAAGACTATGCAGTTTATACTTTCTTGGGTGTATTTCAGTTGTAAGTCTCAAAGGACAGCTTAGTATATGTTCCTTTCTATATCATAGTATCCTATAGAATTGCAATTATAATAATGATAATGTAGTCAGTTAAAGATATTGCTACCTCTACTGGAAAACAGGGATTACTGGACATAGAAGATTGCTAAAATGTCACTATTTTACAAATTTATCTGTGATTGATAGCACCTAGCAAGCTAAAATAGTGGGATACTGGGATATTCCTATCTTACCAAATACTGGGATTATAATGTACCAACCCTGTAGAGGAATAGCCGTGTGTGAAAGCTAATGTCTATATTCCAGAGCCTACATTCAGATGCCTGTGTGGATTGGATGGAATGTAGAAACACCTTTAACCCAGAATTTAGAAAGCAATGGTGGTACATGCCTTTAATCCGTAGAAAAAATAGTGGAAGCAGACATAGGAAGCAAAACTCAGAAGGAGTCAGTGTCATATTGGAATGACATCTGAGATGAGTCAGAGTGAATGGCAGGCAAAGTGGCTAATCAGAGGAAGAGTTGGCAGATAAGCACATGCCCAATTCTCACAAGAAAAGGCAAGCTCTCAGCTAAGTAAAAGAGTTACATAGGAGTTACATGGAAGCAGTCCGTTAGAGTCAGTCAGTTAACAGGAGTAGACAGAGTGAGTCAGTTAAAGGGTCAGGAAGAAGAGTCAGCAAGAGAAATCAGGCTGAAGAGTCAGTTGAATGAGAAGAGTCAGAGCTCAGAAGGATCTAGTCAGAGTGGCTCAGTCAGCAATAGGCCTCAGGAGGCTAAGGCTGAAACCTTCTAGGTCTGGGCTAGCAGTTTAAATGTTCTAGATTATAAGAAGGCTGAAAGTTTACATTCAAGGATTAAGAATAGAATGTAGAAAGGCTGAAAAGCTCTAAGGCTCCGGGTCTCCTAAGGCCCCAGAGCTCTCAGCTAGAGCTAGTGATTTAATTAGACAAAAGAATAAACTCTTTTTCCTTGAACCAATGCCCAATTTCTGGGTGAATCTGCATCAACATCTACATCTGACTACTACACACATCTTGTCAATCCTAAAGTTACGTGGTTATAAACTTTATGTTATAAGTTATAAGATTTAGAATAGTTGACAAATTGCCAAAGAAGAACAAAGTTGGCAGATACATAGCATGGTACTCTAATGGTTAACACAGGACTTTAGAAATCTGTCAAAACTTAGAATTTTACTATATAAACAGTGAATTTTAAGCTACCCCAATGCTTAAAATCCATTTAAGGTGCTAGAGGATCCCAGAATGGAATGTCAAATGATACAAAAGAATGTAGATGAACTATAAATTCTGAAATAACCTCTCTGAATGAGCATAGAGATAGGACATTTATTTAAATAACTTTGGAATTATTAGAGTAAGGTTACAAGTGAATATAACTGAACACTAGCAGTACCCTCTAATAAAATTATTTCTCCTGGAATATATAGTCTAACAATAGAGAAATCACTGTCCACATGCACAGGAACTGAACTGTTAAGGAAATAGAACAGGGTTCTATTATCTTATCTGGAAGATGTCTCCAGGTTGGTAATGTTAGGCTATTCATAAGTAAGCAAGGAGCTAATTGGAACTAATTTGAACAGGAGGGAGCCGTGTTAACTTACAGTTATCTTAACACAGATCAAATGCAGGTGATTCCATGTGCAATCATTTGGAGATCTATGCATAGGCTACTGTACACACATCCATCTCTCTTTGTCAAACAAGAAGACTTAGAATCAAAGACACTTCAGCAACAACAGGTTCCTCTGGCACTTAGATTTTAGATCTACCAGAAGGGAAATGAGCTAGTCAGAGAAGCAGGACACATCATGACTTTGGGGAATCTTGTGTTTTCAGAAGGTGCTCACGAAATAAAATGGGAGTTCACAATTACATGGCCATGTTTTAAAAGACTCAGGTTTTACTGAAAGATTCCCTCAGTAGCCAAACTTTAAAACTTCAGGAGGTAGGTACACTAGTAGCATTTAGGTGATAAATCTAATAGCAATAGTCTTGCTTGGTCTATAAAGAAATGGTTGGCTAATAGAAAAATAGAGAAAAATCTTCAAATTATTTATGTAGGTATTATGCCCTTAAGCAACCTTTAGTCTACTTTGTTGCTAGATTAGGAATTTTATTAAAAACAAAAATGTATGGATTACCATTCCTGAAGCTGAATCAAGTAAATCAACAGTCAGTGTCAAGGGAAGGGTTCTTCTTTATAGACAGAACTTCTCTGTTTCCCCATGGAGAAGGGCTGAACAAAAGAGAAGAAAGAATGAATTCTCTCAAATCCTTCATAAAAGTAATCTATCATTCCTTCCAGGAAGGTGAGTCCTTGTGACTTAACTACTCCCTAAGGCCCCACCTCTTAACACTACCACCTGTTGATTAGGTGCCAATGCAAGAATGTTGATTGACTAGAGACCCACACCCAAACACTAACAACACTCTTTGGGAGTGAACTGTGAATAACAACTTCCTTAAGAAAGGTTCAGTTTTAAAAAAAAAAAAAAAGAGGGAGAGAAAAGAGTAAATAAATGCACATAAAGAAACCTGACAAAAACCACACTTTAAGGCATGTTACCTGAGCAAGTAAAGAAAGTAGACAGAAAAGCTGAGAAGGCCTTGCTATAACCATTACCAAAGTGATTTAAGGCTTTAGGCCAGAGGTCTAACCTTCCTAATGCTGTGACCCTTTAATATAGTTTCTTGTATGGTAGGGACCCCCAACCATAAAATTATTTTGTTGCTATTTCATAAATATATTTTTACTACTGTTGTGAATTGAAATATAAATATCTGATATGCAAATGGACTTAGGTGACCCCTATGAATGGATCATTCAATACCCAAAGGGGTCACAACCAACAGCTTTAGAACTGATACTTTAGATAAAAATAAAATTGTTATAAGTTGACCTTAAAATAGAGAGAATATTTTATGTTAGTTAAGTGTTCCCAGTGTAGTCTCAAAGGTCCTTTCCAATGGAAAAAAGAGGGGAGGAAAATTGGAGGGAGATGCCCTTGTGGAAGAGAGGCAGAGCTGCTACTGACATTGATGGTTGAGAAAATGAGTTCAGCCCAGTGTCGATGTTTCAAGAACTGGACAGCAAAGAGAATGGATGTCATCCTAGAAATGAATGCAGCTCTTCTGACATCTTGATTTTAGTCTAGTGAGACCTATGTAGGGTACGTAGCTTCAAAATGGTAAGGTATTTTGTTGTTTAACCTGCTGTGTGATAACTTGTTATAGACATGGATAAATGGGCATCTATTGAGAGACATTACACTGATAGTGTATATGCACCCTTGATATTTTGTGATCAGAATGGCACCTGGCTTCTAAAGTCTCTTTTCAAACCCACAGAATCCTAGTCTAACCATGAGGGTAAAGTCTATCCCTGTTTCTTTCTTTCATAATTTCTTTATCACTTTGACTTTAATCTTCAGCCAGCTAGCTTTTCATTACTGAAGTCATTCACATTCGTGGTCTGACTTCAGAGATGCTCATTTTCCTCTGCCTTTCTACCTCCAACTTTAAACTGAATCTTTCCATTCTCCTAGGATTTTCTTTTTGATCTGTTCATGGTCTTGCTTTACTGTGATACTTAATTCATTTGATCTTGTGCAACTCCTGTAACAAGCAAACACTGACACCAACTATTCAGTAATCAGAGTGGAGGCTGTCATCCTATTTCCTCTTTACATAGTTCTTGCCAGTTTGAATTTGTAATTCCTCAAAGTTGCTTGGGTATCTTTTCATATGACACAGCTCAATTTCCTTTTCAATTCTGCTGCACTTACACCCGAGTAAACAAAGGGGTCTCTGTGGAGACCCAATGGTGGTCTTCAAAATGTTGTAGGCCCTTATAATATTGGTTATAGCATGTCCTTGCTATCCATATCATGCAATGAAAATGACCAGACAGATGTTTGGAATGACTGATCTGGTTGCATGTATTTTATTCTATGCCAGGCAGTTTTTCAGTGCTTTGTATAAATTAAACCGCTTACTCATCCCAACAGTCCATGGATGCACATATTATTTATTACCATTTTCAGATGGGAAAAGATGCTGAGAGGCAAGAGATAAGTCACACTTGAGTATTAAAGACGAGTTTGAACATGAAGCTACTTGTGCCTGATTTTCTCAAATATATCATCCAGGGTGCTTTCTTGCTGGTCATTCCACTATCAATACAAATCTAGCTGCATTTCAGTAGGAGAGGGAGGGTGGTACGGTTTGCAGGCCTGGGAGGAAATTATTCTGGTATTTAAAAATTTTAGCAAAATTTCATACTTCATACTTTTTTCCTGTGGACTCAAAAACTTATCCACTCATTTGTTTCAGAGTTGCACGGTTAGAAGCTGCACAGGTCATCGGCTAGAAGTCTGCCATAGCCCTGCAGAGGCACACAGCAAAGACAGAGGTGACAGTGGCTTCTCTGGTACAGGAGTTATCTGTGGAACCTGGCTCTCTAGTGCCTTTGATCTCTCTTATTTGGCAATGACCTGATGGTTAAAGTAGGATTATGAGCACCTCATCAGTTCAAAGTGACAGGCCCACAGCCTTTGTGGGGCTGCTGAGTAGCCCACATGTCACAGGCTGAAGCACATTTGTCTTAGACTAAATTTCTTGGCATTCTGCTCTGCAGACTATTCCAAAGGAAAGAGATAGAAACAGGTAACACTACTGAATAAATTTAAATTTGTGGAAAGATGCTCACCCCAAATTTTTTAGTTCTGGGGGATTAATCTCATGGTGGGTATAGATGGGCAAGAGCTCAAATACCTTGATAAAAGATCCGTGTACACATCCATCTATCTATCTATCTATCTATCTATCTATCTATCTATCTATCTATCTATCTATATATATCGCTAATATGTCTCATATGCTGTATGAATTTAAAGAAAGAATAGACATTAGATCACTAATTACTCTCAATAGGTAAAGTCCCATTTTTTGAAGTAATATTTTCCCCATTTTTTTGAAATAATTTCCGACAACTTTTCTGTCCACACTCACTGACATTGTTTCTTGACATATAACTTTGAAATACACATTTAGTTTCTTTTCAAACTTCATTTGTACTTGGCATTGTCATTTGTAGTTAGGATAGTTTTAATATTTTATTAACTTCTTTCATATCATATTTAGTCATTCAAATGTATTAGTGACAATATGTTAACCTTAGTAAATGTGCATCATGTAGATGGCATTCTGTCTTGGAAACCATGGTTTTATATACTATGGAACAACAGAAAAGTACCTAGCCTGATCCAACACAAACATGCCTAAAAATATTCAGCAGCATTTCAAAAAGTATGCTTGTTTAAGCATGCCAAGGAGTCATTCTTGTTCATGCTATGGATTTTAAAATCAGTTTTCTACACTGATTTATAAAGTTTATTAATACTGGCTATCCATGATTCTCACACTTCGGGGTCAGAACTGCCTTTATTAGAATTTGTTACTCTCTTGAGACTTATAAATGTAGAGCTGGTTGGATTATAAATTGAAAGCCACAATGGTTGATCTATGGCATTTGAACTCAAAGATCTAGTGCCCTGATATGAGAGTGTGTGTGTAAATATATATATAATATATATATTATATATCTGTATATATATTATATAAAGTAGGTATATATATGTATGTATATTCTCACTTTTAGTCACACACATATACATACACACACACACACACACACACATATATATATATACATATATATATATATATATATATATATATATATATATATATATATATCTGTGTCGTCAACAATGTTGTGCTTTATTGCCTATCACTCTCTTTATTCCCTTTGGTAAATGAGTGAGACTATCAAATACTATATGGTTTAGTTTTGTTTCTCATGAGCATTTATCTGACTAAATCAAGTCAAGAGAGAGAAGGGCATATTTTGGCTCACTGTTTGATGGGGTACGTTCCATCGTGCTGCAGAATGTGGGATGGCATGGGCATGAGATCGCTTGTTTCTCATTCTGGAAGCGGAGAAAGATGAACGCCTCCAGTCCTCGGCTAGCTTTCTTCCTTTTCTTTTTTTGTTCAGCCCTGTACCCCTGTCCTTACGATAGTGCTATCTACCTGTTAATCAGATCCCTAAATTCCCTCAAAGATTCACTTGCAGGTATGTCAGCTGGTTATTCCAAATCCACTGAAGTTGATGAGGAAGATTACTCGTCACGCTACAAGAGCTCTCAGGATTGCTTTGCTGAGGGAGAAAACTTGTAATGTGTGAGCCTGTGTAGAACACTTGGATAGTTAATCACCCAGCTCCAACACCTGGAAGAAAAGTGTCTGGCAAAACTAATAGGGAAAGCTCTTTATTCAAATTATTACTCTATTCCCTAAATTGATGACAACTTGTAATTTTCTTTCTTGTAGCCCTCACTATAATTTGCTTCATTTAGTTCACAGAAGAGAAAGTTGAATTTTTCTGTGATCACTGTCGCAACTTCAGGAGATGCTTTCCTGGGTTAATCATTGTATAATGTCAACCAAAAAGCATATTCTTAACAAGAAGAAAATAACAGGTTAATTTTAAGTTTGATCATTTTTCCTTATGACCACTGGGGTGATCTTGCTCAGAACATACAGAGTACACAAAATACACTCCTCCCACACAAGCCAACCTGCCACACATCTTGCTCTTTAAATGTTCCAATCCCTAAAATAGATATCTCTAAAGATCAGTCTTGGAATTCAGGATTCACAGTCCAAATTTTCTTGTAGGAAAGAAACTTAGTGAGACAAGAAAGCTCACTCTATTTGCATGTTCTCTATTCCCTCAGCACGGTTTATGTTATCTTGAGTTTGTTTCCTTATAGCTAAGCACTGAGGTTTTTACAGGAACAAGCCATTGATATCCTATAAGGATTAAGATGGTTTCTGAGGTTGTGAGAGTCTCCAGGACAGGAACATATCTTTCACTTTGAAGTCTGGATGTATAGTTCTTTTGCTTAGAAGTCTATGTGTTATCTCCATCTTTCATAATGCAGCATTAGCCTTTGTACCATCCCATCCCTCTGCCTCATCCCTGAATTTGCAGATTTCTGTGGGCTCACTTTGCATCTTCATGTTTATGAGCATGTACAGTACATATCTTCCCTTCTGATAGCCTTCTACAGTCTACTATCTTCCCAGACTTTTAATCCTACAGCTCAGAAAAGACATTTGCAAGAGCTCTTCAGGCTAAGATATGGGATAACCCATGTAGTTCCAGCATCCTTTCATGTACAGTGCATTTAAATAGCATTTGATATACTCTCTCCTTACATTGACTTATATAAGGGCAGAAAGTATGTCTAATTCACCTTAGAAATTTCCAGAAAAAGGCTTATAGTCACCCCTTAATAAATATCGAATAACGAAATGGATGGGCATTTTAAAATTCGAAGTATGATCCACAAAGTAAGATATTATGTGACAGTATATACTGAGTGTAAAGTTGGATTAATAAAGACTGAGATCATCAAGCTACTGGGAAACGAAAATTGTGTGTAGGATGTTGCCAAAAGCAAAGAATTGAATAGTTTCACTGGTAGAAAATTTTTGTTTGATGTTAAAACACTTTTTTACTTGTTTTAGGAGTAATTCAATATATAAAAAATGTAGCTATGGTTACATAGTAAATGAAGTACATTTCACCATGAGGTCAATAACATGTATATATTAATATTCCTGAGATAGAACATTCTTAGCTCTCAGTGAGCACACACTAAATATTTACTGAATGAGCGAATGGAAAAATTATGAGTGGATTCCTTTGTTTATTTCATTTTTAATATGAATGTGGATAAAATCAGTAATCAGAGCAGATAACAGAACAATAATAATGATAATTAATAAAGAATACCATATGCTAAAGGCATTTTCAGATATAAAAATGAACAATGTCCATTATTTGTACTAATGTTTTCTTGGCTGAAAAATGAAGGAAATGTGTATATATATAATAATTTTATCTATCTGTCTATCTATATATTATTATTTATCTATCATCTATCTACTTATGTATCATCTGTCTATCTATCTATCTATCATCTATAATATATCTTTCAATAGGTGACTAAATGGATTTCTGCTCTTATTTTTCCATTGTGGTTTTATTTTGATTTCTTGACTTGTTATTCTTCAGGTTTTTTTTAAGTCAAAAATTAAGAATTAAGATTTTTCTTTTGTCTTATACATGAAGTTGGTACTATGAAATTTCTTCAAATCTCTTATAAATTCACTGTTTTTTATAAGATATATATTTTAAGTCTGTTTAAAACACTTTGTAGTATCTTGACAACCTTGGCAATGAGTAGTGAATCCAGAGCACTGGGCATGTTAGACAAGCGTTCCACCACTTTGAGCTGACACCTCAGTTTTTACTGCTCCATAGCTAGTCAGACTGTGGTAGACTAGAAGGTCAGTGAGGTCATCCTCCATCGTAATCCATCATAATCAGCAGCTTTTAAAACTAGTAACTGAAAGTGCAGGACATTGATTGCTGGTTGAGAGAGCTGAAACCGAACCATTTTTTTCTGGTTCTAGGTAGAGACCTGACACTTAAATCTATCTAGAAGATCATAAGATTACTATCTATCCAGAGGTATTCTGGCAAAAAACAAAACATAAAAACGTAGCATTGTGTTCTCACATAAAATGCCTCCTCTTTTCTCCCAAGAGTGTTCTGTTCTTCAGTGGTCCTTTTGGGCTTGACGCGCTTCCACCCTCGAGAGTTGCAAAGTTTACAGGTATTTATTACTTCACCCATCTTCTATATTATGCTCTGTGTATTCATCAGAATTCTTACCACAGAAATTGCATGCCTGGGGAGCTGAATGTAGTCCATAGTGAGATCTGGCTGTGTACTATTACTATGTATCTCAGGCTGGCTGGAAAACAGGCTAAGGTAACCTCAAATTTGCAGTCCTCCAGATATGACTTTCCAGTGCTGAGATGACAGGCCTGTGTGCCACCATGTCTGTTTTGACACTCTTTTATCATAAATGGGTTAAGAAGAATACTGCTTAATTCCAAAATGCTGTGGGGTTGTCTACTTACAATTTTTCTACTCATTTCCAATACGGTCTATTGAGGCCTGAGAATATATTTTGTGTAAATTTACTCTTTTAAATTTATTTGGGCTTATATTACAAACCCAATCAGTAAATACCTTAGGTCTGGTTTTTTTGCTGTTATTTTCTATAGCATTTTATAAATCTTAATAAGAGCAAAAAGAGTGATAGAGCTGTTGAAATCATGTATATGTCCACTAATAGTCTACCTTCTGCATCCATCAACTATATACACAGGGGTGGTGCAGTCTCCAAGTGTAAAACGTGAAGCTTTCCACTCAGTTCTAATCATTCTACTCATCATTTACTGAAGGATTTTTTTTTTATTATATCCAAGTTGTGTTTTAACGATCACTATATCAGTCTTAATCATTTCTCATGCCCCTGGAAGGAAACTTTGTACTCAATAGCAGCCATTCTCCATTCATACTAATTAAAGTTGTTCATTCCAGTGACTTTGTAGAATGAATATTCTAAGTTATTCTTTATTGCTAATGGTCATTAAGGTTTCTGTTTGGTTACTTGAGTAACCAGTTAATATTGGACAGACATTTCATTCTGAAATGATCAAGCACAATAAGTAGTCCATCTTTGCTAGAGACTATCTACATGTCCAGGCATGCTTTCAATATCAGAGAGGCCAGTGCCATTTCTGTCTTTGCGTTCACTTCACACTTGAACTGCTCGTCTGTATGTCAGCGGGAGGTGAGAATACATGGCCTTTCCAGATCTTTCTGGGCATTCACATGATATCCAGTATGTATACAGCATGAATTTAGCTATCTATATTCCTGGGAATGTGTGGGAGATCTTTAAATCCTCTACAGGCAGAGGATTCTCTAATTTTCTCCAAAGAAAAGCTTTCCTGCTGGTGTATTGTTTCCCCTAAACACTACTGACCACTTCAGACAGCTATGAGGTTAAAATGTTTGTTATAATTGTTTTCAACAAGTATCTCTAGAGAAAAAGGTTTTTTATACTGGGCTTGTTCTGTGTCAGGTCAATAACAAACAGCCTTGCAACCAGGTTCATTCGGGTAAATGCCAGACAGGTTTAAGAAACAATTCTTAGGAAAAAAAAAAAACAACTGTGAATATGTTCTTTCTATCAGGTGGCTTCCAAACTGCATTGGGAATTTGGGCTGTTAATTTTTGAGGCCATTGCATATCTGGAGAGAAGCAAGGAGACGAGGTCAAATTAAAATGAATTAAAACTCACTGTCATCAGAAAGATATTCTTCCCTACTTTCATAGAAATCTAAAAATGCTACTTCTCACATTTTTGCTACTTTTTGATTATTGTCACTTTTATGAAAAAAAACATTCTTTTCTGTTTCAGCAGTGCCAAGTGCCTTGAGTGTGCTATGCTAGAAACAGATAATTTCTGACTGCCCCACAGTTCCTGAATGGCCTGTTTTATATTTTGGTTGTTCTGTTCCCATATAAGTTTGATGAAGCTTATGACATTGATCCTTTGGCCAAATCTATTATGCTAATATGAAAGCAGTCTTCATTTCTCCTGACATACTTTGTATTTCTAGTATTTCCATGTCATGTTTTCCCAGAGTTCTTGCCTCTGTGCTTATATTCTATACCTAGTCTTGTGCTTTGTCTACTTCTTCCAATAAAACTCAATATTTTAATTAGTCATTTTAAGGTTTTATTTTTGGATAATTCTAGTATCTATGTCATGTGTGAGTACTGTTTAAATGATTTTTTTTAAATATTGTGTTTCATATTCCTGCTATTTGATGTGTATTATAATTTTGTGATAAAAAAGATATAGTTATATAGAGAAAGAAAGTCTAGGTCTGTATCACCCCTCAACATGCCCAGTCTTGTCTCATCTCAACAACTAAGTTGGGTCCGCCCAGCTCCTACTTGGATCAGGCGAGAAGAGAGAGGACAACAGGGGAGTTAGATGTGCTATTTCTGGTATCCTCACTGAGATTTTTTAAAGGGAATATTTATAGTAATATGGCTAGAATTGGGGGTATGTTTAATGTGTGCTATAGTACAGGTGCCAATGACTTTAAACTCTTAGAGTATCCTTGATTTTCTCTTATGCTTGATTTTGCCTTTTCTTTAGTAGCTCATCTTCACAGAGGTTCTGTGTTTTACAGTTTTCATTATGACTTACTATGAATTCAGTGGAGCTCTGTCAGCATGGCGGTTAAGTTATGGAAGGGAGAGGAATTCCTATGATCTTGTGACTCATAGACCTTTTAGTTAGTGCATTGTGTTCTTCACTGGGCTCTTATAGTGCTGTAGCATAAAACAGCCCAGCTCCCATGCCCTGCTGAAGGTTTGCCAGGGTGTTCTCAAGAACCCTGGTTCAGACCGTTTGACCTGTGCGACTTATGTAACACAGAAATGGAACAGTGGCTGTAGCGAGAGGCCTCCTGATATCCAACCGAACTAATGTTCCCAAAATATTGATATCTTGTGAACACGCCTTTGCTGTAGAGAAAGCAGACTTCTCTACACTTCTCTTCTCCCTGTCACAGCTAGAAGATCCTTCTAGTGCCTTCTCAGGTCTCTAACGTGAGAAGTCATGAGGTTCACGGAAGTGAAGTCCAGAGGGTGAGAAGACAGCAGCCCCAGGGTTTCTCCATCTGGCCCACAGTTAGCCTCCACCAGTTCACTGAGATGGCTGAGTAAGTTATCCCACCTGTGTGTGACACGTGCTTCCTGTTCCGAGTAAGCATCTTGAAAATGTGTTCTGACATGCCTCTGCCTCTCTAGGTCTCACGGTGATGGTTTACCTTCATGCTTCTGATGGGTCCAAGAGAAGCTACTGACTTTACATGTGTCAGTTTTCTTCTTGTCTTGAGGACTAGAGCGGTAATGGAAACTCGGTAAATGTCAGGACTGAAGGAGGAATTCCTTTGGAATTAGGCATTCAAGTGCACTTCTCTACATTTCATTTTAGTTTTTGTTAACTTTTTACCATTCTCCTTTAAAAGAAGAATGGATCCTGGATAATCTCTATGAAATCCTGAGGAGTGAACAGTAGCAAACACTATGCACAGTGTGCTAGTAGCTTGCTTTCTTTGCAGTTATTATAGACCCTTATCTGTAGTGCTTATTTGACTCATAGCTGCTAAGATGGCTGTTTCCTGCCTCAGAACTCTCATTCCTTTCCCCCTAGTTTTTACACAATTATTTTTATTTTTTTATTTTATATCATTTAGTGATTACTTTTTTTTTTTTGACAATTTCAAGTGCAATACATCTTGAGTATTCTTCCCTTCTCTCACATCCTTGTCTGTCAATCACCTCTTCTTCCCATAAGTCCCTTTCCTATATTCCTGTGATTTTGTTTTGTTTTCATGAGCCAATGGAGCTGTCTGTCTGACCATGGGTATGGAACCAGCCATACCTAGCTAGCCTGGTAAACTCCACTGTGTACGCAACTCAAGACAATGAATCCCCATCCTCCAGAATCCATCAGCATCCAAGAGTTCAGGAGGAATGGGTAGGGTCCCCTGAGGCCCTTAACATCCATGTCTTTTCTATTGAGAGTGCCAGTGCTGTGTACCAGTCTAGGCAAGTTCTGACTGAAGTTTCAAGTCTCTTCATTGCTGTGATGGAAAATATTATATCTTTAGTGGTGTCTGTTTTATCAGATTATTACTCTCTCTCTCTCTCTCTCTCTCTCCATACACACACACACAGACCACATATCACATATTTCTCTATATACGTTATATATGTATATACGTATATTTGGCTTAATACTAAAATGTGAAATTATATATGTATGTATATGCATATATATGCATGTATATGCATGTATGTATGTATGTACATACATATGCATTATGTAGGTATAATCACCAGCTTTACTTGGACCCATCAGAAACATTAGGCTTCAAGGGAAACAGTTACCCTGACACCGGGAGAGGCAGAGGCATGTCAGAACATGTTTGCAATATGCTTACTTGGATTAAGAAACATCGCTACTCCAGTGAGCTGATGAAAGCAGACGGTGAACAAAAGCGAAAGACACATTGGACTCGTGTGTTTGTGTGTGTGTTACTTTCCTCATTGCTGGGACAAATTCCTGACAAATGTAACACTATGAAGGAGAGGTACATCTCCTTCCTATCAGTCACGGTGAGGAATTCATGGTGAAATAAGCTTAAGGCAGCTGATCTCATTGCATCCACAGACAGGAAGCAGAGGACATGCATGCTGGTATTCATCTGACTTTCTTTTTATTCAGGCAAGGACTCCAACCCATGGAAGGGTGCCACTCACATTCATGGAGAGACTTTCAAACCCAAGTTACCCAATCTAGAAACTTTCTCATAGACATACCCAGGTTTATACACTGTGTGATTCTACATGCTCTCAAGGTGACAGCCAATATTAGCCATATATTAACCTATATATATCTGAATACTATAAGAAACTTTACCATTAGGTGGTCTGTAGGAAGATTTACTAAGTGGCATCTGATGAATAAAAGCAGATTTACACCCCAACAACTGCTTTGCACTTGCTTCTCCCTTCCTTAATTGGCTCACAGGAGGCTGTCCTCTGTGCCAGTGTTTCTTAGCGTGATGCTAAGATCTCCTGAAACAAATAACCCCAAGTTTTATTTAGTATGCAGATTTCTAGGCCAAAACACTGCCTGTTAAAAGACAACTGCAGAGAACTGGCTTGAGACTTTTTGATGGCATCTAGGTATTTCATCTGCATACTAAATGTTGAGAACTACTCTCTTAAATCTTCACTGCCATCTTCTGCTATTCTCTATAGTAATCACACTAAGCCAGCCATTCGACAGGAAGCACTGCTTGCTCAAGTATCATTCTGCTTAGTTAAATGATAAATGTATCTCAAATTAATATGGGCTGCATGAATCACAAACATAACACTTATTTTTAAATCCTTTAATGTTTTAAAGATTCATCCCACGGAGCTGTTTATTTCTTCAACCGGGGCAGAAGTGTGAAAGCTTTCTTCACAGTTCTTCTAATTATACAATCACACTATCAACCATGCAGAACGAATCAATATTGCAGCGCTGATTCAGGACGCTGCTTTGGAAGAAATGCATTATGAAGTTATATGATACTGTCCATCTTAAGGCGAAATAGAATCTAGAATGGAATAAAACGCAGCCTCTTAGAATTAAATGTACAGGTTATCTTGCTTGCGCCTCTTGTCATCCTTGGGGGGGAGCTAAAAGAGCTAATATTAGAAGTCTCACTTTTAATATTTAAGTTACTTTCTTCACGCCTTGGTGTAAAGTTAGCACATCATATTCTCTTTATTACATTAAAATATGCTTTTGGAGTTGGAAGGAAAAATTGGGTTTGAAATGTCCTCTTAATCTTATCTGCCTTTCATTTCTGCCCTGAACATATATTTCTTTTGATCAGTTAAGCACTAGGACAGGAATAGCGCAAAGGTCACTAAAGGTCAACATGGAAGTTCTTCCAAAGGAACCAGCATACACAGGTCATTGCTGATAAATAGTATTTATGAATTGTGCAGTTCGCTTATTTTGTGGACGGTTGGAGAAGCTGGGGTACGTGAACAGACTTCTTTTTAGAATGAAAATACCCTATTGTACTAGGTGAGGTTTTGTTTGTAATTTACCAGTGACTAGACTTTGCAACACAAGACACATTTTCACTTTCACTGGCAATAACTTCAGGAGCAGGAAATTTATAGAATAAAAGGTTCCATGACACCGAAAGTCTCCATGTGATACTAAATGTGGTATTTCTATAAATACTGATTCTTTCAGAGTGCTTTGGGTGAAACTTTGGGCGTGTGTGAAATGCTCATGATACAATACTGCAAAACGTGGCCAATTATAGACAAGAATCAATAGCAGCCATGTTGGAATCGGCACTGAGAACTCAGAATGCAGCTGGATCAGGGCCAGCGCTTTGAATTGCTATATTAAATCCTTACCCTCTTCTTGTGAAGTGCCACGCAGTTTCCACATGGGAAAACTAACAGTTCCAAAGTCAGTGACTGGAACAGAAAGTCAGAATCCAGATCAATAGGACTCAAAGGGTCACTTCCTTTCTCAATGTTGTGCTCCAGAGCACAGTGTTGCCCTCGCTCTCACTCATATCGTTCCCCAGCCTCTGTGTCACCGCTGAACACACAGCCTTCTGAACAACCCTTCATCTGACTTCAACTTTGTTTTCTGCTCTATTTTTTTGCACTCTGTCTTCTACTTAATACTTTACTTGAATAGAAACCCTTTCAATTAAAATTTAATGATATTAGGTACATTATAATTTCCATTGATTTTTCAGTCACTTCAGTTAGAATAATGTGCAATTAGTAGCAGTAGAGAGTCACGAAACACATTTGCCTTTGTGACAATGTAAGAAGATTCTCCAGAGCACCTTATTAAAATTTTGTAGTAATGCTGTATGGGCCAAACTCACATAATTTCTTTGTACATGGCTCAGAGGTAAGCAATCACATTGTATCTGTTCTTATTTTATTATCAATCTTATCAATATAATAGGATACTTTAACATCAATGCCACATCCAACATTGCAAGATTTGGTAGAGAACCCGTTACACTCTCTCATCCTGGTTTTCCCCCCTCCCCTTTCCTTCCCCTCTCCCTCTCCTCCTCCCTTCCTTGTTTCCCTCTCTCTTTACAAAGATTTATTAAATGACAATAGTGTTCCATATTCAGTTCAAAATAAATGCGTATAATTTTGAACCAAAGAGTGCCTCAGTTTTCAAGATACTTTGATTGCATTTGGGTTTTATTCATATTAAATAAAAGTGAATCTATGGGTCTTTTCATAATAATATTAATGATTTTGATGTAAATTAAATGTTAGTGTCTTCAGGAAAGGAATGGCATCAATTCAACTGCCACTGTACCCTCAGAATGAAGTAGTTCCTGTTACTAGTTCCTATCACATAGGTATATTTTGAGTTCTTACTTTTATTAATGTTAAAAGCGTTACAACTCTGACTCTTGTAAATATTTCTATCATAAAACATGTGACAGGTATACTCTTCACGGCCATTCCCAAATAGATAACCAGTTGTGCTGGTGCAACGTATTACACCATCAAGAGATTTTTTTTTAGCATTATGAGTCACAGAGTTATTATAAAACCTGGTATCCTTTCTAAATTTATTTCTGTGCCTTGTTCACTTATTTTTATGTAAGAATAGCAGTGTTAAACTCCTCTTATTTGGAAAATTCATAACTTTCTTGTTTCAATGTGTTGTCTAGAACTTCAGGACAAGTGGTGGAAAACTATCTCTGTGATAGTCATGAGTTAAAAACATTGGTACTAGGGCCAAACTTCTAACAGAATACCACTCGCTATATGAAGAAAGAAAAGAAGACAGTGGGGGGGGGGTATGGATTAAATAGTTTAAAGCTCTGCTCTTCAGCATTGCTAGAACATTTCATCTGTTCAATACTGTGTTTGAGTGGGACCACTGCATGGATGGGGAAAGAAGCTGCTGGCATTACTCATAGTTCCCATGGGCAATGCTACCAGATGTCCATGAGCCCTGATGTTCACTGTTGACAAATGGAAAATTTTCAAAGATTATTGGAAAGGTTGTTTCAAGAAACATTAGTTTTAAAGGTGCTTCTGAGATTATGGAAAACACCTTAAATACTATCAAATAAATGGAGCCGATTATAGCTTTAAACATGTATAAATTTCTTATCACGGTAGAATTAATATTTTTACTTTTAGGGAACTTTTCTTTGTGAAATAAATACAAATTGCTTGTGATATTTCATTGTGCCAAATGAAACCCTCAAATACATTCATAGAATTTTTTCCTTCTGTAAGATATGTTTAAGTATAAGGTATTTTTAGCAGTAAAAATTGCATATTGAACCAGCTTTGGCTCTAAAGGTAATATAGAAAAGTTTAACCTATATCATAGTCCCGAGACATATTAAAGTAATTATCTGTCCTAAATTGATTGGGCATATATCTTGAGTGCTTTTTCAATGAACAATTATCATTTAAAATTATTTTTCTTTTATCTTATTATATTTTGTTATGTTTTATTGTTCTTTTCTAACGAGAGACAAAAAGGGAGTGGATCTGGCGGGGAAGAGAAGTGGGGAGAAAGTAGATGAAAGGGAAACTAACCAGGATCTATTTATAAGAAAATAATATATTTTCAATAAAAGGGAAAAAAGGAATGAGTTGCCATAGCTTCTACCTCCAAGATAACTGTAATATCATTGACTCTCTCTCTCTCATTCTCCCTACCTCCGTGTGTGTGTGTGTGTGTGTGTGCATGTGTGTGTGTGTGTGTGTGTGTGATATAAGAGTTGACTATTACTAGTACCCTATAGTACCTTCCAAAGATGAGGAGGAGGATTTTATATTTTGCTCTGTGGCACAATGAATGAGATCAGTCAAGACCAAGGAAACTTCTGACCCAAATATTTCAAATCCCCATTCAATTCTTAATTTGATGAGGACATATAACTGTCTACATTTATCTTTTAAACTGTGTGTCTCTGCTCAGATTTCTAAACCTCTTTCAAACTTTAGTCCAGGGAGGCAATTTGATTTGAAAAGGAAGAAGCTCTTAATAGCTATTTTATATTTCTAGCTTTAAAATAGGACACAGCTTCCTCGGCTGAAGCACTGACAATTTCCCTGGGGTAATGTAGCAGGTAGTCTGGTGGTAAAAGATGGAATAGACTCTAAGCTCTGCTGTCATTTTTTTATTCTGTAGGTAAATACAGGACATCAGCAGCTCTTCCTGCAGCGTGGAAGTGTGCTGAGTATTAAGAGGCAAGTTGGCACAAGGTGGGTATTTATTCCAGTTCATTAAGTGGACAGATGAGCAAAATCAAGAATTTTTATTTAAAGGATTTATAAATGATGAGCATCTGAAAATTAAGAAATGGAAATATGTGTACAGGATAGATGTCAGAAAAAGATGTATGGGAATGAGAAAAGCATGCATTTTAGGCGTGGATCCATCCGGTATATGGGAGAAGCTAACATTCTTACTTTCACTTTCAATTGTTTAAATTACACTAGTTGACATACTGTAAGACTCCAAATTCTTCCCTGTAGCTGAAATGATGAGTGTGGGCATTCAGCGTTTGTTTCTGTGCTTATAGTGCAGAAGTGTTGACACGGATATGGGTTCTAAGGTAACCTTTTCTATTTTTCTACGTCCGTATTTAATAGTAAACAGAAAGAGGCAGGAAGACAAGAGGACATATGAAGGAATTGCTAGAAAGAAGCCTTCACTTTTAGCATCAACACAGGTCTTACATTATAACAGTAATTGAATTAAGAGCCCACAACATCCAGATTTATGTAAAGTGCATTAAAGTAAGTCACAATGTCTCATCAGAAAACTCAAAATACTTGTTCCAGATTTTCAAAGCCAGTAAAAGGCCGTTCTGAAAGTTAGTTTTGGAAACCTCTCTTCACAAAAGAGCTCCGCTCTGTGTAACTCCTAAGGAACTCCTAAGCATGCTTTCTTCCCTCTTCTTTCTCTTGGTTCCCTAATTATTCTGAATCCAGCCTCTATCCTCACACTGGCTCCCCCTCCCTTTCCCCTTCTTCCTTCCCCCTCTCTCTCCTCTCTCTCTCTATCCCCTCCCTCCCTTTCTCCCTCCCTCCTTCCCTCCTTCTTCCATCCACAGTCCTCCACATCACCTTTCCCTCCCACATGCCGTGTACAGTGATTTTGATTCCTCATAGAAAATGTCCTATCTCCCCCTTTTCTCAAGAAGTTTAGAAGGCATCTGGAGCCTCTCAAACTATGTGGCAGAAAATAATGGGAGAAGTATGGCTACAGAAATTCTTGAATTGCGTTTCAGAAACTGTCTATAAAATTTTTTTGTGCAGTATTTTTTCTTTGTAAGAGTTTCTTTTTTGTTACTGATAAAACACAGAATATGCATCTTGCATTTTTAATAACAATAAACGAGACAAATGATCTATGTGAAGATGCCTAGCACCCAATTCAACCATATTATTCCTTTCTTCTTAACACGTCACTCCGAACCTCAAGTGGAGCATTAACGTCTGTAGAGAGGGGTATGACAGAAAAAAATATCTCATAAAACATTGACTGTGTTTAATGTAGATCATTCAATATTCCTTGCTATTTGCATCAGCAGCCATAAAAATGATGTCTAAATAATAAAAGGCTTAAGGGGAAAGAGCAACATTTTGTGCAAATAAGTTTATTTTAAACGGAAATGAGAAAGGGAAGGCATTTTGGACTGACTTCACCTCTTTACTTTGCAAAAGAAGGAAGCTAAACAGACTGGAACCTTTGTAGAATTAAATTATTCTATTTTTGAAGGCTATTAGGGAATTCTATGCTGACTTTACACTTGACTCAATAGCCATATTAATGAGAATTCCTCCAAAGAATATAAAGAATGTTCTTCTGTGAGGAGGTAGATACATTAAATCAAGTTTGTGGGGTATTAAAGTTTCATAAAAATTTCTTATATTTTTGGCCAAGAAAAATATCTTTGCAAAAAATGTATAAAAATAAATCATTCATATTAATGGGAGATAGCATGCATTTTTCATATTTTTATATAAAATTAATAAAAAATCATTAGGATGAGACTGCATTTTCAGATTCATTTCTCTTGAGAGGTGGGCTAAATGACCGCATTGTTGTTAGTTAACTGCACCTTTGTGGAAGTCAGAATGATATGGAAATCATTTCTTTCTTTACTGGAATAAGGCAGTCATTTCCTTAGGTCTTGGGTAGTCGTCTGTGAAAGCAGAAAGATGAGAGATGGCCAAACACAGAGGGTGTTCTCAAATAGCTTAAGTAGTACTGAGAGGCATTCAGTGAAGTAACTTTAGGAGCTGGTGTTGAGGGAGAAGCAGCATTTGTGAAGTGACATAACACTCACAGCACTCAGGCGGCTGTTGCTCAGCTCTCACTTCATCAGGGGTTCCTGTACAACCTTACGAGTTCTGCTCCACACCTCTGGATCTCTACTGTTCTCATCTGAAATCAACTGTAAGTTTTAAAATTCCATGAGCTATTTTTTTTTTAAGCTAGGACTAAGGTGATTAAATACAAATTTGTCATGCTGTGCTGGCTAGTTTTATGTCAACTTAACATAAGCTATGGTCATCTGAGAAGAAAATCTCGAATGAGAAAATTCCCCCATAAGACTGAGATGTAGGCAATCCTGCAGAGCATTTTCTCAAGCAGTGATTGATGTGGTAGGTTCCAGCCCATTGTGGGTGGTACCACTCTGGGCTGGTGGTCATAGTGGTATAAAGAAACAAGTTGAGTAAGCTAGTAAGCCCCACTATTCTATGGCTTCTGAATTAGCTCCTGCTTCCAGATTTCTGCCTAGTTTAAGTTACTGACTTGGCTTCCTTCAGTGGTCTGTGACTCAGGATATGTAAGCCAAATAACCCCTTTCCTCTCCAAGTAGCTCTTGGTCAGGATGTTTCATTACAGCAATAATAAATCTAAGACACGTGTATTCAACATCTATTCTTAGATTCTACATTTAAAGAATGAAACAAATTTGAGAAATTATGGGGCTATATTAGGATTATATTCAGAAATATTAATGGAGATATCCTTCCAATGGAGTCTAGAAACTTTTAAATACTGGTTATAAATAAGTAACTGCTATTTTTGTATGTCAACTATAGGAGAAAATGTGAAGAATAGATAAATGAAATTTGAAGTAAGTATGCAAGGTTACATTTCTTGGTTCTTTCCTGAAATAAACATATTGGCAGCCACGTATGAAAGTTACCTAGATTGCTATTTTGTTTCCAAATGAAAACTCTTCCGCTATTTTAAGTCACTCTGGGGATGGCATCAATAAACTCACGATGGCAAGCTGAGTACATTTTCCGGGAAAGCTACTTAGGAATAATGTAAAGAAAAATACATTCAGCGTAGATTTTTTTTAAAGGCTAGTTTTGATTTTGCATATATGTTTATATTTTCTGTTTCGTTTCTGCTACAAAACTAACACTTACATGAGCCAGAAGAAGCTGTCTAATTAAAGAATAAAATGTAACCTGTGCTATTACACTTCTGTTGGCCGTGTTATAGAATTATCTATGAAGAAGATGAAACACTGCATACTGCTAAGTGATTTATGCCTATATGGCCATTCATCGTTAAGGTAGTTGTAGCTTGATGTGTACAGGCATCCAGTCTCATTACAATCCCACATTAACAACACATCTTGAGGCCAGCATGATCTGCATGCTTTTGACCCCAGGACTAAGGAGACTGAAGCAGTAGGATGCAAACTTCAAGCCTAGCTTGGCTGCATAATGAGACCTTGTCTCAAAACAATAGCAAACACACAAATGCAAATGAGGATGGTGGGGGACGATTGATTTCCAAGTGTAGTTTCAGTAAGAAAAATCTCCCTTCATGTTCTCATTGCATATATCTCATCTTGTCTGCCATTTTCTTTCTTTCTTTCTTTGTTTCTTTGTTTCTTTCTTTCTTTTTCTTTCTTTCTCTCTCTCTCTTCCTTCCTTCCTTTCTTTCTTTCTTTCTCTCTCTCCCCCCTTTCTTTCTCTTTTTTCTTTTTTAAAGAGTGTTTTCTCCAGAAGCACAACCTAGAAATCTGAGGGTTGACCTTGACAATGTCCTCTCTATCCCAATGCCCCCTGCAACCAATGACCAATATATCTTTTATTTTTATCTTCTAAATTTCTCTTGAATCATTTGACTTCTCTATTAGCATTCTACTTTCCAACCAAAATAACTCCTGCTGCTCTTCTGAGGTTGCCGCCCACAGCCACTCTTCCTTCTAACACACTTCTTATTTTGACACAATTTCCACCTTTCAATCTCTTTCTTTGATTTCAAGTTAAGACAATGATGTTACTGTGACAGAGTACAGAGTCCTTCCTTCCTGTCGCTGCTGCTTCATGTGAACAGAGTCCTCGGGAATGGCTTCTAACTTGATTACTTTCCTTCATGGTATTATTCCACATCTCACTTGGGTACGTACTTGATTAATTAAGGCAAAATTCCTCAACGGCACCATTTGCTGCTGATGTTGCTTACCTTACAACTCTGTCTAGTGAGATGTCGAATAATACAAGTGGATCACAACCGTCACTGAACACTTTTAAATGAGAGATCAAATGAAGTAACGATGGCTGTCGTTATAAATGGCTTTGATTTGTGCTGTATCCTTTGTCTAAAATAGGGATCTTGCACTGACTAATGCAAGGAAAAATTAGAACAAACAAGTAAACACATAATTGAGTGATCTAAATTCATCATGTTACTTTCATTTTGGTGGTGCTATTTGACAATATATTTGTTTAGTGTTCTTTTTTATCATTTAAAGCTGATTTTAGTATCTTAATATACAAAAAGCATTCCCATGAGCCAAGTGCTTGAACTTAAAACTTGTACTAGGCTGAAATGATTGCTATGCTTTCGTGCAATTCACAGTGCTAAACAGTTGCCTGTAATTTTTTAAGACCTGGGATAACTACTACTTTAAAAAAAGAGAAAGAAAAAAAAACAAAAATCTTTCTTATGCTTTCTTATGCTCAATTTATTTTATTTCATTATTGTTTTTGAACTGTGAGCTAGCATTATGGGTGCCAAATATTAAATTTTAACTAGATACCTCACATATGTTCCTCACACGATGTTATAAACAAACTCTCAAGTAGGCGTGTATTCTTCGGAGGTGGAACTAACAGATTGTTCAGCCAACTCAAAAGCTTGAATTTCTCTCACTTTCTCTGTCTCTCCCTTCGTTTCCATCTTTCTCTTGTGTTCTTTCCTTCTCTCCAAATTTCTAGCTTTGATTCCCTTCTTCATTTATAATGTCAGAATCTCCACGCCAGTCTGTGAACTTTGGAGGTACCTTCCTCACCTCCCCATCTGCTCAGGACACAATCCTGTGCTTCTCCAATCATAAAACACTTATGTATTTTATTTTTACACCTGTACAACATGCTGGATTTTTTTAGTTGTTTACCCCCACGTTACTTTTCTACAGGTACAGGCAACAAATTTCACATCACACTTAACCTAGCAGAGGTGTGTTCTTGTCCAACCACTTGGTAACTGTGTGACTGGGTTTCTGTGTCTCGGTTTTCTCTCCTACTGATCAGAGACTAGTAGTAACCATCAGGGTAAAGATCCTGAACTTCGGTAATTTGAAAGGATCTTTAAAAAGTCAGTAGCATTAGAAAGCTAAAATTTAAAAGAGACAAAAAGTTAAACATTAAAAGTTAAAAGAGACATAAAGAGCATGTGTGAAGGTGAAAAATATGGAGGTGACAATTTATTAAAAAACTAAATGAGACAGAAACCTACAAATTGGAGGAAATAAAGTAATACTGATATTCACGAACTGAGATGGCCGTCATCATAATTCCCTCCCTTGGAACATGGGGATAGAGGTTTGGATTGATTGATTCTGATAACAAATTTAGGAATCATTTTCTTTCCCCCCTTTTATGTTTGAGTATGTGCATGTGTATAAGTACACATATGTGGGCATGCATGCACATGCATGTAGAGGCCTGAACTTGATGTTAGGAATCATCCCCTACTGCTTTTCTACCTTTCTTATTGAGTCAAGGTCTCTCAATCAAACCCAGAGCTGTATGATATAGCTAGTGTTATTATTAGGCTTTCTCTGGGGATCCTTTATGTCGCCTTTAAATGATTTATGTAAATAAATATGGCCTTTACATGATTCCTAGGGATCCCAAGTCCACTCCTTAGTGTTCTGCAGCCAGTGCTCTGTGCTAAGCCATCTCCTCAGCCTGTCATAAATCACTTTCAATCAAGGGAATAGAAGATTAAAACAATATAGAAAAATGTAGTTCTTTGCTATAGCATATTGTATATTTGTATATTTAATTTAATAACTTTGAAAGAATTGCTTTAGATTTATAAGTTGTCATAGGTAGTATAACACAATGGTTGAAAATCACTGTTTAATTCAGAATAACCTATCAAGTTCTTCTCTGGATGAGCTGTAACACCAGAGGACTTTTCAAAACTAGCTCCTGGCTCTTCTCTTTCCAGCCACATTTCTCCTCCACTCTCCACTTCTGTCCAGAGCTGGGGGCCTTAGAAACTATTTATGTGCTGATATCAAATTCAGCTCTGCTTGTCTGGAATTGTTGGCTGGACATAAAGCATCTTATACTGCCTTTAACATCATGTTACAAATAAATTCAAGGTATCTAATTGGTGAGTAACTATAACTTTTATATCAAGATGATAGCAAATGACAGTAACCTAACATGGAAATATTGTGAGTATATTTTTTCACTTAAGGAGCCATGAAGACTATATATAAGAGTCTGAAGTCTGTAAAACTGGCATGATGCTTATGATAAACATTTATAGTATGTTTACTGCATGAAACAGATACTTCTAAGCACTTTACATAGATACATATAATGCTTTTCACAACCCTGAATGAAAATGAATATTTTTAACAGGTAAAGAAATTGAGATATCTATAATCTTTTTTTCATATTTACTCATATTTATTCCATGTAAATTTTCCTTATTTTCTGGACATTCCAAGTTAATGTGTTCTAGAACAAAAAACTGGAGGGAGACATTTAGATGATAGAAAACAAAGTGAGAAAATTTATTAAGGATCCATTTTCAGGAGAACAAATAGGCTGAAGGAATGAGAGAATTTGGATGTAGAAAGGCCTTGGTACACCAAAAATTTGGAGATTTTTGATAGTGTCTCATGTAATTTGGCTTCAAAATGCTGCAGTTAAGCATGACATTGAACTTTTCCTCTGCTTCTGACAGAGTGCCACTCATCACCATGCTTTAAATGATACTGGGAATCCAATCTAGGGCTTTGTGCATAGTAAGAAAACACTCTACCAACTGAGCTGATCTACATCTTCAGTCCCAAGAGTTGGTTCAACATAAAATTCCATGTATCTCATTAGTATCCCCACTCAGAGGTGTGCATTTTAGTGTCACAATGTGCCATAGGCCTATAATAAATCACAATGCATTCTTAGACACTTAAGAGTGACTGGGGAGCCCACACCAGTGGTGCACACTCTGCCAGCTGCAACTATGTGAAGTCTTAGCTGTAGACTTCACAATTCTTCCTCTTTGTTAACTAGGTTTTATCAGCACAGTAATTTTGTAGACTTTGTGCCATGCTTTCCATAACCCCCCCTTTCTGCTTCTTTCTCTTGCTTCGTTAGGAATGTTTTCACAAAGACAAATATAAGTAAAAGGTAATAATTATTATTTTTTAAATTCTCATCATTAAATTTTTCTAAACTTGTGAAGATATATTGTGTGTGGGAGTTCAACCCAGGAAAGTATTACTGCGTAGAAAATACTGCTTTCGAAGTACATTTGTTGTGTGATAACTGAATGCCTGTGTGATGTCTATGTTCCTGTGGGATGTCTGAATGCCTGCAGGATATCATGGTGCTTGCTGGATATCTGGGTGCCTGTGGGATTTCTGGGTGCCTCTATGATGTTTGGGTGCTTGTTTAGGCAATGGGACCCAACTTCAGGTTAAGCTTGGTCATGCTTGATCTCCGGCCAATATGGACCAGGTCAGTGTCCATAATCAGAAAGGCCTGCTGCCTCCAAAAACCATAGTGATGTCTGTGATCCATGTTCCCAGCACATAGAATGTACTTAATTCTATCATTATTATTTTTCTTGTGAGGGCACAAGGGTGGGAGGATGGGCCAAGGAGGAATGGGAAGGGGGTGTGATTGAGATACATTGTATGAAACTCACGTAATTAGTAAAAGTATTATGAAAAAAAAAATACATTTGGGCTGTTATTCAGGGTAAGAATAGAGTCCCAGGATAGGGTCATCTAGTTTGCAGCTTCATTTTTAGTTGACTTCAATGGTTCTTTAAGAATTGTGTCTCAAGAGAGGTGACCTTTAAGAGAGGCAGAACTTCTTTGTTAGAGGTCACAGTTCCTCCAGGCCTCTCTTCTTTTACCTAACAGAATTGAGCTTCACTCTTTCAACAGTACAGGATTTTGTATAACCTGAACTCTGAGCAACTATTTTCATGGTTTCATGAAAGTATTATCTGTTTGCCTGTGCTCTGCTTAAAAAAAACAATAAAAAGCACCTAAGTTTTTTTTTTTTTTTTTAATTCAGGAATCTATTCTACATATCTTAATACCAGCACCAAACACTGAGCCTGAAACATAATGGATACTCAAAATTGGATGTCACATAAATGATCAAATACTGGGGGATGGCTTTGGAATTGAAATTTGGCAAGATATAAAACATTTAGTGCTGGGAGCAATGCAGAGAAACAGCAGCAAGCATTGGAGTTTCAGGGGTACAACTTACCATTTAAGTAAAGATTATGATGAGTCGACCTAGTTTCACAAACCCATGGGGGATTGTCTTTTGAATGCCCTTTGCCATTGCTGGGTCTTACCGTGCTTGTTGCTACCATGGTCTCCTTGTCTCTCTTGTGACATGAAAGTTCTATGGGGCTCTATAACTCCTCACTGGGCAGTGTTACTGGCACACATAACAAAGGTGATGGTTTTCCCTGGAGCAATGCCACTTGGGCAAGGCAGTGCCACTCAGTTAAACAAGTGTGTCAGTTGAAACTCCAGAAAGAATTAAAAAAAAAACAAAACAAACAAACATGTATAGTTACAAAAGTTAGATGTTTTCACATATAGTTACAGGATTAGATCAGGATGTTTTGCCAGCTGCTTGGAATCAGTAACTTAAGAAACATTAGTAACCTAAGAAATAACATAAAAGTAAGAAAATATACTTTTGCTAGGGACTTGTTTCATGAGGGCTAGGAAAGGTAGAACAAAGAAAGCTTAATTGCTAGGACCCATGAGTTTCATCTATGAAAAACAGACTCATGATTTAAGAAATAGCAAATGAGTGTCGGTGCCCGTTGTTAAGCGTGAACTTCCTTGACCACAAATATAATCGATTCTTTCCTGGTTTCTATAATTAAAAACTTGCTGATGAGTTTGGGGTACACCTTAAGGCTATAGAGCTGTGTAGCAGACTGTCCTTTTACCTAAGAAAAGCAAAAGACCCCTGACTTAAAGTTTTCTAGTTATAATAGACTTGTTTTTTTTTTTTGTGTGTGTGTGTTAACTAAATAAGAATTGTGTTAATTTAGGAAACTATGACATGTACTCATTCCCTGGTAACTGCAAGACTGCTACCTACCAGCTACAATAGAAGCTGGCTGTGAAATTACTTGGCTTGCTTAAAATTTTTAATCTATAATAGAAAAACTATTGCTTCTAGGATATAGTTGTATTGTGGGGAGAAAATATTTGGGGAAGTAGGTGTTTAGGTGTGGGTTTTAAGATAACTTGTTTTTTAAAAATATGGAAATTGTCATTACTGAAATTTAAAACCTGTAATCATTATGTGAAGTTTAAGTTTATGATTAAGATGTGATTGTAATATGACCTTTATCCGTGAGGGGCGTTAGTACATGGGGAAATAGAAGAAATGGCAGCAGCAGTAGAAGGAGAAAAGGAATAGGGTAGAGAAGAAGAGGAAAAAGACAGAATAAAGAGAGAAGCCTTGTCACATCCACAAGAGGTGTGGTTTTAGTCATATTATTTTGCTGACTCTGCTGTTCCTTCTCACATCGCTGAAACTTGGTCAGTGCTGAACCCACAGTACTTTAGTCTTCAGAGAAATTTGTGGTACAAAGGGCTTGCTGATTTCACAAGATTTTTTTTTTTTTTGCATTAACTTATTTCTTTTTACATTTAAAATTTTTTTGAAATACAATTATTTCGTTTTCCTTTCTCTTCTTCCTAATCCTTCATATTTACTCTCCTTCTCAAATTCATTTCTCTATTTCTTTAATTATATATATACATATATATATATATTCCTAAATTATATATATGCATATATTCCTAAATATATAAAGACAGCTTGTCCAGTTATTTGTATGTATATGATTTCAAGAGTAAATACTTGATGTTGGAAAAACAATTTGAAGACCCTCTTTTGGAGAAGATGATTTTTCTCTCTCTCAGCATTTCTTAATTGCCTGTAGGTAGATTGACCTGAAGCCCATGAAATTTTGTCCTTCCATGTTAGCATGTCTGTTTTGTGCTGTCATTGTTCAGGTCTTGTTTAGGTATCCATGTTGATGAGACATGAGTATACCACTCCAGGGCTGGTGAACTCATCGATCTTGAAGGAGAACCTACAATTGCTGCTGTACTGAAGCAGTATAATTAACTGCATTATAAACTTTTATCCTTATATTCACAAATAAGTATGGGTCTCACCTATTATCAAAGTCCCCCCCACAATAGACAGGAATCATTACAGAAAAATCACAACCAACCAAATTCAGAGAACAAAGGACCTGATCATGTGGTGCCAAGCCACAACGGATACATTACCAATACTACTCCTGCACCTAAAGCTAAGGAGTCAAAGTGGAAGAGAGGGGCAGAAAGACTGTGAGAACCAGAGGAACAGGACTTTCGCTGTGAGAATGTTTTAGATATTTGTTTATACAGTGTGTGTGTGTGTGCGCCACAGGACTGCATCCATGAAGAAGTGCATTCCATAGTATACACATGGAAGTCAGCGGATGATGTTAAGGAGTTGGTTCTCTTTTTTAACCTTGTTCTTCATGAGGTTCTCAGGCTTGTGTCAAGCTCCTTCTCCCACTAAGTGATCTTGCTGGCCTGATTCATGAAGTCTTAGATGGCAAGCAAATATAACACGATTAAACATATTTCACCACAATGGACAGATATGTTTGGACATTTAGACGAATAATCATTTTTATTCCTTTCCTTTCCTTTTTTTTGAAACTTTAAAAAATCCTATGCGTTTTAAACTGTGTTTTGGAAGTGACAATGCTTAAAGGCGCCACAAACCCATTTTTAAATCATTGTGATGCTTTACTTACATCTAAATCTTTTCAAAATCATGTTTGAAAGTTTCTTCATGGCGTTCTTAAGAAGACAGTTGAATTTATCGGCAGCAGGTTTTGAGGACCGTGACATTAATCTCATGTTTAATCTCTGGCCATAGCAAAATTAGAATTGTAATTCTATCCCTTATTCTCTACTTGGTTCTGGACAATTATGTCCCTTTCTTTAGGGTTTCATATAAACCCAATATTTTTAAAAATTATGTTTTCATTCTTTTTTCTCATTCTAGACAAAATAATACCTTTATAAATGATGACCAATACATTTCTCCTATTACTAACAAGATGCTCCTAATAACTTCTTATATCTTCAAAAATAGTTTAGTCCATGCTGTATATTCTTTCAGAATTGAGATTTTAGGTTTTCTAAGTATACGCTTCTATGAAAATAGCTAGAACTATTAATGATTACTCTGTTTGCCATCATTCTAAAAGCTCTCAAAATAGTAATTTATTTAATATCTAAAATGCTGCTAAGAATAGGAAATACTTAATTTTCCTATTTATATATAAAGAATGACATATTTTTAGGATAGAAATGTTACTTGGAAATAATTTGTGGACATGAGTTTTGAACACCAGAAACTTTAGTTCTTAGTTGTAAAAGTTTAATGTGCCCATAAATGATGAAAAGAAAAGAAAAAAGGGAAGGAAAGGAAAAAAATGGCTACAGTAAGTGTTAAAGTGAGGACTTCTGTCAATGTCACTCGTTTTAACTTAGTATATTTCTAGTCTGTGAATATACGAGCGAGCACTTTGATCGCTGAACCATGCCCAAGATGTCAGTCTTGGACCATGTAGAAAACTGGAAATGGTCAAGAGTGTGTTAAGGTGAATGACTAAAAGGACTTTAGAGGGTTAAAAATTTGAGAGTGTTTTAAGTAGTCAGAGACTGAAATAAATTTCTGGAGCCACTGAGGATTGCTTGAGATGGCTGCCAGAGTAGAAGGCAAGGATGGAGCAAGCCCTAGGCCTATCTTTAGCAATGCGGGATTGGTCTAGTGCCCCCTACTGATAGAATTCTGAGATGATATCCCTGGGGAAGCAGGCATGCACTTCAGTCTTTAAAGTTGGTGTTTGCATCTTAGAGCATAGAGTTTAAGAGGCTTGGAATAAGGGACAGAAGATAAGTAAATGGCAGACTCATCTACTCACAGTTTATGGGAGGGAGTATAATTAGAAATTCAGGAAGATTTGGAAGTAGGAAAGGTATTAAAACTATCTGGTCCAGTCTGCTTACTTTCAAACAAGAAAACAAATGCCCAAAGGGATTAAGTGTCTTGAATAAAGTTCTAGCCCTTACAGGGACCAGAACCTGGGAAGGAATATAAATTTCCTTGATACACACTTCACTAAAATTACTGCTATTCAACACTGTCTCCAAGGACAGTGAACAAATTGATGGACAAAGTCTTCAGAAGACAAAAAAGACTTGCAAAAAGAGGTAAATGATGAAAGATTTGTGTAATGAGGGGACTCTTACATCCTCTCTTTATAAAAAAAGAAAAATGAATCAGTTCTGGATGAATTTACTTTGTATGAGGGGAAACTTTGAGAATGTAGAGAAGAAGATGAAAATATGTACCTTAGTCAAATTCTCTCACATTCTATTTGGGGGAGGAGGGCGTTGGGTAGATCTGGAACTGAGTGACAAGCATTTTGTGATTAAACTCCTATCACCATTGGTTAATTAATTTTAGAGTAATTATAAATGTTTGAAGCAATTTGATAATTTATCACTAACTGTTGATTCCTAGATATAAATGAATCAGAAAGACCGCATGATACAAAGACTGTTGAAGAACACTGTAGCATCTTTCCACAGTCCTGCATCTCCTGGGGTTCTCCTATGATTGCATTGCCATGAGTACATGGTTGTTAGCCATGGCAAAAAGAACTCTTTGATGAACTGCCATGCCACAGCAAAATCTGTGCAGAAGTCTAGCAGAGTCAAAGGTCTTTGTCAATTCCAATCTGTTTGAGGAGCCTAGATTTGTAGAGTCTTGAAGGTCTGTGGAAATGTTCATCTTACAACAATGTGTAAATCCTTTGTATGTTGTTTTCATAATAGAGCTATTGAATAAAGAAAAGTTCAAACCTTTTGCATTTCATTTATGTAAGTGGAAAAAGTCCACAGTATGTGAATGTACTACAATATGTTTTTGCCTGTGGTCAAGGCTTTCCTAGGATTTACTGGCTAACTTTACACCTGGTTTTGTTTAGGGATTTTTCTCCGTGATGCTCTCATGTCAAAATCTTTTGTTTAATTTACTCAGTAAGGCAGGCTTTTCTTTTCAGGTGGTTAAATGAGAATGGCATTTAATTTTGTATTCTACTGCTTAGCATAAAGCTGAATTTTGGCAGCTGGGAGAATGTTTATCTTCAAACAGCTAAAGATTTGAGAAATTTCAGAGGTTGCAACATCTAATTTCATTGGGAAAAATCACAGTTGCAGAAGCATTAACTTTTTTTTTCTGTAATGAGTCTTTCTGAAGCAACAATTACTGGCATCCATTGGGAAGCTGTCCAGTTTCCCAAGACACACTCTTCCTATATGATGACCATTCCTGATTTGCTATACCAAATTTTTGTATTACTCTGGAAAATAGATCTATGTTGACTCCCATAGTATGATAAGGAGCAGATAATAGTCATGTGCTACATTAGTGATCATCTCAAATTCTCATTTGGGTTTGCGTTTGCTGTTTAGTATCTTGATGTTTAAGAAGGAACATAAAAATTTAACATGTTAATTGGAAAAGTCATTTATATTACACATTAGGTCTTTTGTTCTATTGTGGTTGGGATCTATTCTGAGAAAGTAAAACAAAACAAAACAGAAAAAGGAAGATATCATTAGAATCAGGGATAAAAACACCATTTTCACTTTGACATTCCAAACATTTCCCTTTGGACTTATTCTCTTGCTCCTAATTAACTCTTGTATTTATCAGAGAGAGATGAATTATATTCAGTATCATCAGAAATCCCTGGGTTGTCAAAATTAGTACAAAGATAGATCAGAGCACAAGATAGAACAGAATCCAGACAAAATGAAACACCATTAGACACTGAGAAAGGTAGGGGTGAAGGACAAACAGGACTAAGGAAAAAGAAAGTAGGGAAAACCAAGTGAAATGCAGGACTGCAATGTTAGAGGCAGTTATAAGCTAAGTGAGCATTAGATGAACCGGTGAATTAGTCAACAGCAAATAGATATTTACCCTAGTAGATTTTTTATGAATTATGAGGCTTTCTATGATTAAAAAAAAAACTATTAAAATAGGCCTGTTAGCTGTGGTATTTTCTCTCTGAGTCAGAAGCATCTTTTGAGTTCTGTTTTATTCTTTTGGATCTGTTTACTAGAAGGATAACCCAAAGTTATAAAATTTGTTTTAAAAGAGTATCCAGTGCCAAGGAGGTGGCTTAGTGGACAAGAATGCTTGTTATTCAGACATGAGGACCTGAGTTCAAATCTCCAGTATTGGCCATTTGAAACCTAGGCGTGAGAGGGCCTGCAAGAATCTGCACCAGATAAGAGTCCTAGAGCTGAAAAGAAGAAGTGGACACATGCCCCCATCCCTAACCCAGAAGCAATTCCTAATTGATAGCTACTTGCAAGTGAGATTTTAATTGTCTCCAAGGATCTCACTGGTGAAACAAATTACTCCTAAGGTAGGCTGCATGCCCAGCAGCAGACAGCCAAGAAAAAATAAACGTAGCAGCAACTTTGGAGGCTCCTTGCCTCGTAATGTCCTGCCAGGGCTTCTCTTTTTTTCTTTCCTTTCCTTTTCTTTTCTTAATAAAATCTTTTATTTTATTTATATTTTTCTTCCTTCTTTTTACCCTACAGGTCCTTTGCGTGTGTGTGTGTGTGTGTGTGTGTGTGTGTGTGTGTGAATATATCTGAATATATATCAGTTTAGTGATTCTATGGGATCCCTGAGTGTGCACCAAGTGGGACTCTTAGTCTATTCTTGTGCCTTTTCTTGAGTCCTTTTTCTTCTATCTGTTTGTTTTGTCCTATTCTGATTTAGTTTTTATTTGGTTTTATTTTGTTATTATACCTCGGAACTTATTATTATCTCATTAATTTGTTAACAAGAGAAAGAAATGAGGTGGATCTGGACAGGCGGGGAACGGGGGGGAAACCGGGGCAGGAAAGGGAGAGGAAACTGTAATCAGAATATATTATACGAGAAAAATATGTTTTCAATAAAAGGACAAAATACATAAATAAAAACTAGGCACAGAAGCATATACCTATAATCTCAGCCTTCGTAGGCAGACAAAAACACAGAAGTATGGACAGTCACATGTAGAGAGACATTTAATATTTGAATCCAGTGCAGGATTCTCTAGCAAAGGATCACATCTAAAAAGCCTGTGTGATAGCCAGGAAGGGATCACACTCAAAGGCCTGTATGAAGGGATTACATTCAGAGGCCTATGTAATGGTGATGAAATGCTCTGAAGGCAATGGTAGCGAAGCCTTTAATCCCAAACTCTGAGTCTGAGTCAGTGAAGAGCCAGGCAGAGTGAAGACATGCCCAGCGCTCAGGATATAAAAGGAGGAGCCTCTGGCATGCTTGTGGAGGATTAGCATTTTTACATCAACTGAGGTGGGAGAAACAAGCACATTGGGTGGCACCATTCCCTTGGCAGAGTCCTGAACTGTACAAATAGAGAAAGGGAGCTGAGCAGCGTCAAGTATTCACCATTCTCTGTTGTTATCGGATATAATGTGAACAGCTACTTCAGCTCCTGCTCCCTTGACCTCCCCATGATGATGGACAATAACCTAAACAGTGATCCAGAGTAAACCCTTTCTCCTTTACATTGCTTTTGTCAAAGTATTTTGTCACAGCAACAGGCAGAGACACTAAGAGAACAAATCACCCCAAATTCAAATCCCATTGCGGCTAATTACTAATTAAATATACTTAGAAGTGAGTTAATTACCCAAGCATGGATTTTTGGGATGTGTTTAGACAATGTATAATCTTAGAATACAATTTAACATTTGTAAAAATCTGAACCGTTATCTGTACATTGGGAATAATAATAGAAACATTATAGGAATGCTTTGAGAGATTAAGATAATGTATTAAAATATGTGGTTTAAAGGATGTACTGGTTCATCTGATTGATATTATTTCTTCTCTATTTGAAATACAAAAGTTCACCAAATATGTCCTATTTTCTCAAGAATCAGGAGAAAGGGACATACCCTGAGTCTAAATTGCAGCGTGAACAGCTACAACACTATATTATTAGGACACTTTAATAAATTAAATATGATTTGATATCTGAGGACCTTTTCACATTAAACAAGACTTCAATACACTAAAGCATAGCTTCTGTATTGGGATGCCTCTGTTAGCATAGAGTTCATATGGTTAATTATTCTTTCCAAATATTAGTTACCTTTGTCATTGCTGTACCAAAATGGCTGACAACAACAAACTAAAGAAGGAAATGGGTTCACAGTTTGAAGGTACAGTCAATCGGGGAAAAACCATGACAACAGTAGCTTGAAGGAACTGGACACATTTTGTATGTAATCAGGGAGTAGAGCGATAAATGGTTGTATTCAGTTGCTTTCTCCCTTCTGTGAAGACTGGAATTCCAGCCTGTGGGATGGTGCCACCCCCAGTCAAGGCAAGTCTTTCCACCTCAGTTAACCCAATGTAGGCAATCACTTGCATGCATTCCTAGAGGCTTGTCTCCTAGGTAATTCTACATCCTGCCAGGTGACTATCATAGAGAGAATGATACTGAAAGCATATAATATATGTCATGTACCTTTATTAGTGGTTAACATTAGTTCATTCAGTTATGACAGAGAAGATAAAAAGCTTATCAAAGATTTCAATCTAGTGGAGTGACCAATTTAAGGTTTGAGCCCAGACAGACTCTAAATCCTGATTTTTCTGACTATAAATTGAGTTAGAGTATCTAAGGAATCATCAGATGGACCATGAAACTTCAGGCAATGATTCCGGGCAACACTGGCAAAGTAGGTCAGAGCAGACAGTTAATAATAATGTCATATTTCATGTTGTTGGGACTACATACAAAGCTGTGTGTATGTGAATTCCTTTCCTCTACTTCTCAGTTATAAAAAAATTACAGAAAATATTACATCATTTACATTCTAACTGGTTTCCCTTGATATTTAAAATGCTTCGCAAAGGTTATGGAACCAATCAACAACAGGTAAAATAGAGTCATAGAAACCCGAGATTTTAAACGTACCTCTTGAATCCTAGACCTCGCTGAAATCTCAGTATGATAACCAAAATTCTGGAGGAGGTGCTGGTGGGCCCAGGACTGTGGTTGTTTTTCTTTTATTTCTGACATGTGCAAATATACTAAGATCTAGCAGAGCTGGCATCGTTTCACATGCACACAGGCTGAACCACACTCTTCCCTTGAACATACATCATTTAGTCACAAGATAGAAGAATAAAAAGCTTATTGCTATAAAATTACTTTACATAATAGAGTGACAATGACTTTTTTTTGTGAACTGAGTTGTTGCTGCTGTTGAAGGATTTGAAAAAGAGGAGAAAAAATAACACTGTAATCAAAAGCGAATTGCATAGGTAAGCCTGCCATAAAGAAAATCTATTATTTAAAGGCTCCCTGGAGATCATGAAACTGCAATATGTTATGAAAGATACACTGCATCTGGAACCATTTTTACTGCAGCAGCTACTTTACAATGTCTCCCTGGACTCATAGGAAACATAAGTAGGCTTCTGCATGATCAATTCTTTGTTTATGACCACATGCAATCCAGATAAAGAAAATCATTTCTGTGTAATGCTTGTTACTTCCATGATAAACTTCACTATTCACTGTAGTCTAAGTATCATGTACTCTTTGTTCTGAACAATAATTTTCTTGGTAATGGGTTTAAAATATATATCCCAATTGACACACAAAATTACATAAGAGAATAACAAAATATAACACAACACGGTTTTTGTCTCTTGATTTAAAGTAGATTGATAGTGTAGAGGGCTAGGAGTCAGAGCTAATGAGATTTCTCTACATGACTTTAAAGATAGGTGGCACAGTTCACAAATGGAATGTTTATGAAGCCAAAGCAAAAAACTAGCATGTTTGTGCTTGCTTATGCGTTACTTAAACAGTTAATATGTAGCGTTGGAAAACTATATGCAGTACAGAATTATATACAGATAGATAACTGTGTTTTCCTCAGTCACAGTGCTGCCTCTGGAGAAAGCAACTTATCACTTGTCATGTCTTTTGTGCAGGTGTTTCATTTATGTGTTCACACATGCTTTGTGAATCAAAGTGTGCAAACTTCCCTCCAATTTTCATTATTGCTTAATAAGCAACAAAAATTAATCTGACGGCTATCCAGGGAAACAGAAAAGGGCTATAACTTAATTTCCTAATTCCAATTCAATGTCTTGAACCAAAACTCCTTATATGTTATTGCTTGTGCGTGGTATCGTGTTTTAATTCCCAAAGCAAACATCGTTAGATGCCTTTTTAGCTCCGTGCACTGTAGAGACGGCTTGATAAGCCAGGTTGAACAAAAAGTTGTGTTAATTTAGTTTAAGGAACTTTTTTATATTAATCTTTTGCCAAGGGTGAGTTTCTCAAATTCTCTGGCTCCTAGATTCTTCATTTGCAAGTGAAATTGTTAAGCCAAATGATTTGAAAAATCACTCAGGACTTTTTATTTTTGAGTCTTTTTACTAGTTACTTTTAACACTGTTACCCTAACAGGACAACATAATTTTCCATGACAAAGCATTTATGATCAAAAGGTTTTCTAAACTTCCCCCTCAAAGCATTCATACAATAAAAATATTTTAGTATTATGGATAGGTTTTTCTTTGATAAAAATGTATTAAGATCAGAGCAGTATAAAGACTGTCAACAATGCCAGCTATTCACTGATTCTTACTTTGTGTAAAAACAGTTTGAAGTATTCCAAACACATTCGCTCAGCTAAACCTGTAACCCATATCAGAAATTTCCTTTGATCACAATGCCTTCACCCATATCAGAAATTTCCTTTGATCACCAATGCCATTAAGTTTTATTTTTTTTCACCCATATCAGAAATTTCCTTTGATCACCAATGCCATTAAGCAGCACACAATGGAAGAGTAGTTTGACATTTGTATGACTACATTGATGAGGTTTGACATCACATTTACTGAATATACTCGACATGTGCATGCCACCAAGAGATCACTTGGAACTTCCTGCATCCTGAGATACGATTTTCAACCATATCTCAAATATCAAGTTTCACAATCTTGGTTAGTAAGACCACATGGGAAGACTCATGGTTATATCCTCAAAAAAAATCTATCCATCTATGGAAAAAGGTCATTAGATTTTATACTTTGTATACCTTTATTTCTCAAATAAAAACCTGAAAAGGTTAGTAGAAGGTTAATATGTTCATATTCTGATTTGTATGTGGTGTTTAAAATTATTTTAAGAACTTAAGGAGCTGCAAACACCAAAATCCTTAAAGCTAGTACAGGACTTGGGGCAAAGAAAAAAAAAGATAATTCAATACAATTTTATTTTAATGGAATTTGGAACCGACATTACATAATTTATTCATATTTACGTAAGACATTCTAATTAATAATACTAATTTTTGAAAATCTAAAACATTAATAATTTTAAAATTATTCAGAACTTACATCCTCAAATTACCAACATGAGAAAACTTTGGAATAATTAGTACTAAAGATGTTCAAAAAGCCCATATACAAGCCTACTATTTTTTGAACTACACACACACACACACACACACACACACACACACACACACGCACACACAAAGTTAAATAGAATCACTCTCCACAGTGGTTATCCTCCCTGAAGCCACATGTTGCCAAATAAAGAGCTGACTGCCAGGTGTTGAATCCTTCCCTTCACAGGCTCCCAGAGACATCAATACGTTATAGCCTATTGCTGTTGTTCTAGTTGCCACCAGAACGTGATGATGAGATCATACTGCTTGGAGAAATCAATCTACTTCTGCCTTGGAACCTTTGACCCATTGCCTAGATTCCACAGTGCCAAGAAAAGCATTATGCAGACTGCTGGGGAGAGAAAAGTCATCAAGAGTATTATGCAGCTGTGATCTCAGATACAGTGCAGATTGGCCTGGCAAGATATGCCCATAGTTATAGTAGTGAAATTCTTTTTATAAAGATATTCAACTCTTTTCTGATCTGATTCAAATCCTGTTCCACACGAACGAAATATCACGAAAGAGGGCAGAAACATCATTAAGAGCCATCACTGAGGAGGTCTAGGGAGAAATGACATCTTCTCCTGAACGCTGCAGAACTGCTGCTCTCATAAACTCAGAGCTGCTTTGGTGGTTTGCATAAGACCTGCACCAGATCAAGCCAGTCGACGGCGTAACATGCATGGAGGAGGGGCACGTACCCATCTGAGACGTTGTTGACAGTGGGTGGCCGCTAGTGGCAGGAGAGTCAGTTTTCTATCAGGACGTACCCCCCGGTAGATTGAGCACGTTCCATTGGACAGCCCATACATGTGTCTAGATAAGCAGTACTGACTGAGTAATTTAACAAAACAAAGATGTCAGAACTTTGGTAAGGGAATATAGTGGAAGATCTATGCATGTCATGAAATTACTCAAATAATAATAAAATTTAAAATCATCTACTCTTTTTTAAAGATATGAATGCTGTTGTCTGAGTTAGCTAATTAAATGGAGTATTTAAGACTTTAAGCAGATTTACTGATAATACAAGAGTTGATTCACACAGGAATAAGAGGAAATTATCATGGAAGCTTAGGAGATGCATAATATTAACCATATCAGATGGAAGACACTTTTGTAAAGATAATAATATTATGACTTTATATTAAATATAAGTGAGATAGGGAGACTTATCATTAAAAATGCACATCATGCATAATAGCAAAAATTATACTTTCATATTAGGGTAGTTTTCCTTTATTTAAATACTTACTGAAAACTGAACAAATGATGTACTACTAGCATTTTCATACATAATAGCAGATATCCTCAAGCTTCCATAAACTAAGCATTATTAGTCTTGTTCTATTGATGAAGAAATGGGCCTGAGTAGCAAGATCACTTTCTCAAGCTGCGTACCTAATGAATAGGAGAGCCAAAATTTTAGACTCAATTGGTCTGATTCCAGAGTCTATACAACATTTACCAAAATGCATTACTTGCTTTCTAATTTTAACAAATAATTAGAAAAATATTAAAAATTAACAAATTAGATAAAAGGCAGATGTATGAAAAGAATTTACCCACATTTGGGAATTTGCAATAATTAGAAAACTAATGATCAAATTACACTTCCAGTTTCTCCTTAAATAGCAACCACTGTTAGATTTGGACTTATTTCTTCCTTCTTATATTATATTATGTTTTTATTTTTATATATATATATATATATATATATATATATATATATATATTTATTCATACACATAAGCTTTGAAAAAGTACAACCTTCTCTCTCTCCGTGCCTCCACCAAGCATCCCTACCACTTTCCCCCCCCACTCTGTATTATTTTTTAATCTAGTGAGTCTACATAGTACTATATGTTTGTGTGTGTGTGTGTGTGTGTGTGTGAGTGTGTGTGTAGAACAATCTAGTGGAATACAACCTCCTCTCTCTCCCTCCACATCTCCAACAAGCATCCCTAAGGAAAACTGATTCTTTGTTCCCCAAGATGTCAATTGCCTATAGCTCCTCTGCTGTGTTGGGACTTTATTAGCCCCTCCCTCAACCAGGCTGGGATTTTGGATGGCTTGATTTTGTGCAATTTGTGCAATCACAGCTGCTGTGAATTCATTTGTGCAATATGGTATGTGTGTATGTGTGTGTGTGTGTGTGTGTGTGTGTGTGTGTGTGTGTGTGTGTTTATTTATCTTCTAAACATCTTATATGCTGATACCTGGTATTGTCTTTGTTGGATGGGTATTTTTGTTCCTTGTTTTTTGTTTGTTTGTTTGTTTTCCCCTTTCTAGATTCTAGGAGGATGTGGTTGCTATATGTTGCCTGATAAGAAATTCTTCTAGGTTCCTTATAGTATGTTCAATGGGGGTTCCAGGTAAAATGTGTTTCTAGGTAGTGGAAGCAGACACTTAGGAATGGGGATGGGCTTGGAGGAGGTATACAGGAGGGATGAAAGCAGGGTGTTCCACCAAGATCTGCTTAGTCCCCTGGGAGTGGGAACAAAAAAAAAAAACCAAAAAAACAAAAAAAACCACAAAGTAGAAATCTGATACTTGTATAAATCTGTGTGTATATAACATATACATATGTGTATATGTGCATATGTGTACACACACACACATATACACACATACATACATATATATGATACATACTGCATTCCTTAGGTCTTGAAATTATTAATAGATCCAATATTATAAAAAAAATCATCATGTGCAAGAGACTGAACTATTCTGCACACAGCATGTTCTTCCAAGTGGAACTCTTTTCATTGCAACCACAAATTCTCAGCAGCTCTGAGTGACTGCACTGGGTCTGCATAAGAATGAGCCCATCAATAGCCAGGCATAGTTGAAGGAGGAACTCAAGGGATTCTACCCTACACTGTAGGAGAGCTTTCCTACAGGTAGCTTCAGGAAAAGGAGGAGTCATTAACTTCAGTTGTGTTTCTGCTGGTGATCCTATCAGTCTCCAAGGGATAGCCCCAATTCAACATTCACACAGATGGCTTGTTTACACAACCAAATCAAAAGTCATTATCTGAGAAAGGAACTGTAAGGAAGGAGGAGGGTAGAGAGGTATAGGAGGGCCATAAAAGAGGGTATAAGGGACAGAGTGCAACCAAAACACATTATATCCATACAAGAAATTGCCAAAGAACTAACAATGAAAATAATCTCCCTAAAAATATTATTTAGCAAAGACCAAATTCTATCTCATGTCTTCTACACTAGCATAAACAAATAAGAGATTTATAGCAATAGAGACTTGCTGTAGTGAATTTGTTATTACAGGCTAAGTATACTAAAGAGATGAAAACCAGAAATTCATAGCATTGAAAGGAGGCAGATACAAGCCTTTGTATGTGCCAAATGAGCAGCTGACACATATTTTAAGAACTATATTGAAGAACTAAAAGTTGAATGAAATTAAATAACAGAGTATGAAGAACTGTGATGGTTTTTTATTTTTATCTTATTATATTCTATTTTGTTAAAAAATAAAATTACTTTTATTACAAAGAAAAATGTAACAAAACTTTCCTTATATCTTGGGTTCCTACGTCAGCATAAAGCATTTTAAGCTTTATAAAGTTTTATAAATTTTAGTCAGTTAATAGGCAAATCATTGTTGATTTTGTATTATTCCTCTTTAATCCATTATGTCAGTTATAGAAAAATAATTTTACACTTAGAATCTCAGTATTCCTGTGAACAATTTTGCAGTATGGCTAGGAAGATAGATCAATCAGTATAGTGCTCACCTTGAAAGCTTGAGAACCTGAGTTCAAACTCCAGAACCTATACAAGCCATGCATGATGGTAGACTACTGTAATGCTAGCCCTAGGGAGATGGAAACAGAAAGAGCCCTGGGACTTGCTAGCTACCCAGTCCAACTTATTTGATAAGCTTCAGGACACTGAGAGTTTAAAAAAAATAAAAGGCGGTGGCAGTACACACCTTCAATCCCTGCACTTGTGAGGCAGAGGAGGGCAGATCTTTGTGAGTCTGAGGCCAGCCTGGTCTTTCCAGGACAACCAGAATTACAACACAGAAACCCTGTCTTGAAAAAAACGGAAACAGGTAGGCTAACTTCAGATCTTCACCTCTCCCTCAGCTCCAAAACCAATCCCCCAGGTTTATCCTCAACTGTGCAGCAGACTGCCTGCTGCAGCCTCCCCTTTACTCCTTTGCCCATCCCCAGTATGTCATACAGATCTTCACTTCCAAACTTCCCTCTCCCCACTCATGGCTTTATCCCAGACCTCAGCTCCAACAGGAATTTCCTAGAAATTCTCAGGACACTTGGCCAGGGAGGCAGGGAGGTTAATTGCATATCTTCACCTCTCCCTCTATTCCTCCAGGTCCACTCACTCAGTTTCATACCCAGCAAAGTGGCACATTCCCTGCTGAGGCCTCTCCTCTCAATCACAGGGGACTAAGTAGACCCTGGTGGAACACCCTGCTTTCATCCCTCCTGTGAACTCCTTCAGTGATCCCCTTCTAGCCCATCCCCATTCCTTAGTGTCAGCTCCTAAGACCTAGAGACACATTTTACTTGGAACCCTTAGAAGCCACACCTATCAGGATCCCAGAATAATTTCTTACCAGGCAACATAGAGCAAACACATCCTCCTAAGATCCAGACAGGACAACAAAACCCAAGGAACAGAACCCCCACCCAAAAAAGACAATACCAGATATCAACACTTAAAATTATACGTTTCCCAAACCCAGACAAAAATACAGTTAAAACACCCAGGACAAAATGTCTCCACTAGAGTCCAGGAACCTTACCACAGTGGGCCTTGAGTATTTCAACATAGCTGAAGCACAAGACAAAGACCATAAATATACTTTATGAATATGATAGATGTCCTAAAAGAGAAAATGAATAAATTCCTCAAAGAACCCTATGCAAACACAAACAGTGAAAATAAATGAATAAAATAACTCAAGACCTAAAAGTGGAAATATAATCAGTGAAAGAAAACCCCAAATGAGGGAAATTTAGAAATGAAAAATTTCTGAACTCAAACAAGAACCTCAGAGGCAAGTCTCACCAACAGTACATGAAATAGAAGAGAGAAATCTCAAGAACTGAAGATATGATAGAAAAAAATAGATACCCAGTTCAAAGAAAATATTAAATCTAAAAAACTCTTGGCAAAAATTATCCAGGAAGTTTGGGACAGTATGAAAAGATCAAATCTAAGAATAATAGGAACAGAGGAAGGAGAAGAAACCCAGGTCAAAAGTACAGAACATATTTTTAGTCAAATAATAGAAGAAAATTCCCTTAATATAAAGAAAGAGATGCCTATCAAGGTATAAGATACGCACAGAACACCAAATATACTAGACCAGAAATGAAATTTCCCTCAGCACATAACAATCAAAACACTAAACATACAGAACAAAGAAGGAATATTAAAAGATTCAAGGGAAAAGAACAAGTAAGGTATAAAGGCAGACCTATTAGAATAACAACTGACTTCTCAATGAAGACACTAAAAGCTTAAAGGTCCTAAACAGATGTTCCACTAACTCTTAGAGACCACAGATGCCCAGACTACTATAACCAGCAAACCTTTAAATCATAATAGATGCAGAAAAAAATAAAGACATTCCACATTAGAACCAAATTTAAGCAATATCTATCTACAAATCCAGCCCTACAGAGGCACTACAAAGAAAACTCTAACCTTAAGAGGTTAACCACACCGAAGAAAACACAAGAAATAAATAACCCCAGACCATTAAACCAAAGAAGGAAAAACACACACACACACACACACACACACACACACACATACACACACACACACACTACACACCACTACCACACACATACACACATACACACATACACACACACACACACTACCACCACTACCAAGCCAAGACAAGAAGACAAGAAGAAGAAGAAGAAGAAGAAGAAGAAGAAGAAGAAGAAGAGGAAGAAGAAGAAGAAGAAGAAGAAGAAGAAGAACAACAACAACAACAACAAAGACTTCTCATTGATACAGCTCAGTTCCCTAATCAAAAGACACAGACTAACAGAATGGATGGGAAAATGTCATCTGTCCTGCTACATCCCAGAAACATACCTTAACATCAAGGATAGACATCACCCCAAGGGGAAAAGGATAGAAAAAGTATTTCAAAAAAAATGGAACTAAGAAGTAAGATGATCTAGAAATTTTAATATCCAAAAAATAGGCTTCAAACTAAAATACTCAGGAGAGAGAGGGAAGGACATTATATACTCATTAAAGAAAAAAGATCAACCAAGGGAACATTATAGTTCTTAACATTTATACTCTAAACACAAAGGCATCCGAGTTCATAAAACAAACATTACCATTGATATTGGGAGAATTCAATACCCAACTCTCTCTAATAGACAGGTCATCTAGACAAAATCTAAACAGAGAAATGCTGGAGCTAACAGATGTTATAAACCCAATGGACCTAACAGATATTTACAGAACATTTCACCCAAATACAAAAGAATACACCTTCTTCTGAACAACTCATAGAAATTTCTTCAAAATTGACCACGTACATGGACACAAAGCAAATCTCAACAGATGACACCCTATGTCCTATCTAAGCACCACAGATTAAAGGCAGAGATCAATAACAACAGAAATAGCAGAGAAGTAACAAACTCATGGAAAATGAATAACTCTCTACTAAATGAATAATTTGTCAAGACAGAAAGAAAGAAATTAAAACCTTTTCCGAACTGAATGGAAAATATGCACAACATACACAGACTAATGGAGCACAGTGAAGGTGGTTCTGAGGCAAGCACTAAGTGCCTCCATTAAAAAAATCTCATACTGATAACTTAACAGCACACATGAAAGCTACAGAAAAAGAAGAAATCACACATAAAAGTAGTTAACAAGAAATAATCTAACTCAGTGCTAAAATTAATAAAATAGAAACGGCCAAAAAAGGAGAGAGAGAATAAATGACACAAAGAGTTCATTCTTGGAGAATCAATAGGATTGACAAACCTTAGCCAAATTAAATAAAAGTGGAGAGAGAATATCTGAATTAAAAAGATAAAAATGTAAAGGGGGACATAAAAGGCCCTGAGGAAATCCAGAGAATCATAAGGACATACTTTAAAAATGTGTACACTATCAAATTGGAAAACATAAAAGAAATGGATAATTTATTGTATGTAACACTTACCAAAGTTAAATCAAGATCATATAAGCAATTTAAGAGACCTACAATTCCTAATAAAATAGAAGCAGTAATTAATAGTCTCTCAACCAAAAAATAAACAAACAAAAAAAACCAACTCAGGGCCAGATGGTTTTAGCACAGAATTCTACCATACTTTCAAAGAAAAGTTAATGTCAATAATCCTCAAATTATTCTACAAAATAGAAAGAGCAGGAACATCCTCCTCTTAGTTTTATGAGGTCACAGTTACCCTGGTACACAAACTAAACAAAGACCCAATAAAGAAAGAGAACTACAGATCAATTTCCATTATGAACATAGATGCAAAAATTTTCAGTAAAATATTTGCAAAGCAATTCCAAGGACCTTCATCATGATTAAGCAGGCTTTATTTCATCAGTGCAGGGATGGTTCAACATAAGTAAATCAATAAATATAGTTCACCATAAAAACAAGTTGAAAGATAAAAGCTATGTGATCATCTCATTAGACGCAGAAAAGGCCTTTGACAAAATCCATCACCACTTCATGATAAAAGTCCGAGAGAGATTAGGGATACAAGGGACATGTCTAAATATAATATAGGCAGTTTACAGCAAACCCATAGCCAACAACTATAATAGAAACTTAGAGCAACTTTACTAAAACTAGTGGGTCTATGCTTCTTGTTCCATCTTTTGGGCTCTTTTCCTTCTGATTCTTTTGTTCATTTCTGATGTGTTGGTATTTGTTTTATGTTATTATATTTTATTTTATTATTTAAAGTTTATGACTTTTGGTTGAGGCTGTTCAGCCTAGTGAAACTGTGCATGCGAAAATAGATTTACAAACAAAAAACATTTCTTAAACTTGTCACAATCACTATCATTTTGTAATGGTAATAAAATTTTTTTATAAAATTTTTTAAAAATTTTAATAAAATATTTTACAAAAAAAAAGAAAAACCAAAAAACCAGAATCATTTTCAGAAATAATAAAAATCAGTAAGTTGGAAGCTGAGCTTGGTGGTACACACCTTTAATCCCAGTACTAGAGAGGCAGAGTTGTTCCGATCTGTTAGTTAGAGACCAGGTGGGTGAGTTTCATGACAGTTTGCGGCTGTGTTGAGGAACCCTGGTTTAACCTCTCCCTGAACAGTACTTGAAGAACAGCAACTAAAGTCATTGTCCTTTTACCTCTACTCATATACACACACATGCATGGAAATCTACATATTCATGTATCTGCACACATAAAACCCTCATGTATCTGCACACACACAATCATGCACACACAAATCTTACATTAGTAATAGCTTCAGTAATCAAGAAATAGATTAGGTTTTTTAAGCAAGAGGGACTGTGGGAGAAACCAGAACAAGTTAACTAAAGGAAAAAGAAAAGAATGACTCTTTTGTGGGCAATTCAGAAAACTTAACTTTCTATTGATATATGAATGTAAAGATTGTTGTATATCATAACAAATTGGGGTCAGTTAGTGGATTTACCTAATTTGATAAATGCTCATATCCTAAAACTCTTTATAAATCTAGTGCCACTCACACAATCAACAGTCATCAGAGAAGTTCCTTTCAGAGTAAACAAATATTCTAGAAAAAAATTACTACAAACAATTCTCCATGGATTCCTCATGTTTTTGTTCCTAAACAGAAAGTCTGAACATTGAGGCACTGACTACCATTTCCAGACTATTTTGCCAGAGAGCCAAACACCCTTGAAAGACAATGTTAATATCTCTGATCCGAGATCCTCATGTCTTATATCGACAGGTACACAGTTTGTTCAGCTAACTAGTTGTTTGCAGGAATCTAAAACACCAGACCATTCACAATTTCCAATGAACTTGCTTTAAATTCTCCCAGTAAATATTTCCTTGATAATCACTGACATTTCTAAGCGTATGTCGGGTGGCGTTTATTGGTATGGACTGGATTGCGAACGGCAAATGACAATGTGGCTGCTGATATACAAACTGCAAACAGGTCTAGTGGAATACTCAAATTTATGGTTTACAGGTCACTAATACAGTTAGAAACAGGAACTTTAGAACATTAATATGGCCACACATAGGCACCTTACCTTTAATTTAGATGCACTTTTATGAAGAAATAATTTCCATAAAATTAAAATAATTAATTTATTAAATATTAATTAATTAAAGTATCGAATAATTTTCATTAAATACATCCTTTCATGTACTATTTTGGTTTTATGAAAGAATTTCAAAACACTTTCACAATATTACATGTACAAATGGTTTAAGACAAAATGACACAGTAGCTTGCCTAATAAATTTAATTCCTAAAATGTGTTATGAACTCTTAAAAACATTACCGAGTACTTTGAGAAAGAGTTAACAACATTGTGATAGCGAAGAAAAGTTCTCAACTACAGAGTTTCCCAAATGACTGATAAATCACACTTTTTGTTTTGTAACTTACTGCTTGGGGGAGAAAGTTACTCTCCAGTCTCTGGATAATTAGCTCCTGGTGTCAAAGCTTTAGTTACAATACGCTTTTAAAAGATCCAAAATGTCAAGAACCATATAGTCTGATAAATACAGATGACATTTAAAAGCAAAGGAGATAGTGTCTACAAACGCAGAAGAAAACTGTCACGTGCTCCATGTTAGTATAGTGCCTTATGCCTCATTCCTATAATTGCTTAACTTTCCTTGTAGTGACGGCCTTTTGTTGTAAGAATGATATAACCCTCTAGTAGCCTAGTAGGTAAGTAAGTGAAAACATTAATGTTTACAAGTAACAGATTCCATCTACAAATAGAGTATTTTGAATAAAAATTGTGTGTATTTATAGAGAGCTCATTACATTATGTTTTATCTTTTACTTCATTAACTAACTTAATCTTTAAGCCTTCATCAGCACATATTTATTAACTATTTATTACACATATAAGTCAGATCTGCCATTTGTGTCAGCAGCGACTCCACACCAAATCTCAGGCTCATCAACACTTGGGAGGCGAATTGCTTAATTGAGCAATGGAAAAAAAAATCATGTGGTGCACTTAGATAGAACTGTGGTAGGAGTGGATCAGAATGCACAGATCTGCGTATGTCTTCTTTTTGTTTCCAAAGGTAAGTTCCTTTCTGATTTGGTCTTGGTCTTTCACGCTGCTACCTAGTGCTTCAGAAGGTAGGCTTGTTCTCCAGAGTATAAGGCTAACTTCTAGGACAATTCTGAAATGATAATAGGTCCAGAGAACAGATCACCTAGTCTACAAGGTGGACTGTTGTGAGCCAGAGGAAGTGTTGAATTTGTCTTGCAGGTTTGGGGAATTTCTTGTCACCTGTTACCTTTTCCCCCTTGTATCTTGCTCTTCTTGAAATGATAACGTCTCAGATATGGGTTCCCCATCACTGGATTTTGGAAACATGACTTACTTTTTTAACAGTTACCTGGAGGAGAGTTCAGGGTGAATCGCATCTCAAGTTTTACCCATAAAATGATGTCATTTATTCCTTGCATTCCCCACTCCAAGCCTTCCCATATGCCTCCCTTTGTTCTCTGTCAAATTAACAGCCTCTTTTTCATCAATTGTCATTACATTCTGCTCTAAATCTTTATAAACAACTTTGTGCTTTGAGTTAATGCTGGAATGAGTGAAAGCTTTTGATGCTTCTGGGAGGTAATGAATACATATCGCGTATAAAAAGAAGAGTCTGGAGGAGATAGAGGGACAATATGATGGCCTGAATTATTACCTCTTAAATTCATATGCAGAAGCCTTAATCACCAAATTTATTTAAAGATTAGGCATTTATGGAGGTAATTAAGGTAGGGTGCTATCACAAGGGGGCCCTTCTCCAATAGAACTTTTATCATTATGAGAGACTTTGCAAGTATAAAACCCTTAAAAGTTTCCTTAGTCTTTTTGCAATCCGTTTTTAGTCCCACAACCCATTCTCAGGTGAGCAAAGCTTTGTCTTATGACAGGAGAACCTGCATTTTCTAGAATTTTATGCAAATCAAATGATACAAAATGATATCTTTCTTTGTATTCTTTCATTAAACATAATTACTTTTACATTTATGCAAACTCAAACTATGGATCAATACTTTATTCATTTTTATTTGTAAATAATTGTATGTAGGTAGGTATGTATATATGTGTGTGTGTGTGTTTTGCACACATATTGGACACAAACCATTTGTATGTAATAATATATATGTGTAATATATATATACACACACACACACATATACATATAGATATATATTTAAACCTGACCACTTGGAATCAGATAATCTATTATCTCACCCCTGGAGAAGGTTGATTCTCCCTCTCTCAGCTATCATTAACATGTGTATGATGGGGCTCTGTGAGATTTCCCCCATTTCTTAGTTAGGATTTCTATTGCTGTGAAGTGACAACAAGGCCACAGCAACTTTTATAAATGAAAGAATTTAGTTAGGGCTGGCTTATAGTTCAGAAGTTCAGTCCATTATCATCATGGTGGGAAGCATGGTGGCATGAAGGTAGACTTGGTGCTGGAGTAGCTGAGAGTTCTACATCCCAACAGGCAGTGGGAAAAGAGTGACACAGGATCGAACTTGAGCTTCTCCAACCTCAACGCCTACTCCCCACCCAGACACATTTCCTCCAACAAGCCCACATCTACTCTAGCAAGGCCACACCGCCTAAAGTGCCACTCCCTGTGAGTCTACAGGGGCCATTTTCATTCAAACCATTTCATTCACACTGCACCTGTGTTGGCCTGTCATGTGGTGTCATTATGCAGGTCTTCCTTGGGTGAACATATTGTTGATATTTCAAGAGAATAACATCCTTGACAAATCTAGAAGACACTGAAACAGCAGTTGTTCTGCTCATCTGGCTCTTGAAATCTTTCAGCTCCCCTCTTTATGCCACATTCCCTGAGCCTTGGGCATGTGGGTTGTTTTGTGGATGAATCAACTGGGGTTGAGCACCCTGTGCTCAACTGTCCTCTTCATTTTTACCAGTTGTGGATTTTTGTAATGCAAAAAGAAGTTTCTTTAATGAGATGTGACAGCTACACTGATCTGTGGGTAAGGATAAAGCTAAATATTTACAATGAAATTCTACATTACACTGGTTTAGGAAAGTGGCAATAGCAGGTTCTTCTCTAGGATTCATTCATAGGACTCACCTATTATGGGTGTTCAAGTAAGTTCACAGTACCAGGCATGAATTCTCTCCTATTGAACAAGCTTTAATTCCAATCACATGGCTGTTGGTTGTCACCAAGATAGAAGTGCCACTATTGCACCCTTAAGGGTATTTTGCTGGGCTGGTCATTGCTGTGGTTCATGTGCTTTAAATATTATTAGTTCTATTATTGCTTTTCTCTCTCATTAATTTGCATAGGATTTTACAGTGCTTTGGGATCTTGTTCTCAGGGAGGAAGCTACCAGATAGATTCCAGCCCAATTCCTTCCTCCAAGTCCTGTGTCCAAAATTTATGCCACCTTTATCAATAAGATCTTACCTTGGATTTTTGGGAGGCAAACAAGGGCAAAAGCAATAACCTATTTTTTTTTTAAGTCTCTTGTACTCCCCAGACCATCTTGAAGCCAGGTTTCCTATGCCTGCCAATACAGATTTTAAGACATTTTTATAGTCAAATATATTTAGAAAACATTGGTTTAAAAGTTACACATATTTGTGAGAACATTCTAGGACCTCAAAGTGCTGATGTATGAAAAGACTATTAAGAGAAATGATGGATGGAAAAGCAGAGCATGCATGAACTTTGAAACTCTGATGGGAAATGCTGACACAAAACAGAATCAAATATCTCTTTATTTGGTATTACCATTCTTTCTGATCACTTTCTGAAAGACTCCTACTGACATTCTACTTTCTTATCTCTGGGTTCCAAAGATGGCCCAGGTATATTTTTCCCTGTTGAATTTATAATTTGTGTTTCTTCCCAGAGACATATAGGATTTGCTTTTCTTCAAAGTGTACTTATTTCACTAATATAATACTTGCTGTTAAATAGTTCTATGACAGTCATATTTTGATGTACTGTTTTCAGATATTTTTTATATTGATAATAATACTTCTTCATTGTGTCTTTGCTGGTATTTTCTAAGCTTATTTGTGGATTGAATCTTTACTGTCTGGCCTTGGTATCAGCTAGGTAATCATCTATGTTGACTAAGACTTTGTAATATAATATTTCATGATTTATTGTTAAAGATGAGACACATGATGAACAGCACTGGATTAACTATACACAGCAAGTAAATTTTAGATGCAGTTAATAAATACACTGGATTAAAACTGAAATTCATTTTTAACTATTTTAACTAGCCTGAAAAGTGATGTGTCATTATAGAATCTTCATAAATTAGTTTTTCAAATTAATGCTCTTTCCACACTCCCGTTTTCCCTCTCCTCTCCCTTCTCCTCTGCCTAGCAGTCCAGTTCTACTTCCATGTCACATATATTCTGTTACAGTCTTGTTCTCTCCCCCACGTTAAGAATTCTTTGCTCCTCATGATGTCCTTAGTAGTTTTTTGAACTCTATTAGATTAAATGAATACATATGAAAAACTTAAAACCTAGGATCTGAATTGAGAGAAAACATCTAATCGTTTAATATTTCCTGCTCTATTCATTTCCTAAAAACATCATCATATTATTTATGTTTATAGATGAATAAAGTTGTTTGCATATGTTTCATATTTTCATTATCCATTCATCTTTCAATGACCAACTAATTGCTAGCCCTCTCTAGATATCCTGAACAGTGTGTGTGTAAGTACCGCTGGGGTAAACCTTAGAATTCTTTGGGTATGTATACAGGAGTGATATTGATGAGTCATGTGGTAGTTGCAGTATAATAATTTTTCCAGAAAATTCAATGCCTAGTTCAAAAGTGGTTGTAACTGTTCACAAACCCACCAGGATGATCCTAACGCTTTGTTCAGCTTGAGTAAACCTTGGATAAGTTCCTGACCTGTCTCAACACAGCCCCTCCAGAAGCAGATGTCTAGGCCACAGAAGTCTTTTATTTCTCTAGAGCATTTACTTTAAAACACTTATTATAATTTCTGATTCTGTCTCTTTGAAATTTAAATCTTTAAAAAAAAAATCTCTTTGCCAGTTTTATAACTCACTTCTGATTTTCTCAGGACCTCGGAGGCATGCCTTTGAAATGTTCTCATCAAAGACCACAGCATCCTTCACCCAAGTCTGAGTGGAAAAGGGTGAAGCTTTCTTTGCTTCAAGTTATGCAGCTGTCTCCTGTCTTGAAGATATAAGATGTCTGCTTCTTCACTGGGTAAGATCCTGGCATAAACATGACCTATGTGTAACAAACATGATCATTCTCATGCTTCTTTTCAGTAGAGTTATGTTCATATTGTGCTCTGGTCTTTTTCATTACAGTAGACCTGAACAAAGTCCTCCTTATGTTCCTTGCCTTTAACTTTTTCTAGTGCAATGTTTCCATTAATAGCCTTCATTTATTTTTCCTTTTCTGTATAACTATATTAGAAATCCACAAATTATTCTAACATGCCATTGAATGATTACTGATAATATAATTTTATTATTTTCAATGTTTTAAAATTTCCCACTTATTGTGCTATGATAGTTCCATATAATAATAATTTCCTAATAATAATAATTATTATTTCCAAATAATAATTTCCAAATAATAATTTCTTTGATTTTTTTGAGTGTGGTTGTGTGCTAGTGTGTGTGTGTATGTGTGTGTGTGTGTGTGTGTGTATCTGTGTCTGTGTCTGTGTCTGTAATTGGTTGGATGAACATGTACGTGGTACTTGTCTATGTTCAGGCTCTAATGGTCTTTCTCCCTATCTAGTGATCTAAGACTATGAAAGCATGAAATACAGCCAGATTTCCATGTGGATGCTAGATTGAACTCAGATCCTCTGGCCTCTTCAATAAGCACTTTCTGAGTGAGCCATCTCCTCAACCATGAATCTTCTTTTTCATTCTCCCAATCTTCCTGAAATGGTGAATCAATCATTTTTATTAAATATCAGAAATCAATACTGATGTGTGTATGTATGTGGGGTGTGTATGTGTGTACTATTTTACCTTCTTCCTTTTGTGTTTCTGTGGAGGTGGTTTAATACTGTAATTAATTGAGTCCACAAGTACTCCAAACACTGCATATAAATTCCCTCAAATTATTCTTCTCTCCCTGGTTCCACTTTTATATCTCAAATTTTGTGATTCAAATTGATGAATTATTTTTACCCTTTGATGAGTTAGTTGTATTTAGCGCTTTAGATGGGTGAGTACTAAATTGTGTAGGGCAGATGTCTATACTTGTTACATGTGTGCTGTTGAGGTAAAACATCATGACCAAAGCAACTCGCAGAAGAGATTTTTTATGTTTCAAGAATAATAAATATCTATAAGGTCAGGGAAGTACAGCAGTTAAGTGCAGCTGTGGCAGACACAGCAGTAGGATTAGGAACCTGAGGGCTCACACCTTGAAAGACCAATCAGAAGGGGCATCAAATGTTTAAACTCTCAATGTCTGCCTCCAATGATACACTACCTTCAATAAGGACACAATATCTAAACTCAGTAAACAGTACCAACAACCGGAAACCAACGATTTAAATGCCCAAGACTATGGGGTATATATTTCATCTAGACAACTGTGGACAATAAGCAACAGAATTCCTGTCACCTTTTGCTGTATGTTTATTGCATTTAAAAGCTTATAGATTACTTGATCAATAGTTGTGAGGTCAGTATGGGTCCTCCTTTTCCAGGCTTTCAGCAACCAATGCATACCTTCAAAAAAGTTATGCACAGTATAAATATCTGTGACTCAGAGGACTGTGCCTTTGGATTTATAAACACAAGTTTCTTTGTTGATCCAAAATGCTCCACAGATTATTCCCTTGCCTCTTCTATAATCTATTTCCTCAAAATCAAGGTTATTTCATGTGGCCAGGATCTCCATTGCTCAATATCTTTCTATTTTATGAATGAGAATAAACCAAGAAACCATTTCCTACTGTTGTCACTAAAGAATATCCTTTTGAACTGTAGAAGTAGATATAGAGATTGGTTTTGGTTCAAAGATTTTTTTGTCTAATTAAATCACTGCTTCTTCCCAGGAGCCCTGGAACCCTAGAGTGTTTTTTCCTCTTTACAATCTAGTCTTAATCCTTGAACTGGAAGGCTTCAGCCTTCATACAACTTAGATCATTTAAACTGCTAGCCCAGACCAAGAAGGCTTCAGTCAGCTTTCCAAGACCTACTGCTGACTGAGCCACTCTGACTAGCTCCTTCTGAATTCTTAGTCTTCTGGTTCAACTGACTCTCTGTTCTGGGACTCTTCTGCTAAGATCTGCTGTGTCTCTGTGTCTCTCCCTGAGGTCTCACTGTTCCATCCTGCCTCTGTAACTGACCATGGTGTAACTTCTGTAACTCCTCCTTTGCAACTGACTCTTCAACTTAATCTGTTAATTGCTTCTCAACTCACTCTGTTACTGACTCTTCTCAACTGACTCTTTAACTCCTCTCTCTGCCTCTGTTAACTGACTCGGACTTTTCTGTTAACTGAGTTGAGAGAAGACAGCCTTTCTCTAGTGAGAGTTGAGCATGTCCTTACTGTAACTCACTCTGCTAACACGTCTCTGATTTGTCACTTTGCCTGTCCTTCACTCTGACTCATCTCAGATGTCACTTCCTGTATGACACTGACTCCTTCTAAGCTCTGCTTCTTCCTATTTTCTTACATAATATTTCTGTCTTAGGAAATAAAGGCATGGACCACAATTGCCTTCTGAATACTGGGATTATAGGTGTGTCTAGATTCCATATGGACAACACAGGCCTCTGAATATAGACCCTTGGAAGGTAGACCCTAGCTTTCACACAGGGCTATTCCTCTACATTGAGCATATCTATTTTTTTAAACATTGTTCATATTTTAAATTAGAGGTAGCATTTACATCATTGTAAAACTCTTTAACAAGGTTTACATTTTATGCTGTATAACAGATACCTTTCAGGGTTTTAAATATGGCTTTGGTGCCATGCTTTAATGACAATTTTAATTTACATATGATTTACATCCAATTTGAAATTGTGTTGTTCTTTCAAAGAAATTGAAAGAGATTAGTGCATTGTGTACTTTACCAACTTCCTTGAAAATCTTTCCCAATTTGCATTGAAATCACATTCAAATTGTCTTTGTATAACAAATAAAACATTTGATCAATTCATCTGAGGCATGATTAGAACCCATTTGCCTAATGTCTCTAATAATTTGACAGGTTAGAATCCTAACTAGTCTCTCTGCTCTAGCTCTTGTTTTCTTCTTCAGCTTATTTTCAGCAGAGCAGCCAGAGTATTCTGATCAAAGTAAAGTCAGATCATGTCATCTTTCTCCTCAAAACCCTTTAACAGCATCCATTTTGAACAGACAAAAAAAAATCTGAAATTTACATTATAAATTGCAATAATCTTCAAGGTTATTGAGATTCTTTGACTTCTCTAATATTATCTTTTAATACTGTTTCTTTCTAAACCACAGAAGATAAGCCATCCTGCCTCAGAGTTGTCATTAAAAATGAACCAATGGAGCCCCTTTCAGCTAGCCCACTGAGGTGAAGAGTCTCCAAACCCAGAAGACTTTCTTGATCACCACAAGCTATGGTTCTTAAATTTTGTCAGCACTTATCACCAACAATGATCCATCTTATTCATTTGCCTTGATGATTATCTTCTCCATATGACTATAAATAAACATATAGTCAACAACTTTCTGCTTTCTCCAAAGCGCATCTCCAAAGCATACAATCACTGGGGCTGTTACGGGCTGAATGCTTATGATAGTCTCAAGTTCACATGGTGACATACTCTCAGTGTCATGATCTTAGTAGGTGATGCCTTTGGCAAGTTATAAACTTAAGACTGGATCTTAGAAATGTAGAGTTTGTGATGGGGTTAGTGCTATCTTAAGAAGATGAGAAGACACCAGAGCTTCCTCTCACTTGCCTCATAATGACATAGTAAAAAGGCAGAACTTGTAAGCCAGAAAAAAATACCTACTCTAAAACCTGAGCATGCTGCCACTCTGATCTTAAGATTTTCCACTTCCAGACCTGTGAGAAAATAAATGTGTGTTGTTTAATTCACTCAGTCTATGGTACTTTAATATGGTGGCTAAGTAAAGGGACTCAAGGTAGGCAGTCAATAACTGATTCATACATAGGTTAAAGAAATCAAGTTCTGGAAATGAAATGACCCCAAGACTTGGATCTGGACCACCTCTAAGGCAGAGCCCTTAGCCATCTAAGACAAGTAAGATGTTCCATATCATACAATTATGTTTGTAAAAAGTGAAAATAATGATTTGTATTTTAAGTGACACAACTTAAGACAACATTTTTCAAAGAAATAATGTAGCATACTAATTGTGAGTTCTGGATCCAGAATTTCTAGAGTGATTTCTTAGCTTCACATTCTAGTATACATAGCATGTTTTGTGATTGCTTCTCTGTCACCTGTTAGATGTTTATAATGATAAAACTATCTGCCTTAAAGAACTATTATAAGAAGTAAATAAGTTTGTATATTGGCACATTTAGATGAATTCTTGGTGTATATTTGTTCTCAATCAATACTAGAAACTGTGAATCTTCTAGGGTTCATTTTGGCACGCATACACACACTCTGCCCAAAAGCCAAATATCTATAATTTTGCAAACTATACTGGTATTATATTCCCTTTTCATATTAAAAAAAAGAAACTTGTACATAACATCTATAGAAGAACATTTAATCTTTTAACCCAGCAGCATGGCTACTCTAGCAAAGAATTATAATGAAAGGCATGTGTGAGAGACATTTGATCTAGGGTAGAAAGGATGTTAGTACATGCCTTTACTTCCAATGTAGCACACACCTTTAAACCCAATTCAGAAGGCAGTGGTGCTACATGTCTTTAATTTCAGCACTTGGGAGGCAGGGGTAGAGCTCAGAGGTAGGAGGAGCAGAGAGTAGAGGCAGAGTTCAGAGTTCAGAGAAGGAAGCACGGTAGAAGCAGAGTGTGGAAGCAGAGCTCAGACAGAAGTGAGGTGGAAGCAGACAGGAAGCACATGAGAGGCAGAGCTCAGAGAGAAGTGGAGTTAGTTCAGTCAGGAAGTTTGAGGGCAGTCAGCTCATAGGCAGTTCAGTCCGAAAAGAGAAGCTGAGAAGAGCAGAGCCAGTTCAGAATAAGCTAAAAGAGAAAGCACAGAATCAGAAGCAGATAGTTTATGATTTACAGTCTAGAGTTCGTGGTATAGCTCAGAGTGAAAAGAGGACATTTAGAAGACAGATAAAATGAGTTCAGTCAGCAGTATATCTCAGAGGCTGAAGCATTCTAGGTTTAGGTTTGAAGATTAGATTATACTGACACAGACTCTTTTCAGTTCTAGGTTTAAGACTGGATTATACTGAGTCTGAAACCCTCAAGGACCAGAGATTGAATTACCGAAGAATAAACTGCCTTTTACATCAACAGCTACAATCTACGATATAATCTATTCTTTAAGTTTACAAGGAATGAGCATTCTGTTTTAACCTTTAATGCTAAATACCATCAATTATTTTAATGCTTCCAAACATCTCAAGGATTATAACTGTCTTGAGATGAATTAACCAATCCCAAAATGTTTGTAGAGGACTTCTGAGGATGAAGATACTGTGCTTACTTCTATTCTTTGCTATAAACCACACTTACCATCACACAATCAGAGAATTAGAGTTTGAAAGATCCAGGATTTCTTTAACCTTCATCTTTTTCCGACGAGCAAATTGAAATCCTTAGAAAGACTTCTAAATGTGTGCTCAATATGAAATGTAATTCTTTGCTCTTAATATTCCTATTACAACAAGAAGAAAAAACTCAAAGCAGCACACTTTTTGCGAGCTTGGAAAATTGTATCTTTTCAATGTAAGTAGGCCATTAAAATACAATGTATGTAACAATACTCAAACGCTAGTGAGATCTCAAACATCAATGTGTAGGTTGTCAAGCGACAGAACACTGTGCTTTACATAAACTCCCACATATTTTTGCATATATATTGTCACAATTAACATATTATGAGGACAGTTCATATATATATATAATTTGCCCTTATATATAGAACAAAATAAAATTGAAAGCTGGCATTTTTGTGGTTGAAATGATAGACCAAATTAGCATATGATTTCTATATTGTAGACATTTTTTCAATAAAATCTACTCCCTCAAACCCATTTATCTTTATATAATATTACATATTACATATTTCTGTGTTAACTAAAATCACCTGCAAACATATAGTACATTATTTTGTGAAGAGATGGTATCTTAGAAGGCTTTAAATTGTGTACTAATCATCTGTTTCTAACAATGAGGGAGAACCATCCCCTGGTGGCACAATTAAGCTTGCAAAACCATTCTGTCCTTGACTATACAAGAACTTTGTTTCTGAATTTCTTGCACCTAATTCCCCTCACTTTCCTTCTCTGCTTATGAATGTTGATCTGTTTGCATAACTTGACGAGCACAGCACAGCCATGCCTTTAGGCAAGACACTATTCATGTTTAGGAAATTGCTCTTGCCCTTGGGAATGTTGGACAAGAATACCTTTCATGGGAAAAGTTGTCTCCTTCTATTAGGATGCGGGAATACTAAATGGTACATAGCAGCTAATAAGCTGTTTTTAAATAGCATTGCTTAACTATAAACTTATAAGAAAGATTAGGAATGTGAGGATGATTTCCAGATTCAAGAACTATTTACTTATTTTCAAATTAGTAAATATTGAAATTTGGTATCGTACCCCAATTGATATTCAGAAACATCTCCACAAGAAATATTCAGCGTCAAATGTATATGAAATGTTGACAAAAATAGTCATTTAAGAGCATATTTAGTCATAGCACTTATGCCAATTGGTTACTTTTTTAAAAAGTTACATTTTAACATCGAGTAGGTATGGGTTATTTTATATTTAGTAACAGCATTTATACATGAGTCTTAATTGAATCCCACTTTCCACACACAGACTTCTTTCTAGATGAGCTGAGTGCACTGGGCCTACAGAGCTATTAGCTTTCATTGTAGGAGAGATGGGTGTCAGTCCCTACACAATAGTGAATAAGCCTTGCCTTGTAGCAAAGCTTTCTCCTGGTTTCTCTTCACAATGGATCTCCTTTAACCAAGCTTCTTACGAATGCAACCAGAGAGTGAGATGGCAGTCAGAAGAAGAAAATGAAATCTACTGAAATGCAATGATCAAGTGGGCGGGCTTTCAGCTTCTCACAGTGTGCTGCCCTGACATGATTAATCCACAGTGAGGAAGATGGCCCTCCAGACACCCGAGGCAATTTCTCTGAGTATTGAAGTGTATTAGTTCTAAAATAGAAGTAAAGCTATCACATTTTTTCAAAAAGACTAAATACTTATGTAAAAAGATATAATACTGGATACATTTATGTATCACATAATAAAATATTCCTTTACTCTTCAACATTTTTCTTCTAAGGTATTTTATGCTTAATAATCATCATAGAGCACATTTTGTTACTGCAAATGATTTTTAAACCAAAAGTTTAAAAATATGTGGTACTTCCATCACATTAGATTGAAAGTTTAAATAAACAGTTAAAATGATGTCTTACCTGGAGACGTTAAAATGTTAATGTTTACTCTTTGATTTTATAAAATGATATTTTTTCAAGATCATTAAGGATTAATATGCCAAAATTATGTTTGGTAGTAAATTAGAGATGCAGGTAAAGATGTTTAGAATATATAGTTGTTTAGTAAAAAAAAAAAAATGTCAACTTAGTCTGAATAAAGGTGAGCCCATGTATTTTAAAGATAGTAAGTAGCCTTGTACTACCAGCTAAGGCAGTACTAAAGATTCTAAAGAAGGGAACCCGTACAAGGTTGCAAAGGTTGAAAAGGAAAAAGTGTGATGTATTTTTTTCTATGCATAATATCACTTTGTTAACAGTACATCCAGAATATCTTCCACTCCTGAAAAAAAATGACATGAGCTGAGAAGAATGACGGAATGCTCCGGTAGGGTAGTATCCAAAGTACCGAAATTTCCTAAATCAGCAACAGTAGGGTAATGCAGTTTAGAAGCCACGACCATTCATAATTTTATGAAGAAATATATTCAATGAAAACTGTATTTAATAAAATGCTTGAAATTGCTACACTGACTGAAAAACCAAAATAAAATTTACTGTTGAAAAAAATTAAAAGCTAATAGAGTAATACTACTAATTTATAGAGTGATTCAATGGCAAGGTATTAATTTCACTAAAAAGAGATCAAGTCTAAATACAATTGCAAAATGCCTCTTTTCAATCATTCTCTCTCCCTCTTCTCTCCTTTTTATTCCTTCCATTTTTTCCTACCCTCCTGCCCTTCCTCCTTTTGGTCCTTTCTTCCTTTCTTTTTATGTTAGAAACAACCCAATTCTAATATGTATGTATATATGTGTGTGTGTATACATACATATATATATATATATATATATATATATATATATATATATATATATATATAAAATACACACACACACACACACATATATATATACACACACATTATGCACACACATATGAGAAAGTCATCAAATAGTCAAAGTAGTCTTGAAAGCACAATTGTAACCCGTTATAAAGGCAACCACCACGCTGTACTTCAGTATAAAGGTCAATAAATAGATCGGTTGAATGTAATATAGTCTAGAAATACACGCTTAAACAGTCAATAAACTTTTGACACTAAAGCACAGAAATTCTATGAGGAAAGAAAAAAATCTTTTGAACAAATTATCTGGGAGGACAGGATGTCCGCATGGAAAACAATGAACCCTAAGTCGTAGTTAACACTCATTTGTATCTGACTCTAACTCACCTGTGTGCACATATACACACATATATGTAAGTATATACCTTTGAGAAGTTCTTAAAGACTATATTTATGATCTTGGTGTGAGTAAAAATCTCTTTGAAGAAGAAAAAGCAATAAATACTCTCAGAGGTAGGCCCATGCCCAGCAGTAGATGGCCACACGCAAAACGAGCTCAGTGGCAATTTTGTTTCATCATATTTAGTCAGGGCTTTTTTTCTTTTAAACCTTACTGGTGTTGGGTGTTTTGCATATATATTATGCATATTGTGGCTTCTGGTTTTGTGTTTTTAAGGAATTTCTGTGTGTATGAGCATGAGTTCCTGTATACATGTCTTTCTTGTGTTTTACTCTGGCTCTATTTCTTATATTTGTTCATTTTGTCCTATTCTAAATTTTTTGCTTTATCTTATTTTATTTTAATTATTACTTAGATGTCTGTTTGTTTTCTAAGTATGGACAGAAAGGGTGCAGAGTCAGAAAGGAGACAATACGGAAGAGAACTGGGAGGAGTGGGAGGAGGGGTAACCATAATCAGAATACTAAGCACCGGATACGCGTATGGTGCACAGGCATGCATGCAGGTGCTCACGCATACTCACAAAATTAAAAAAAAATAAATCTTACAAAAAGGTACTTCTAAATGAATAATTATAATAAACATAAGACACCTTCATTATCATGTTTATATGCAGATATTTTGCATTTAACATGTAACACTGCAGTATAACATCTCTTTTACAAATACCATCTTCTTTGTAAGAAAAAAAAAACCTATCAACGAGAGCAGGATTTATTCATATTTGAATTTGTATCTTTGATATCTTCTTAGTAATAATAATGATCCTTAAAGATGGATGTTAAAACAGGTGCTAATCATCTTTTCCCTTTAGTAGACTAAGATGAAGCAGATACAAAGAGCTGAGCATTACTGAGTAGTTGTGACCAAGATAGTGTTAAGTTGTTCACATGTTAAGCCTTTTAGTTCTTACATTATCCCGAGTGGTAGGTATTGTTTTAGTCATTTCAGCTCTAGAGGTGAAGGAGCTAAGAGCAGAGAGATGGAGTAGTGGCAGTGTACCCAATACCTCTGCATCAGAGGGTGTTATCCAAGATGCAAATTCAGAAGACCAGCTCCAGGACTTCTCTGAAGGTCAGTCTGCAAGTAAACAGAGGGGACTGATTTCTCTACCTCACAGCAGTGAACCTATCTGGGAATTATACGGCCTGTTCATTATAACAGACTTGGAATACACCTTACTTGTTCCTGATATCATCCACGAGACTAACCCACTTTTATCTTTATGTATATTAGACTGAAAAGTAGTGGCTGCCATTAGGGAGTGGCTAGAGTGAAGAAGAAAGATATGGAGAAGGTAGGAAAGGAAGAGATCATATTGATTTCTTACCTACGACTTTCCCAATGTGAACAGAGATACACAGATAAGAAGGGAATGTCAGAAGCCAGCCTTAAAATCAAGGTTCTCCTAGCTTCTTAAGCCTCACAGTAGAGCAAAACTTCTCTTTCTTTTTATTCTGTTCTACTGCTGAGGCTGCCCTAACTGTGGGGAGATATTTCTTACCCTTAATTTAATATTCTGCTTGTGAGACTGAATTTAAGCAAATGATGACTAACTGCCTTTGGTCCCTAGAAAGTGGAATAGCAAAGTTCTTTGCTCTAAAAATTTCAGCTGTAAAATAAAAGAAAGCTCATAAAATCTGACTGGGTGGTTATGGTTAACTAAGAAAGGAAATTGTCTAATTTGCCAAATAGGAAAACACGGTCTGTCTCTTTAATGTGCACATGTTGGAACAGCACGGGCAAACCCTACTGCCCGTGTTCTGAAATCCATTAGGTCCAATCTTTGTACGTTTTCATCGTATCTTTTGCTCATATTTTATTTTCTTGGTCATTTCCACTTTGAGAAAAAAAAAAAAGACAAAATTAACTAAATTTTAACCAAATCTTTTACATATTCTTGGAAAGACTTCCTTGAAGAGGGGATAGGGTATAGTGAAGTGTTGATGTTAGAAAGTAAGAGTGTTCCTGACTCCAAAGCATTTTCTCCATTAGACATCTTGTGTCATGGAAAACGGAAAGACTCCCAAGAAGATAGATAGTACTGTGTGGGTCTGGGAACTGATACCTGAAGTCATATGATTGATGTAGCATTCCCTGTTATATTCTAATAAAGAAATTATGCATTTTCAAGGAGTGAAAATTAAACAAAATAACATGGTTTCGAGGGGTTAGGAATATAACCTACGCTCACCATGTTCAAGACCTTAGGTTCAATCCTGGCACGAGAAAAGAAAAAGTTGTAGTTGTTAGGTAGCAAAAACTGACTTTATAGAAGAGTACTAAAATACAAAAACACAAAGAGCACACACACACACATACACACACACAAATATCCAAATATATCGTAATCAGAATTATTTTCAAAAAGTCAATTTTCATTACTTCCATTACTGAGATATATTCACCTAACATTTAAAGACAAGATCTTCCTAGTCTGCATTCTCTTAAGATGCCTAAGGTCAAGAGTACCTGGAGAACACAAGAAACAGCTGGAGTGTAAGACATGTAACTGGGACTAGAAGACATGAAGCTTGTGCTTGCTGGCCTATCTAAACTGTTATTACTTTTAACATTGTAATACACTATTCTCTCTAAAAAACAAGTTCAAGTAAGGTGATGTAGAGTGAAAGTTACCACACAGAATCTATGCCTTCCTTGTGCTTAAAACCCTTCATTACCTCTCTACTATCTCTAGGATAAGGTCTAAGTGTCTTTACAGTCAAAATGATTTTAATAACCTCTTTGTGGCCCATTCTTTTCACCTCATCTCTTCTACAACCATATACCCACTCTTTGCTCATCTTACAGAAAGCCCTCAGCTCTTGAATAGATCCTGGTCTTTGTATCCTAGCTGCTGTGCATACCTTCTACACATTATGTCCTGCTTAGGATTAGCATCATCTCATGATGATTTAAACATTGCATGGGCCCGCTGTTGTAGTATCCCTGTCTAATTCTTATCTATATACCACAGTAACTATGCATCTTCAGACCATCTATTAATCACTGATCTCTGATTTATTATAAAGAAATAGTTATGTATCTTCACTAGATTGCTTTAAGATTAAATGACACAATCCTTATTGCAACCTTAGAGGGTTTCTTTCTCTTCTGTGGTCTTTTCTTAAGCTGACTGTTGTTTTTACTATTTTATTTGTATATATTTTACTTTTATCTAAACTTTTAACTTGTATTCCTGTTCATTTTTTGTTGCTGTGATAAAACACCGGGACCAAGAGCAATTTGCAAGTATTCCACCTTTTCCAGGTTTCAATAAATCATTGAGGGAAGGCAGGTCCAGAAGTCAAAGCAGAAACTTAGATTCAGGAACTGAAGCAGAGACTGTAGAGGAATGCTACCTCCTGGCTTGCTCTCCATGATTTGCCTGACTTGATTTCTTATACAACCCAGGACTACTTTCCCAGGAGTGGTCATGCCCTCAGTGGGATGAACTCTTCCATATTAATAATTAATCAAGAAACTGCCACACAAACATGCCCACAAACCAATCAGATGAATGCAATTCCTTAATTGAGATTTCTTCCTGGACAACTATAGTTTGCATCAAGTTGACACTTTATGGATTCTTCTGTAATTGTCAATTGTATCTCATTATCTCTCACATCTAAAACAGACTGTAAAAGGCTTGCAAGAAGTGACTTAATTTTACAACAAATAATGCCATAGTAACATTATTTTTAAGAAAAAAATTAGAAGAGCCATATTGCTTATGAGTGTGTTTTTCAAAATATACGGGTTGCATATGCCAAGAAGTACTCCCGGGCTCTTTGGGGTTATCTCTAGAGCTACAGGACTATGGCTGTTTCTTATTTTATTCTGTTTGATTTTATAGAGTTTACAAATTATTTATAATAGTGTAATATGAAAGTGGTATAAATATTGAAACTTTTATTCCCTAAATACTCATTCTTTTCATGATTCCATTGAATTTAATATTGCTGATGATTTCTTACTAGAAGTATTTTCTTCTTGGCTTTCATGTTAAAAATCTCTCCACATTTTGCTTGTGAATCTTTGTAATCTGTTCTTGGTCTCATTGATTCTATGTCTAGGCTATTGGTGTTAGAAAGCCATGCTCCTTTCTTAGGTTCATGATTTCTTCAGACCATTTTTTATCTAGAGAATGACATAATTTTCCATGACTTTACTTAAATCTTATAATCGGAATGCTATATGTCTAGAGCTTTCAAGTTGATTTTGATTCTGAGATTTCCATGTCTAATCATCTGTTTGACATTTGGATGTTCCACTGTCATCTCAGACTTAATATGCACAAATGTCTGCTCTTTTTCTGAATGGAACTACCTTTCAGTCAAAACAAGCTAGAAACCCTGCAGTTGTCCTTCACACCTATCTTCCTTGGGCAGAAGTTGGTACTGGACTGGGATATTGCTGTGATAGGCCTGGCCTTGCCTTTTGTTCAGAAGAATATGAAACACTGTGGGACTTTGGACTAGAAAACACATTCAGATGCTTTAAGCGGAACTTAATGGGCCACTCTACCAGGAACATGGAAGACAGTGGTGCCGGGGGTGATTTGACCTGTGGGGGCCTGGCTCAAGAGGTTTCAGAGGAGAAGAATATTAGTGTGTGGCCCAGAGATCGTCCTTGTGATATTTCGGTGAGGAATGTGACTGCTTTCTGCCTTTGTCCAAAATACCTGGCTGAGGCTAGACTGGAAAAGTTACAGATTAAAAGCTTTGGCAGGGAAGTTTCAACATGACCTAGTATTGATTGCATCACTTAGTTATTAGTCTTATGCAGGTCTATAATGAGAAGGAGCAAACTGAGAGAGAAAAATTAAAAAATGGGCAATTTGAGGAGAAAAGGGAGAACGGGAAGTATAATGGAGCTAAGTCCTGTGTTCCAGGAGATAAACAGAGTAAGCAAAAACTTGATGCTAAATGGAATAAAGGGGGTGGATGCCTCAGAGCAAGACCCACCCAGTTACGCTTCCAATTTGCGAAAAGGAAGTCTTTAAAAATGCTTAGGGCAGTTGTGGTGGCGCTTGCCTTAAACCCCATTACTTGGGAGGCAGAGGAAGGCAGATTTCCGAGTTTACAGGCCAGCCTGGTCTACAGAGAGAGGTGAAGGGCAGCCAAGTTTAGGCAGTGAAGAAAACCATCAAAAACAGAAAGCTAGTGAAAATGTATTTGAATAAGGGAAGATGTTCCAGCCCCAGCGAGCAGTAGAGCTTGGCAGCTATGGCCATGTTGTTTTGGCTTTAGAGTCAAGAATACAAAAAAGGGGTTATGGAATCTTCCCCAATGGCTAAGAAATCCTCTGAGGCCAGGTGTGTTGTCAGGGGTGTCCCTGAATGGAGGCCTAGAGAGGCCATTGAATAAATATGTGAAGAAACTTGGATTTCCTTGGAGACCCTAAGGTGTTAGAGGGACCAGAGTTGCAAGATACTTGATAAGGAAAGCTGTTGACAGGATGTGGAAACAGCCAGAGAGAGAGAATTTTGTTGCAGTAAGAAAGCTGAAAGGAGTTGGAGATCTGAAGGATACTTTGACATCAGACATGGAGATGCAGACTTAGCCCAGCTGGTTTTTGGTCTTGTTTAGGTCCAGTATTTCCTCACCATGCCTCTTTCCTCCCTTTCAGGAGGGTAATGTATATTCTGTGCCCCTGCTTTTTTAAATATTGGTTTTATAGGGAATTACATTTAAGAAATTGCCATGAGTCTCAGAAGAGACTTTGAATTTAAACATGGTTAAGACTAATAGACTATGGTGGATTTGGAAGTTGAACTGAATAGATTTTTGCATTATGTGATGTCTATAAAACTATGGGGGCCAGGGAGGGAATGTAGCAGTTTGAATGAAAATGGTCCCCATAGGCTTATAGAGAGTGGCGCTATTAGGAGGTGTGGCCTTGCTGGAGTATGTGTGGCCTTGTTGGAAGAAGCTTGTCACTGGAGGTGGACTTTGATGTTTCAAATGCTCAAGCCTAGCTTAGTATCTCTCTCTCTCTCCCTCTCTCCCTCTCTCTCTCTCTCTCTCTCTCTCTCTCTCTGCCCGCTGCCTGCTGATCCAGATGTAGAACTCTCAGCTACCTCTCCAGCATCATGTCTGCCTGAGTGCCTCTTTGCTTCCCACCATAATGAACTAAACTTCTGAACTGTAAGCCAGACACAGTTAAATTCTTTCTTCATAAGAGCTTCATGGTCATGGTGTGTTTTCATAGCAATAGAATTCTAACAAGAAAACCTCTCAAATGTCTCTCAAAACAGCTTACATCATTCCAGCCTCAAGATGAATACAGTTTACCAAGTCACAAACACTGTCCTTGTGTTACATTCATAGTCGTTTCATTAGCCTCCCTTAATTCTGTTGAACTAATTCCTTGTTGGATATTACTGAAACTGCTCTCCCCTCATTAAAAAACTAAGCACTATAATGTGCTAAACATGTGCCAAGTACTGTAAACCTGGGTGACTTGAACTGTGGTCATGGGTTCTGCTATAGATTAATTCATGGTGTGGCTGGGAGTGGGAAGACTAGAGTGGAAAAGGAAGAGATCAGAACAACGTTTGTTCTCACTTCTAACAACTTCAACTCAATGTTTCTCATGATTTTGGACCAAAATAGCAATTCTAATTTCATCTAACTGTTAAAAATATCAAATGCATCCCTCCCCCGCCCAGATGGACCAGCACTAGAATCTATATTATCTTACTGAATCTTTACAGTCACTATGAGGAAGAAACATTATTCTATTTTCTAAAGATAATGGTTCGTGTACACAAAGTAGAAAACTACAGCATCAAACACTGCCTCTCGGTCTATTGGCAACTGTCTTTGACTCCTCTCTCTCTTCCTCTCACATTCATGCCATCACCAATATTATGTTCATCATACCTTGCTTGATGTCTCTAAAAGACATACAAACTATTCCATTCTCACTGCTAATGCTGTTTTCTCATCAGATCGGATTTGACAATTGTATCTATTCAAAGGCCACAACTTTCTGTGGGTGGTATGTGAGATCAGAAATATAGTTCATGGGTGGAATGGGAGACTTCTGAACGAAATAAGTCATTTGGTTAATACGCTATGTAGAAGCTGGGTGCCCTAATTCAAGTAGTAGTTTGAAACATAATTTAGTAAAATCTTGAAGTTAGAGGGAGCATAGAGGTGATTTGATTTAACATTCCTGTAGTAAAGAACAAAAGAAAAATAAATAAAATGTTAAATGTTTTACTTGCTTGGGGTTATACAACAAGCCTTTGTAAGAGCTAGGGTCCAGATCTGACCTCAATAACTCAAAGTCCAACATCAACGCCTACCCAACATCAACCCGTTCCTCTTGTGCTTTATTTCAGGCTTCTCTTATTTCATGAGCTGATTCATCATGCATTTCCTTTAAAAGCCAAACTTGTCATGTTAGTTTTAAATATGTTTAAATGATAGACAATCCAATCCAAGTGGCTTATTTAAATTGGTCATAGAATTTAAATGTTTATCTATGAGAAAAAATGATAACTGACAGAGCCTGTCCAAGATGTCAGGGTCAAACTAATGGTATTCATGAAAAATAAGGAAATAAAAAGACTCGGGGAGATTTGAGATGGGGAGAATCTGTTTAGGGCTGCTTTTCTCACCAAATCAGGTACCAGGTTAAGGGGAACAAACAAAAGGCTGTCTGGAGACAGTGCTAAGTGGGTTAGAGATCCTGTCAGCAAATGCAGCTCTCTGGCTTCCTCTCTGATGGCAAGCAGGACTCCACCTCTGCTCAGAGCTACAGTGACTCTGGCCCTGTACACGCCACTATATCTCATATTGCGGACTCTCGTCCTGCTTGTTTAGAGTGAGAAATTTCAATGGCAGTTAACCAAAAAAACATGGTAAATGAGCCCAGAAAATGCATCCCTAGGCTGTCCCCCTACATTCTCTACAATTTTAGAGCATGAAAGATTCTTTTGAATGGACTCAGCTCTTTTTTCACTCTAGGCCATCCTTATCCATTGATGTGTTTTGAGTCTAGTACGAGGGTCTTCGCAAGCATCCTTGTCCAAGGTCTCTTTCCTCTAACAAAAATACAGGCTAGAATACTAAAATCCTTAGCACAATAAAGAATGGAAGGACCAATCAAGCTGCTTTAGAGTCTTAAACACTTGTCTCCCATTAGAAATCAAAGTTGGTTTATGCTCTCTACAGGTGTGAAGTTTGTATATCACGCATGTGTAATTCCTATGATCTGAGGCTAGGGCCATGCACTTTCTGGATAGAGACGATTCTATGTTTGACAAGAGCTGACAAGGAGATGGTGTGAATATGACACTGGGAATCATACATTTATGACATAAAGGCCTTGGGATATTATTTAACAGTGAGGACAGTTATGATAAGCTGGTCATATGGTTTTAGTCAAAATAATATTTTTGGAGGACCATATGGACAGACATGACCATAGGTATTGGAGTTTGTATGAATATATGTACTGTCCATTTTTGGACACTTACAGTATGGCTCAGCACTGGTTTAGGTAGAAGCCATCTTTTGATTTTAGTCATATGTCAGTTTACCACCTGTGAAATTTCAGTGGGAAAATGAGTTGTAGGAATGTTTTTGACAGTAGAGATGACCCTGATTCAGTGATTGGTATATTCGATAATACAATTTAATTATTAAACAAAATACGGCTGTTTCTTCTATTGATGTTCTCAGGAATTAGGAAAACTAACAAAAACAAGATTTGAAGGAGGCTTATTTTAAAGATTCAAAGATTAAAAAAGAAATTAAAATGTAAAATATTAGGTCAATGAACTAGATACATTATTATGAACATAGTGTCTTGTATCTGGCTTTCTCCAAGATGAAGATAATATTAATAGTCACTCAATAGTCAAACAAAGTCATGTTAATACATAGTGGCAAGAGGACAAAGATTCTTCAAGTGAGTAATGTCTACTGGAGTCTTTCAATTACGCAACCATTTTACTATACAACATGGCACTTTATCCTTAGAAAGAAAATGACCAAAGATGTGAAGGAATCATCAAAGCAAAATTTGTCTGGAGTATTTTACCAAATATGACAGCATGCTAGAAGATTTTGAATTTGTTAAGGAGCTGGTCTGGAAGAGTGACTAGGCAGACAGACAGACAGGTGATAGATTTACCCATGTCAGCTGTCTAACCTATGAGGATGACAAGTAAGGGTAATGACGATGACAATGATATTGGTGTTTTACTATAGCAGTTTAAAACTTCAGAAAATTTAGCTTATATATAGGAAAATAGAACAAAGCCCAGTTGTACACTTTGCTTGGGATTAAGGGGCCACTTAGCATATTATAGACATTTATGATTGTGTAGTTATGGCATAGGTCATGAAGATGTTATACTCAGGGCGCTGATTGCAGATGATAATTGCATTAATCACACTTACTTTTACAAATATAATTCACTGCCATACTCACTGAAATAAAAGGTCAGATAGTTTCCATTATAAAACTCATCCATGCAAGAAATTATGAGGAAAAATACACAATTAAAATAATAAGGACAAAAGCAACCATTTTCCCATCACAGAAAAATGGCAAAAACATAATATTTGGTTTGTGCTTTAATTTCCTGTGCATCATGTTTGGCTTTTGGTTTATGTTACATAAAGAGTTATGTAAATATTGCATGAAGAATTTAGAATACCTTTTAAAATGTTGTCATAGCAACATAAGCATTTTCTACATTATATTATTTTGCATCACTATGAACATCAATTTTTCCGGTTGTGTGATTACATCAAGAGGGTGTTTATGTATTTGGTATTGCTAAATATTTATGCTGCCTCCGATCTTTCATTTTTATATATAAATCTAGATAAACATCATGTGCATAAGGCATTTTCAGTACTCGGTGTTCTAGTTTTTTTGCTTAGAAGAACTTTCTAGAAAGGAGTTATATTCCAAAATTTTTTCATTTATGCTCCAGTGAGAAAAATAGGATAGCAAATTATCTCTATATATGGAGAAGCTATTCAATTTCTTTGAGTCATTTTTATATTGAATACTTTTGGTATAGAAACACGAATCAAGTCTGTAAGTAATATTCTGCTTCTTGATCATTTCCATAGTCACTGTTGGAAATTCTATTGGTCAGGGCTTTCAAATTATTTTATAATTTCTGCATATAGAAAAATGCATGCTTTCTTTCCAGAAAAATCTGAGTGCAGATTCTAAGTCTGAGGAACAATTTCAATAGAAATTTGACCAGGTTATAAAAAAATCAGAGTCCAGTAGTATCAGTTACCTTCAAAGATTAGTCTGAGGATTTTGGGGGTCTTTTTAAGAGGCTGGCATGGGATATATGTTTTCATGGTGATAGCCTCTAAAGACATGTTTTTGTTTGTTTCTTTTGTACAATAGATGGTCAGCTAGGAACCATTTGATAGCTTCTGTTCTTACAAATGGCCCTTGCAATGATATCATTTTGGTCATGTGGTGCTTTCAAACATGCTATGAAACATTCTGCACACATCAACATGTACTTTTTTACTGATTATATATAGATATATGTATATGTGTGTGTGTGTGTGTATGTGTGTGTTCAAACATTGACTTTCAAGGTTCTCTACAATCCCCCTGAAGACACAAAAGCCTTTGCCATCCAGGGTACTGCAAGAAACAGCAGAACTTCTCTCCTTTTCTGCCACTTATCGTTCTCACTAGGTGATGTATTTTGTTGTCATAGGCCTGAGAGCACAGTTCATTTGTTTCAGCTCTGGTATTTCCTTATATTGATAGAGAGGCTTATTAGGAGACCTATGACATTGCTAATAAGCCAAAATTAAAATAAAATCTACAAACTGATAGCAATTGAGTAATGTGTGAAAGGAAGTTGATGCAAAATAATGCCTTAAACATTGTACATAAGAATATAGAAGACAGACAGACCCATGCTTGTAGTTTTGTGAAAGGACTTAAGCGGACACTTAGTAGTTGTAGTAGGGTTATTTTAGCAATTATATAAAAGATAGCTAATTCGTCAAGAACTGGCAATTTGTAAATTTAATAAACCTCAAATTTTGCAGGTGGTTAGAATGGACATTTTTATTAGCTTTAGATCATCAGGAAAGGATCCAAAAGAGGTCCATTGTCTTCCATAAACGACTTTCATTTGCCCTAGACAGTGATTCGCTGAGGACAGAACATAGAAGTGAATTGCATAGGTGGTGTTTGTCTATGTTTTATAGGCTAGGACCTGTAATGATGGAATTTATGTTTGCCATCAATCAGAACTCAGATACCCATTTCCTCTTGGTTCCATGTTACCATGAAACAAAGCCCTACTCTACTCAAGAGAAACACAGCCAATATCTTTGATTGGTAGCTAATTCCAACATAGATGTTAGATTTAGAGACTAATATTTTAGGCTTCATTTGTTTACAAAAATAGAAGTTACAATAAGCAGTGCGCAGAGTATTCTGCGAAACGCATCGGAAACTAAATGATGGAGCTGAATAAGGTTCTAGGCAACTGATCTGCTTGGCATTCTGTTTGCAGCATGCAAAGGACATGATCATTTCCCATGTAAATGAGGACTTGTTTGTATATCATACAGGCAGCTTGGGTGGCTCATGATGTTTAATAGCTCCACCTTTGTGAATGTATATGGCTTTGTTCTGACTGTTATTAAGAGATCTTCCTTTGGTTCTGATTCTTTTCAACTGTCCTCAGCAATCTCACAGACTTCAGACTGGGTATTTATTGGGAGTAGGGAGTTAGGGGGATGGGAAGTTGTTGCTTTTTTTCTTTTCAACTTGTTTTTATATATAGAAACTTGAACAGCTGTTAGTTTTAATGGAATTGCCTCGGTCAACTATATGTACTAAGATTTGTTAAGGACTTTGTAGTAAGACTGGATGAATGTGAGAAATGAAAGGCCCGAGGCTAGAGTATATAAAGAAAACTATATTTCTAAATTATGAGTTTTCTATGAACCCAAGATCTTTCTTTCACTTTTGTAAAAAAATAAAATCCTTCCACTAGAGAAAACAAAAGACAAATAAAACAAAACAAAACAAAAAACCCTGCATGAAGTGCTGTTTCTTTGCCAAATTTAATTGTACTAAGTGAAGAGACAGAAGACAGACACTTTTGGACTTTAAACACACAGCTGGCGCCAGAACTACCATCTCCCTTCTCGGCTACCTTTGGTTTCATTAACCTCCAGAAATCTTTTGATTCATATGTCTCAAACCAATCTTATTATTCCCTTAAGCATCCAGCATGAGCAATAGAAGATCAGCAGTGCCAATAATTGTGTTACCCAATTAGGACATCATTTAAAAGAGGCATAAAGTTTACTCCAAATCTCAGGTGCATGTGGAGACACTGGAGGCGCCCCTCTTAGCTAATGGGTGCAATGCCCTGATGGATCTTAGCTCCTGTCTGCATAAAATTGTCCTAATCCTGTTGAAGCATCTGGTCACAATTCTTGTGCTCTTCAGATAATTTAAATAGACACTTCAATCACTTCAACCCTTCATCCATGTCTGTGTGCTTCAATCCATGTCTTAGAAAGTAGCAATTCTCATAATATTTTACATTGTTAAGGCAGAAAATGTTGGCAGTGGGATTGCAGAAAGTAGAGACTGAAGTCTAAGTAGCTCGGACTCTTCATTTATCCCGCTTAGTGATATATTCCCAATCCTTTGTCAAGTAGTTTGTTTTGAATTCTGCTGCTACCACCCACCCATCCACTCATTTTTGATATACAGATTCTATTAATAGTCAGTATCAAACAAAATTATAAGCTGTGGTTAATTTAGTGAGATCCCTGGGCTTGACTCTAAGGCGGGAATCAGAGTGTGCAGGGAGAAATGCTCCCCATAAATCTTTGTTCCTATCGCTCTCCCTGAAGTCACATGGCAGTTATCTACCTGTGAGGTATTTGGGTCAGTAATATGAACTTTCCCGCCTCCTTTTTTTTTTGGAATAGATGATAAATAACTTTAAATATGATTATAAAAAACTTTTTTCTAACAATAAAAAATTATTATAACACTGAAATTATAACAATGAAAATATCTTGAGATGTCTTTATTATTTCCTGTTTCTTTTTCATCTCCTTCATTATGTTTCTTTCACAGCCTTCAGAATTAAACCTAGGCCCTGAAAATGCCAGAAAAGTGCTATATCAACACCCCTTCTGAGTTTCCAGTTTGTTTTTATTTAAATTTTGAGAAAGAGTCCAGGAATGTTTGCTAAGCACACCTTGAGTTTGCAATCTTTTTGCTTCAATCTCTCAAGTACCTGTACCAAAGGTCTGTACCTCTGGCTTGCCTCAGAATTATCTGCAACTTCACCATGGTCTCTTTGCTGTTCTCTGCATCTCATATTGAATACCACTTTTCAACAGCCATTGTTATAGTGTTCTATTCGATTCTAATACCCATGCTATGCCATGCATGCTCGCTTCTGTAATACGTACACACTGCTGTAACCAATGAGCTGTCAGCTTCAAACAATTCTAATTCCTGAAACTCTTGTTATTAGCAAGTAATGCAAACCACTTGAGTCTCCATTTTCTTAATAAAAGGAGAATAAAACCAAATGTTTTCATAATTCCTATTTATTGAGGAAGTAAATAAAACAATATCTGTGCAAGACTGTACAGTACTGTTCCTATTTTACTGTTGTATTGCCTAGTTACTGTGGAGACAAAATTTTCTTTGCATAGCAGGCAGTTGAACCAACATAGCTCCAATCTGCAGACCATGCTTGTGCATAGCTGGAGTCATCATCTGTTCATGTGATATGATTTCTCAGACGCTGAATAGGGACCAGTGCCCTGAAATATTATTCTTCCTCCTGCTCACTGGCGCCTGAAGTAATTCCCTAGAGTGTCATTATTTTGACTTAAGGTTTCTTGGTCCCTGTTAACATGCAAACAGACCTGGGAACACAGGCATATTTATGTCATCCCTGTTTGCAAGATTTTTTCAGTGCCTGTTCTTGCATCTGGTTTCGCGATTCAGTAAATAAGACCTGGAAAGGACTGAGAGGGCTTAGGGCCAAAATATATATCAAAACACTGTCCTCTGAATTTCAGTGTGATTACTTTCCTCTGAGGTTTAGAGTCCCCATTTACTTCTGCTTTATGATTTCTTAAAAATATCTGTCTGTAGCAACTTAACCCTATAGGTGTTAAATAAATTAGTTTGCCTAGCAACAAGAGAGTTTCAGTAGGAAATGCTAAGCACTTTACGATTTCTTTTAGCTGGAAAGTAACCATTAATTTCAGATGCCAAATTGTGACAGACATATTTCCAGTGGCATATGGCTTCTTGGAAGGCTTCCTTGCTTGAGAAACTGACAGTTCTGAAGTTACCTCTCGCTAGTCACATGGTAAGCTTTGCTGATAGGCTGTCAGAATCTTCCAGAAGCCTTTAGAATCATCAAAACCTGTTTGAGTCACGTTGAGTCTTTGGTGTCACTACAAGCAACAGAGTTACTTTCTTCTTGAATCAGAAGTATCTACAATTTCAGTGTGATATTTGGTTGAGTATTTTGCTTTCTACATATCAGAGCCCTTTTCTCCAATTTCCATTAAGCATCAGATATCCAAATACTTCTTAAAAGGATCAAGACAGATTGCTCATCTCAGCTGGTGGGAATTGGGCTGAAAATGACTCCCCTCCTGAATTATCTTGTACAAGGGCCTAAAGAACCTTTCTACTTTGTCAACTCACTTCGAGGAGATCTTTTTACAGCTGTGTGGCTTTCCAAGCCCTGGGGACTCAACTATACAATATGTTCAGTTTCTCTGTGCACAATCCTTCCGAGAGAGAAAAACGTTACAAGTATCATGCTGTCAACAGTCAAAATTGTAATGACACATGATGTTGTAAGCATTAAATATCTCTATCTCTGGAAACAAAATGTGACTGTTCTCACTTGTACCAAGTGTTTCACGTGTACACTTTGCTTCACGGTTAAGTACTGTGATAAAGGACTAAATAGTGAGGAGGGTAAAGGTCAGTCTCTGTGCATATACAACGGGGCTCGTTTGTGTAATTACAATCTATATGCATAGCTAGTTTTTTGTTGCTGTTGCCATTTGTTTGTTTTACTAACGAAAAAAAATCAACTTTGTCATAGGCAAGATTTCCACCCACTACAGTTTAAGTGCCTTGTAGTCAGTCCTAAAGTGGGTATAGTTGATTAAATGTGATCTTTTGACTTGATTTTAGAGTAGTAAACTTTTAGAAATGAAGTGGTGTTGGTATAATAGCTCCCTTTGTGGAATTACAAGGGCTAAACTCTTTCTTTGGCTTTTTTGTAATACAAGTTAGCTATTGTGGATGAATTCTTTAGCTTCGCTAGACTTCATTGTTCACCCTCAGCTGAGTACAGAAGCATGAACCTAGCAGATTTCTTGGAAGTCTGAAATGGTATCAAAGTAAAAGTGCACATTACATTTTGATGCAGTATCTAAGTGCAGCTATTGAATATATATCTTCAGCAAATGATTTTTCTTGAATATTTAACCACGGATATGATTAGGCTTAAACAGGTCTGCTTTTCAATTTCAGTGTGTTTTTTAAAAATGTGGCAACCGATATTTTTAAGGAAAAAAATAAAACTGCATTCTAATTTCCTGTGATTTATTTTTGTCTCTTTCCCTTGATTCTCCTGAGCTTCAATTTCCATCTCCAAAAATTACTGTAAGCAGAGCTTGTACCTCAGAGGCATTGTAGAGACTGAGTGACTTTCTGAATGGCTGTTTGATCACATATACATTCCCACGTACTTTGTCATTTATGAAATGTGTAGAAAATCATAGTAATTATCTTACCAGTTATAAGCTTTGGAGTACCCACTCCTCAATATATTTCATAATATAATGGTAAAAAAAAAAAATAATGGATACATCAACAGCAGCCACTGAGTCAAAATAAAAGCGAACCGTAACATATAGTTTATTTTCTGACAATATTTTCATTTCCCATTATGTTTACACCTCTGGGTTTCAAAATCAGAGCTGTTTTATGCATGTGTTTCAAAGTACTCTGATCTCGTGTGCTTTATTTTTAAAATCTCACTGTAAACTACAAAAACAAAAAGCCTACTCAAAACTGATTATGATATTCAAGTGGATTATTTTCATTTCGGTCACTTCCTTCAACAGTGCCTGTCTGATTATGAGACAGATCGGAGAATGGAAATCCTTAACCCTAGTGTGGGCAAACATATAGAAGAGCGTGTTTGTTTCCCTCCTTCTCACCTTTCTTCTTTCCTCACTGAGGATTGAACTCAGGATCTCACGCCTTTGAGGCAAGTGCTGTACCTCAGAGCTATATCTGGAGAGAAATATTTAATCTTTTAATGCAGTAACATGGCTGCCCTGGGAAAGGATCACGCTGAAGACCTGCATGATCCTTTTCCATGGCAGCCATGTTGCTGCATTAAAAGATTAAATATTCCTCTATATCTCAGGTTCCTAGATACCAACTGCTGACATGAAAGGCAGGACTTAAGGAAGGAAAAGGTTCAGAAAACAGCTCAAGAAACTGGATGAAGAAAAAGAGATGATAGTTCATCAGACTGGAAAACCTTGATGCTGAAATGGACACCTGCTGACGATCATGACACCAACAACCGCTGCTATGGCTGACGTGGATCTTCATAAGGCATTCAGACTGTTAAGTGTACGGAATTGGTAATTGTCCCTAGTGTAATAGTTAAACTATGTTACAGCTATTTTCAGCACAATTTATAGCTTAAACAGAAAGAAGGAAGAGGTAGAGGAATATTTAATCTTTTAATGCAGCAACATGGCTGCTCTGGGAAAGAATCAAAGGCCTATGTGATTAAGCTGGAATGTAGCACATGCCTTTAAGTAACCCAGCTCAGAAGGCAATAGTGGCATGCACCTTTAATCCCAGCTCTTAGGATGTAAAAGGAAGGTAGTCAGGCAGTCTTGGGCAGTCTGAAGCAGTCAGTTGGAAGCAGTCTGGGGCAGATATACACAGTTTGGCAGATGGATTCATTATCAGATGGGTTGAGTGAGTCAGTTTGAAGCCAAGCAGAGCAATTCAGTCTGAGGCAGTCAGAGAATCAGCCAGAATCAGGAAGAGACAGAAGAATTCAGTCAAAAACAATCAGTCAGCTAAGGTCATTTTGAACCAGCAGCTTGGAGAAGAGTTTGAGCCAGACCAGTACAATCAGTTGAATTCAGTACAGCTTTGAGACCAGAAAGAGCTAGTCAGAGTGTATCCACTCAGCGGTACATCTTGGATGTTGAAGCCTCTGCAGCTCTAGACTTAAGATTAGATCTACCTTGTTCTTCCTTGAACCCCCACAAATAAAAACAATACATCTACATATATCCCCAGTCCAAGATAATTTTCTGAAGATGTTTAAATTATTTATAAATTTTCAATAGCTCTGTTTAAGAAATCATCTACATCCATACATTTTCTATTTTTTGCCTTGGATTAGTTTTCTCACTGCTATGATAAAAATAAAATCTATCAAAGGCTATTTAAAAACAAAGCACTCATTTTGGCTCACAATTTGAGGACACAGTCCATTACAGTGAAGAAACTGGGTTAGCTGGAGTAGGAAGAGCTAGATCCATTGTAGCTATAGTCCTGAAGCAGAGAGAGATGGATGTGGTTGCTCAGTGTACTTTTTCCTTTTTTCCTTAGACAAAGAAACCAACCCATAGAATAGTATCCCCCACACGTAGTGTAGGTCTTCCCATCACAACTACGCTAATTAGAAACTCCATAATAAACAGTTCCATGTTTCCATGGTGATTCTAATCCCAATAAAGTTGACAATCATGAGTAATCATCACATGCTTTTGCAAAACAAAGTTTTAATGCTGGGTTTTACTGTGAATGGTCTCATTGAAACTGTAGTAAGAAGAAAAGCATGAGGCTTCTTCATAAAGTCTTCCTTTGGTTAACTGACCCCTACTCTTCATTTTTCCCATCTTCTTGCCCTATCAGTTCTTAAGCCCCACTAGTTCATAAGCTATTTAAAATATACCTTTTCAAAAAAAGTGTTAAAAGTGATACCCACATAAGTAAACAATGCTGCTCCCAGAAGATATGGGTTAAAGTTTATGCTCAGACAGGAAAGGTAGAGAATAATTATTTCTAGCTACATGGGAAAGAAATTACCTTATTTTGTCACTGGAAGCAGAGTCTCTTTTGTCTGTTTATCTCTCTGTCTGCTTTTGTCTCTGTCTCTCTGTCTGTCTGTCTCTCTACCTCCCCACCCTTCTGTCTCTCTGTCATAGACACCTAGAATGCAGGGAGAACATCCACTCCTGCAGAAGCTAAGTCTGGGGTAACAGGCCAGGCCTGGGAAGAAATGTTAACGCCAAGAAACAAAGTGTATCTATGACAACTGCACTCTTTCACTAAGGCCTTTGTGGTCTAGGGCTTCTTATAACAACAACAACAACAAAAGCACCCACACACAAAAAGCAGCAGCAGCAACAACAACAAAAACAGAGGCAGTGAAAATTTAAGAACAAAGCAGGTAGAGTATCCTCTGAAAAAAACTAACACATTTGCATTCAAATGTTTCATCAATATGTATATTGTAAAATACAGAATTCCTTTTAAAAGAATCATTATTTTATATTTTGTTACTGGCATATAAATATTATTTTAATATATCTGAGTAAACATATTAAAGTAGATTATTTTTGAAAGATGCAGGGAGAATTAATTCATTAAAAATTATAGAACACAAGCAAAGATACACAGATATTTTTCCTAAATATTCTGTCTGAAGTTACTAGGTTTCTTTTTAAAGGTCTTTCATGATTCTATTGTTTAGCTACTATTCTAGGTTTAAGTATCGACTTTCAGAATACTATGAAGAAAAGAAAAACATGTTAAACAGGACCAAAAAATGGAAGCAGGGCTGGAAAAATGCTTACCAGGCCAAGACACCTGTTGCCAAGCCTGAAGACCTAAGTGCCATCCCTGGGGTTCCTCTGATTTCCATACATATGTCTTGGCATATGCAGATGCACACACACACACACACACACACACACACACATTACCACAATAAATAAACACATGAAAAAAATAAGAAACATAGAAGCAAAATCTGGAATCTGAGACTCCTACCTGCTTATTTCTCAAAGTGGATACAATAGCTTTGATATTGCATGGGAGTATGTTAGGAAAACATTCCCAGGCCCCAACATAGATCTACTGAAATATAATTTGTATTTTTAACAATAAAAATATAATTTATATGACAGTTTTAGGTGAACATTGGAATTTAAGAAGCACTGGTCTGCAAGCTCAACTCTTATAATGACTAAACAGAATTTAAAAGGAGAAATGACTGATGGGATTGCTCAGTGGTCAAGAGCACTTATTGTCTTGCCAAGGACCTGAGTTTGATTCCTAGCACCTGCATGGCAACTCAGTCACTTGTTACTCCAGTTCTCAGGCATCCGGTGCCCTTCTGGTCTCTGAGAGTTCTTGCACACATGTGATGCATATATGCACATATACTCATCCATGCTCACAGACATACACACAAGTAAAAACAAAAAAAATATATAAAAGGAGGCATGTTGGTATTAATGATATAATGAGACTTAGATACAATGAAAATTGTTATGATAATGATTAAAAATAGTAACTTTGTAGAAAACTAATGCATGTATAGAGACAAGACAGTCTGAAGCAACTGGGTATTTGATGGTATTAACAAATTAAATAGGACTTGAAATATCACATAGTGGTAAATAACTTGCTTAGTAGGTACAATCAGGTCCTGGATTTGATATTCAGAACCACCAAATGTAGACTGGTGGAGGGTAAATAATATTTATGTTTTTTGTCTTATAAAGAAAATTCAAAATTAAAGCTTATGAAGTTAGAGATATCTGTCAAAAATCTCAGATTGAGAAGTGGAAAAGGATAGAGGTGTGATGAAATAAGATTAGGCATCTCAATAGTTCTTAGAATGATTACATGGGGTTCATAATATGTTTCTATCCTATTTTATATATGACAGAAATTTTCTAATCATTTGATTTAAAAATGTAATTAAATGACTTGCTGGAAAACTATAGTCATTTAAAAATTCAGGTTTGGTGATGTTTGCTCTAAAATCTATATTTAGAATCTTCTCTTTTCTTTATCCCATCTTCAAAATAGTTCAACTTTTCCTAGTACCAATTCCAATCCATTCAGTATTTGCACTGATAAATACTATGTGAACCATTCTAGGAAAGAGAAGAAACATCCATGCACACATGTGTCATACAAAGAATTGCATTTACAAGTTTCTTTTTGAAGGTGGGAAGTTAATATATTCCAGATTTGTAGCTAATATTTTCTAGAGTGAGAAATTAGCATCTACAAAAATAATTCATGAAAAATCATGACTATACATGAGTAGTATTAAATGAATGTGTAGAGAAGAGAGTCTATGAAAAGGATAGAACATCACTCCCTCCCTCAGCATTGTACTTCAGGCGCCAGCACAATACATACTGTATACAGAATGAATGAGAAGTATGTAATCTAGGGATCTATTAGGGATGAAAATGTAGTTTCAAGTTAAAAAAGAAAAACACAAAGTGTGTTGCCAAAGCTATTAGTCACTTTCCAAAAACTGATGGTAAGGCCCTATTGCTAGAGATAACACCCTCAGAGAGCTTTTACCACTCTTTAATAATGTTCATCATACTGGACGACACTTTGCAGGCTACCAGAAGAGAAAGGTAAACACCAAGCCAGCTACAAACCTTCAATCTATAATGGTGACCTGCTTGCAAGATACAGTGGTACAACTCTGGTACAAAAGTTGCGGGAATAACCAACTACTATCTGGTTAGACTTAAGGGTCACTTCATGAGATGGAACCCGTGCCTGATACTGCTCAGGTGGTCAAGTACCTGAGACTAGATAGGTCATGGATCTAGCGGAAAAATAAAACACTGACATTCTGCTAAAGGAGCAAAACAATGAGTCCTAATGACATGCTGTTATACTTATAGATCAGTGCCTTGATCAACTATCACCACCGAAGCTTCATCTTGCAGTAAATGGAAAAAAAAAAAAAATACAGAGGCCCACAACTGGTCAAACTGCAGAGAGTGAGAAACTTTGAACACTCAGTCCTAAAAGAGATGTTTCCATCAAATCTCTCCCCTCAGAGCTCAAGGAACTCTGCAGAGGAGGCAGTGGAAAGATTATAAGAACCAGTGTGAATGGAAAACACCAAGAAACAAACCTTCTAGGTACAATAGGACTGATGCACATGTGAACTCACAGATACTATGGTGGAATGCATAGTAGCCATACAGGTCTAACCCAGATGGGGTCCCAGGGCTTAGATGGAAAATGGGTACAAGCCACCATCCCTAACCTAGAAGCTAACGCCAACTGGCAATTGCTTGCAAAGAAAAAGTTAGTTTTTCCCAGTGGAGTTTCACTGTGTATATAAAACATACTTCAGACAGGGCACTATGTCCAGCAATAGATAGCCAGCATAGAAGGAACTCAATTGTATTTCTGAGGTTCTTTTTTTTTTTAATTTTTTTGGTTTGTTTGTTTGTTTTTTGGTCTCAGAACTCTTTGTCTGGAATTTTTTTTTTCATCCTTCAGGCCTTTTGTTTATATAATATGGTGTCAGATTTTGTGTCTTTGTGGGATTTCTGCATGCAAATGTGTGTGTCACAGCATCAACATGTGTTTTTTGTGCTTTTTCTTTGGCTTTTTTTCTTCTGTTCATTTGTTTTATTCTATTCAGTTTTTTTGTTTTTATTTAACCTTATTATTATTATTGTTTTTTTTTCTTTTTGATGCCTGTTTGTTTTCTAATGAGAGAGAGCAAGAAAGGGTGTGGATTTGGGTGGGTGGGAGGTGCGGAGGATCCTGGAATAGTTAGGATCTGGGGGAGGGAAAACATGATCAGAATATATTGTATGAGAAGAACTCATTCTCAATAAAATAAAAAGAATCCTTCACATTAATTTAATAAAACCCTAAAACAAAACAAAGAAAATCAGTGACCAGTCACTAGGTAAACTGCTGGCTGTGCAGGCACCAGTGTCTGAGTTCAGATCTCTGTACCCACAGAGAAAGGCAGGACTGGGAGCATATGTCATACAGGAGGATGGAAATAAGAACATCCTAGAGCCTCTGTGGCCAAGCAGCCTTGCAGAGAGGGTATGCTCCCAGTTCAACAAGATACTTGTCTCAAAATAAATTGGAGGACCAATTGGAAATGACATCCCAATGTCAACCACTTGGCTCACATGGGTCCATATGAATAAGTGCAAACTCTTCCATTTGCACACTTAACATCTGCAACATGTACACTTGAACACAAGTATAATAGTACACTAAATACATAGATAAATGTATAAATACAGCCATAGCATGGAGAACAGTCTAGTTATATAAATAGTGATGAATGCAATGAAAGCTCTAATAGGTGATTAAGTAAGAGACATCAGAATGAATGCTCTGCGAGGACATTATGGAACTGTCACAACCTGACAGTGTGACTGTAGCTGAGAGGAAAGGATAATGGATGACTGACATGTTACACATAAACAAAAAATACAGAGATGATAATAGCTAAATTTCATTGATTTCTATGTTAGAACTAGACACTCAATATTATTTAGGTGAAATGGGCATAGATTCTTTTTAAATCACTGGAGAGAAAGTGAGCAAGGAAGCATCATGAATTTAACATTCTGTCCTTCACTATGATTCCCATGATGTCTCTTTCCTCATGTCTTCATACTCTCCAAACGCTCCCTTTACTCTCTTTGTGTTTTTCCATCCTTCATCTCTTTTACCTTGAAGTCTATCACAGCCTTCTAATCTTATTTACTTCATTGCTTGGATGCATCTTTTCAACAGTGTACTTGGGAATTCCTAAATATCCATAATCCTGAGTGATCCCAGTGTATCACTTGCAAAAGAATGAAAATATTTCGAAGTTGTGAAATGCTTAGTGTTATGAAAAGATGTCTCAGTATCACGTGTGTAGGTGTGCATACAGTTTGATTCAGTGATCTTCACTAATCTATAAAAGTCCCTGAATATGCTAAGCAATGTTCCAGAAGCAAGAGTGCAGTAGGAATGAATCAAAGTCCCCACCATCATGAGAGGAAGCACACAGTATCCACGTTAAGAATAAATAACGGTGGTGAATCACTCTATGAGAGACAACAAAGCATGGTATGTTGACTGGAAATGGAGGGATATGTGTGTGTTATCGGGAGCATTCCTGTATGGGTGCGCATGTGTGCAACATTCCCATCTAGGGAGGTCTAGTACTGAGATCTCTAATAAGTTTCTTTTTCTGGGCATCTCTTACATCCATATTATAAAATATTCAATCAATCTTTGGCTTTGTTTTTTGTTTTTTGTTTTTTTACATCATTTTCTCATCAGGTTCAATGGCTTCTGCAACTTGCACTTTTTTCACTATGCTAGAAATGATCAATGTTGATTTCCTCAGAGTTGAATTCTGAGCACACTGAAAGGTTTCCAGCCTGATAACTTTCCAAGTTTCACACATTGAACAAGTAAAAATGCAAAGTGGCTTGCTCTTCCCTAAGTGATTCTGTCTTTTTTTTTTCTTCCATTTGAAGTATTAAATGCTTACCACCATTTCAAATCACCCAAGATATACCCAACTTTACTTTCTTGTTTTCTAGCTACTTAAATCAGTTTCCACATTTTAAAATCTCTTCAGCTTTTCTCCCAGATGCATCACATATTCCTTATGTGGGAAGTGGAGGAAAATTACACAGAAGTATGCTCATAGTCAACAAAGATCTGTTTGGCACATGAAATGGATGCTTTGATTCCATCAGTACTGAGGCACTGGAGTATTTGAACATGACACGATGCATTCTGTATGGGGTTGAGGCCACTCAGTAGCAATAGTGGAAACAGTTATTATAGAAGATATCTTATGATAAAGGGGGTATCTTGATGGGAAAATAGGATGTGTTTTTGGCCTGGGTGGAAATACTAAGCAAACCGCTGTCAACATTCTGCATCATTAATTTGAATATCAGACCCAAATGATATGGAGATCCACATTTATTTCAGAATAAACTAGAGAGCCCCAAGTTCTTCATGGGCTGTTTTCTTTCTAAGTTATAGCTATATTTCCTACTCTAGAGGTATTTTCAGACAAGGTTGGCTTTCTAAAATTTTATGTGGTATACCCATGCTTTCTCATTCTTCATGTCTCTCTCTTTCTCACAAGGAATAACAATGTGAACTTTATTGACATTCTATTAATGTCTAAATCCCTGCAGAGACCCAGCTCTTTCTATGGAAACTTTTATAAGAGCTTTCAATGGGGGAAAAAAATCTCTATCCTCAGCTACAATTTGCAGTTCTCTTTCACCATTTACTACTAATACATTGAATACTCAGAACTGCTTTTGATAAAGAGCACTGAATTCATTTGGGCCTGTAAGATAACGAAACTCAGGACAAAAGTTCACTGTCTCCACCTTAATTTTGTATGTCTCCTTTTAATGTGGATCAGATATATCCTTTGGCATGTTGGCATGCGAACTTCTCAAGGAGTGTCCTCTAAGAATGTTTTCTGTCTGGATCACTGCCTTCAAGTCTTAAGTCAGTACTTTTACAAAATGGCTTTGCTCACTACTCTTTTGAAAAAGTGGAGTGAGGATGTATATGCAAACTAAACAGACCCTCCTTTCCCAATTCTGACTCTCTTCAAAGAAATATATTAAATGAAATTTTACCAAGCAATCTCTTACCTAATGGAGAATTTCTTAAAGCTATTTTCACAGGATTCACTCTGGACTCTGTCTTATTGTTTTTTTGTTTTTTTTTTCACTATGAGAACTGTAGATAGTCTGCAAATAAGTACATTACATTCAGTAGAGAAAACAGAAGTGTGTGTCCACAATTGCTTAACTGGTGCAGCCCTTCCTAGCTGGAAGTGAGCTCAAAAGCCAAGCATTTTTAAGCTATAAAAAGTTTAAGAATTATAAATATATATTTGATGGCAAAAATTCTAAGCTGTTTTCTTGTGCCCCAAAGCAGCCACCCAGGAAGATTTGTATTCTTGCCAATTTTGTTGACCTTTAAATTTTGTTTGTTTTGGGGAGGCAGGATGGAAGATGTCTGCTTTGCACATTTAAAAACAGCCTGTTGGGGATGGTGAGAGGGAAGTGACACATTGGGCTTACCCAACAGGAGGTTAGCTCAGGAGGCCAGGAGCACCCCTTTCCTCTCCATTTCTTTCCACCTGCCTCCAGATGGCTTCTTCATTAGGCCTGGAAAATCCAATTTTCCCTTTGTACTTGGCGAAAAGTAGAATTTGTCATAGAACATTACCTTCTCTGGGTAATATGCAAATGAACACCCAAAGTTGTCCTGCCACATTCCAGACCCCTGTTCCCATGGCTTCGCCATCACTGAGCTACATTTTCACCTTCTGGTGCCAGATATTTCCCCTATGCACATGCTCCAAACACAGTTCCTCCATCTTATAATACAACCTGGAAGACCACCTATCGCCCCCTTCCCATTTGGAACCAGATACTTTGTGTCTCACTGCACCCCAATACACCTCTTGCATGAGACCCTGCTGCCTGGTGTCTTGCCTATCAGGTAAAATCTGAGGGAAATGATTCCTAGTTCCCACGTGGCATTGCCTTTAGAGAGACACCCATTAAACACTCACTAAACTGGACATCTGAGAAGACCATCTGTGAGGGAGGGGCGATAGAAGGTTCAGGGTCGATAGGAATCTGCACCTTGTGTTCACCATATTTATAAGAGTAGTTTCTGCCTATTAACAACGATGAAGATACTTAGAGGGTTCAAGATTCAATGAAAATCATCAGTGAGGATTAGTTTCGTGTTACTTCTCAAACATGTTTCCAAAGGGCGTTTCACTCATGTATTCACTATTTCTCTGTCTACTGAAAACATGTTTTCTTTACTTTCTCACCAGTGACCTGCATGCAAGAAAGCCAAATACTTTTGGTTTCAACTATGTTCATCTTACAGTTTGAGACCTGAAGCTCTCAAGGGGCTGAGATTAAGACTGGCAGCCTTTTAGTACATGAATTGCAAAGATGCCAGCCAGGTTTTCTTCACCTATTGTTTTAGAAAGAAAGGTGTTGATGATGCATATCAACAGGAAGTCACAGCGAGTGGCTTTGTTTAACATGCCCTTGTCTGTCAGTTGACTGGTGCCACTGTGGGGAGATTGGCAGCCTTCTGACATGTAAGCAGGAGTCACTATGATTTCAAAACCAGACTAAGACAATGTTACATGCAGCTGCGGAGGCACACGCTGTACAATTCAGAGGGATTTTACTCTCTTCTTCCTCTACTTCTTAAATCAGAGACTTCAGGATCAATCTGAGTTGCCTAGTCTATTCAGTTTGAAAATTTCCATTGCCCTTTGTTCTGCTTTTCTAAGCACTCCAATATTATACATAATCGCAGTGTATTTCATTTTCAAAGGGTGCAGTCTTTTGGGAAAAATGAAAATAATAGGATATTGTTGCTGTTCTACCAAAAAAAGGTCTAGGCATTTAATGTTCAGATCTGACATGAAAACATGCACAGAAATGATATCTTCATTTGATTTAACTTAAAAGTTGTTTTAGGATAGCTTGAATCTTAAGCCTTTGTGTTTGAGAGTCCATGAAATTTTATCATATTCAAGTACCAAATGAAGTAATCCATTTCATGGTTTCTGATTAAGATGATCAGCACCCACATTCCCAGGGGCAGCTTTTAATTGAAGATTAATTTGTAAAAGACAGAACATACATCAGCTCATTCAGATCAAAGACACAGATGGAAAGAAAGCTGAAATGCTAAATTGTCAATAGTTTGGAATTATTCCAGATTCAAATAATAACACTTTTGCCATTTAGTCAATTTATATAAAACAGAAGTTACCAAGAATTATCTGTAAATTACTTAACAAAATGAGTACGTAACTGTAACAACTTTATAGGAGGTAAATTTAGAAACGTTATAATTAACCTTAACTCATTTAAATAGGAAAAAACAAAACTATGTGGTTTTTATTAGTGTGTGTTCATGCATGTGCGTATGTGTGTGCGTGTGTGTGCGTGATGTGTGTGTGTGTGTGTGTGTGTGTGTGTGCTCATTCATATTGAATGTGTGCACTTGTGCATGCCAGTATCAATCACATATTAATTGTTCTAGACTTGTTAGCCAGAGAGCTCCAGGCATCAGCCTGTCTCAATGCCCTAAAGCTAGGGTTATAGACATTTGACATCTGGCCTGATATTTATGTGGCATTGAGAATCTGAATTCAGGTCAGTCTTCATGCATGCTCAGCAGTAACTTTATTAACTGGACTGTCTCTCCAGATCCCAGCATATGGTTTTAGAGATGTAAATTATGAATAATCATGAGAGAGTTCTATATTCTAATATAAAACATACATAATTAGAAACCACTAAGGAAATTATCTTTCCAAAATTACTTTGTTAAAAAGATCTAAACAGGATTCAACATTTCCCTATGGAATTCTTTACTTACAAAAACAAAACATCAGACTTCTACAAAACTCACAATGAATGTGTACATTTTCCTCGGCTCTAAACACTTAGTAGTTTATTCTCCTGAAAGATAAACTCTGGCCTTTACCTTCAGTCTCTTTGCATTATGAGTCAGCATCCTCATCAACACTAACCTTGGCCACCTGTTGCTTCTCTGACAACTCTCTACAGGATCCACCGAATCCTGACTCCCAACATGCATTGAGTAAGTTTACAAAGGCACCCACCAATTCCCTATGCTTAGTGTGTCTTCATTTTGAATTCCACTTAGTTCTAAAACTCAGTTCATCCTTCATATACACTTTAAATTTTAAAACTAAAGCCATTTGTGTGTGTGTGCATCGGCATACGCTGCTTGCAGGAGGCAGTCCTCTCCTTCCACAGTGAGGGCCCCAGGTATCCAAAAGTAAATTCAGGTTGTGGGGCTTGATGGGAAGCTTCCTTATCCACTGAGCCAAATCACTCTCTCTCATTATTCACATGTTTTCATGCTCTCTAGGCCCTTCCTACCACACATCCCTAATATGTCATATAATATTAGTTTTATCTAATACCGGCTGTTTATCTATTATGACATAACTCAATTTGGGGATTATATTATGCTAATCATTGATAATTACAGTTCTTATGAGTACTGTCAGTACTCAGAATTTATTTAATCTTAGTTTCACTCTACATAAACCTGAGGACAATCCTGAATCTTGAACTGAAGTAAGCATTGTACTTCCATTGCTCAAACGTCCATTACAGACAGACTAGTCTCCAACTCTTTACTTTATATCTAGGACTTAACCTTCCTTCCATTAGATCTCTTACTTGAATCATCTACTTCACTGTTTATCATTTTATTCTCCACATTTTATTTACTTTCCCTATGTCCATACTCAGTGTCACGTGCCTTCACCACTCTGTTTCATTTCCATATATCCAAATGCAACCCCAAGTTCAAGCTTATATAATTGCTCCTTTATTTACAAAACCATTTCCAGAGTGTAAGGCTCACACTGAAGCAATTTTCTATGCAATGGAAGATTATCAGTGGCCGTGATAATATCTGTATCTCCAATGTGTATGTCACTTGTTGAGAAAGTATCAAACACAATGTTGCATGAGTCATTAAAGAGGCAGATGGCACTGTACATACCAATCACTTCCAGGTCTATTGCAAACTCTCTAGATCAGCAGTTTTCAACCTGTGGGTCGAGATCCCTTTAGGCACTGAATGACCCTTTCACAGAGGTCACCTATGACCATCTGCATATCACATATTTACATTACATTCATAACAACCGCAAAATTACATTTATGAAGTAGTAGCAAAAATAATTATATGGTTGAGAGTCACTACAGCACGAGGAACTGTATTAAAAGGTCACAGGACCAGGAAGGTTGAGAACCACTGCTCTAGATGGGTCCTACTGTGTTCAAATGTACGGAAAACTATGCCCGCCATCTTGTTCTCCATTGATTCTTACTGTATTTTGTTTTGTGCTATATGTGGCATTTATAATTAATTGGATTGGTGAGTTTCTTATAATTACTTTTAAAATATTACATGAGTGCCTAAAAATGTTACATCAAAGTAAGTATTTAGAAATAAAGACATCAACATGATTCAAAAACAAATAAAAAAATCTTCCTTTGAAGGAACTTCCAATTTGTTATGGAAGAAATGCAAGGAAGGGGAATTGACCAGCCAATGTAAGAAGGGTTGGATCAGAATGAGGAATGAATGAACGAGGAAATCCATGAATGAGGATGCCCAAACCCTCTACTGTCTCCAATCTCTTTGTTTCTTTTTGGTGTTTGACCTTGTTGCAAGGTAATTCTCTCAATGTCTGCCTGTGTTTGGACTTTTACAGAGAACAGTAGGGATAGCTAACTGCCCCACAGAGATGGAGAGGACCTTCCTAATGTAGGATTGAATAGAATGTTAGACTATGACTAGCATAGGCCTGGGAAGTGGCTCCGCTGGTAAAGTTCCTGATGCTCAAGCATGATGTCCTGAATTTTGATCACCAGGAACTATGTAAACAGGTTGAGCATGATCATGCATGTCTGTAACTCTATCATTGAGGGTGAAATGGAGATGAGATAGGCAGATCCCCAGAGCTGGATGGCTGGCCATCTTTATAGACAATCAGCTAGTGCCAGGCTCAATGAGAGATTATCTCCAAAGATAAGGGAGCGTGTGATGGGGGAAGAGTGAGACAGACACCAGGCAAAGATCTCTGGCATCCACGTCCACATACGTGCACATACACTGGCTCCCACACACATATGCACACACACAACATACACATGCATACATATATGCACACCTAAAAATATAACTAGCAGAACAAGATGAAGAAGTGCATGCCCAGGGATGGGGGTGGGAAGGATTCTAAACACAGCCATGAAAGAGTGCAGCATACTCAAAGCATAACCTAAAATTCAAGTACTTACAGGAAAAGGAAACTGGAAAGGTAGCCAGATCATTTTATGTCATTCTAAGGCACCTGATTCTGGAAGCTCTAAAATAGAGATGCTTTGGCACCACCCAAGCCTAATTAAATCAGGAACTCTGGGGAGCAGAGTGCAGAGGAAGGTCTGGGCAGCAGAGCTTTTTAAAAGCTCACCAGTGCGATGCTAATGCGCAGTCATGGATAAGAATTAGTGCTCCAGGCACACGGGAGTCAAATAAGTTTAGGAAGCAAGAGCCATGAGGAAATTTGTGTTTTAGACAGAGCACTCTGGCAACTGTGCAGAAAATAAACCGAAGGGTGTTGCAGCAGAAAGAAGGGAGACGCACAGGACAGCAAGGCACACAAAATACTGTGTGTTCCTAAAATAGCCTTTATGCCTTCATGGCTTTATGCTAATTAGGTTTATGTTATCTTTTTCCTAAAACTTCTTGTCTAGAGTAATGTAGGTGTCCAACAATACTTGCTGAATCAAAGTGTTTCACAGTGATTCCCTGAGATAGATTATTATTGATGAAAATATTTTATGAGTGTAGCAAGGATACTTAGGAAATGCTTAGCGACAAGAGTTGACAATGGACTTTTATACCAGGTACTCCTCAGTACATCATATGTATAACATAGCTATAACATACATTTACAACATTACTTTTAAGATATGTGCTCTTCTTATGAATCTATGATCGCTCATCTGATTATTGTTCACATAGTTGATATTATTCTCTCTATTTACTTAGGAAAACTGAGGCATACAATATCCCAAGCATTTACCCACATCATTAAAAGCTCCATACCAAACTTATTAAAAGACTGAACATATTACATAGTAAATCTCAAGGTGTTGAACCTTTTGGTGAGTCCTTCTTTTTGACTGAAATGATGACCATACTTGACAAAAATGTCTGCCCAAACTTCTGGTCATGCTCTTGAGCTGAATCCCAAGATACAGTGATACTGCAGAGAATGTTTTAAAGATTTTCAATACATTTTGCAAAAATTACCTTAGATTATCTAAATATTTACTCTCTTTGATCAAGTAATAAACTTATAATTTACCTACAATGTGAATAGCATTATTGACTTCTCTCCCTCTCTCCTCCTTATCTCCATGGGTCTATGGTTTATCTACCATTTTACCCTCCTTTCTCACTTAGTACTAAGACTATAAAATCAATAAGCACAATCAAAACAAATAAACAAAGAAACCAAAAATACTCAACCAAATCTTTGGATTGAAAGCATTCTAGTGTAAGGAGAGAAACAAATAGAAAAGATTGTAATAAAAATTTTTGCACAATGTTGTTTTCATTTGCCAACTGCAAAAATCTTCCAACATCACCTCCCTTTGAGGGACCAATCTGCTCTGGTATCTCTAATTTATTTGGATTTCTCTGAACAAAGCATGGTAGGTGAGAATATATTTTATTATTCTAATCTGTATTTACATGACACATAAGTTTTATCATTTTAAAATTATATTTATTCTTTTAAATTACATGATATATACTTCCATACTTTAGGATATTTTAGTCTAGAATGAATATCACATAATTCATAGTTTAAAAAACAAGATATTTTGATGTGTTAGTGTACAGTTCTACTAATTTTATCATTATTCCTTAGAAATCTCTGTATATCTTGGCAGAACCTTTATATACTTACTCTTTCAGAATCTCTTTAATAAATTTAATTTTCAATATTTTTATCTTAAAATTAAGGATTACATTTTGTAACTATACTTCCTTTTCAATTTATTATTCACTGAAGTTTAGGAATTTCTTCTTGATTTCCATAAGACTAACAATTTAATACTAATATCTTAGTGTCTTTAGAGGAATATTTCAACTCTTCTGTTTTATTGATTCTGCCTTATAGGAATAGAATTGATTTCCTTTTACTTTCAAAATTATGGAAATTTTAATTCAGTGTAAATTATAGAAAATAATCTAATGCTCTCATCTTTTGTTATTATTGTATCTTATCATTATGATTATTTTTTCTTATCATTATATCTTGGAAATTTATGGCAATTTCTTTATAATTTTTTCACAAAGCCCAGACACTGTGGGTGGCATTATGGGAGGGAAAACTGTGACCAGAATATATTGTATAAAAAATTCTTTTCTTTTGTTTTCTTTCATATTTTATTTTTTTTATATTGAAAATAGATTCTTAATAATTATTTTAAAGTATGGCTGTATTAGTTTCTTAGTACTTTCTCAAAAGATATACAAAAAGTATGTTGTCTTATAGTTCCATATATAAAGTTATCAAACAACTCTTAAAGCTTTATTCACCAGTCTCTGCTTTTGGCTATTTATATGCTTCGTAACATTTAGCATTTCTATTATGTTCATAGTTTTTCTATACATGATTTGAAGGATATAAATACTTTTTTCTTTTCTTTATTTCTTTTTTTTAAGATTTACTTACTTTATTTACATGAGTGCTCTATCTGCATTTACACCTGCATGCCAGAAGAGGGCATCAGATCCCACTACAGATGGTTGTAAGCTACCATGTGGATGCTGGGAACTGAGGACCTCTGGAAGATCAATGGTCTTAACTGCTGATCCATCTCTCCAACCTCAGATACTGGTTTCTTAAATGTTATGTGTTATACATATTAGGATTAGGGGAGGTCCCCTGTTCTGGGACGGGTTTAGATCTGCACATAGCTCTTGATAAATAGTGTCATGCTAATGTCAATGACCTAGTTTTGATTTTTAAATATCTGATAAAGACAATTGAAAGAAAGTTCTTTAGTATATGGATGTTGGAACCAAAAATATTCAGGTATGAATTCTAGTTATAAAATTTATTTTAGAATCATCGTATTATAAGAAAAGTTGATATTCATTAGAATTTATATCACTTATAAAAGTTCTGCCATGTCTTATATAGAATCTGTCTTTTATTTTATGAATTTTGCTAGGTGAATTTTCTTTTTATTTAATTATCAATGTTTTATTTACAGAGTTATAGCAATTGCTTCTGGGTTACAGACATGTGAGTAGTATGTACACATAGCATACTAGATGAAGTTACATTAACTTAATAATGTACCTCTGTAGTTTCTTATTTTCCATATGTACAATCACACAGCTTCCTTCCAATGTCACATGCTTTACTTCTTTGGCTCCTCTTACTGCTAGGAGGCTTTAAATTGTTTAGCATGTTTTGAAACATGTTTAACATGTTTTAACCTTTCATCTTGAGCATTATTTGTAGGCATTCATCTGTTTTAACGAAGCTGTATTCTGTTACTAATTTACTGAAAATATCTAATAAATGATGAATTCTATCAAATTCTTCCTACATGTATTAAATGATTGTATTATTTTGTCTTCTGTCACATGATAATTTTAATTACTATTTTTTACAGGTTGAAGCAGCCCCTGCCTTTTCAATTACAGTCCATGATCATCTTGCTGTTGGGTGTCACGGTTATGCCGTGATGAAATCGTGTACCAAACAATTCTCACTCGAATTATGTATCAGTGCCTTTCATTTAATCTTGAACATTAGTCCCTGAGTGAAAATTATGAAATAATGAATTTTAACTGCATTCAGTTTTATTGTGAACATTTATTTCCATTTTACTACACTTAATGATGTTGGGGTGTATTTACTTAAAATTCTAATCATAGATTGGCATTTATCTATGGTTCGCTCTTTGTAGAAAAGTGTATGTTCAAAACTTTTCATATTCTTGATTTATTAAAATTCATTTCACATAGCTATACCAGGTACACTTAGTCCACACACTGACTAGTGCTTTTTCCTGTTTTTAGACCTTGTATGTTTGAAATGTACCCATTGTTCCTAGGAATATAAGAGTTTGCTCAATTGCTTTTGTTTCTTTTTATTTCAGCTAATCCTACTAAAAAATAAAAGGACACAGCTTCACTGATTTTCAAACTGGGTATTACAGCTACAATGTATGGAGTTGATTGAATTCTATTTCTTTTGTATCGTATCGAAGCTTCTTTATATCCAAATGCTCACAGAGTATTTTCATTAAATGAAATTTAAAAGATGACCAGTCTTCATCATGTTTTTTTTTTTTTTCCTTAAAAGTGATGAATGCCTAACACTATTATTTGGGGTTTATGTTGTAATTTTTATGGTTTTAGAACAAATATTCAATTTCCTTTATGTTTTTGTAAATATTATTTTATTACATGTCTCGGCATTTTCTGTTTGCTGATGTTTTGGGCTTCCCCAGTGGAAGGTCTAGGATTTTAGGGTAGCTCTGTGTTTCAACTATCTACACCTACTGCAATTTCTTCTGCAATTTTTATCTGTATCTGTTTCACATTTGGGTGATTTCCAACAGTTTATTTTCTATCATTAACATATTTCCGCAATAGTATTTATTTTTATTTTGTATTTTAATCATTGCTGTATTTTTGTCATGCCTCCCTAATTTCTGAGTCTTCTTCATGTATTGATTATTCATCAAAAATCAAATTCTCACTCCCTACATGTTCTAGTTGTCACGATAATAACCATAATACTTGTTCCATGTGTTTGATATAATCAGTGAATCATGTAACCTGAATAAAGTTTTTGATTTTTATCTCTATGTGGTTTAGTGCCAATTTTAACTTTAAATATGGTTATTTTAATTTTTATTAGATATATAAAATGACTGTGTTATTAGAAGTAATGTGTAAATTTGTATTTATAGTCTTATCTTGACCTAAGTATCTAACAATCAGGACTCTTGATATTAGAATTGATAGTATTACTATATGCATTTTGCTGGCTAGAAACCTATTTTTTTCTAATTTTTTATGTACTTAGGAAGTAATAGTACTTCACGTTCAAAATAATGCTTTAAAGTATTACCTACCTGAAGTATCTAGGTTCCTGAATAGGTGACTGTGCTTTAGATAGTGAAATGTATGCAGGCTGAAGGTGGAGAGCAGGTCTACTCGACAAACCTATGTTTACGGACAGAATACGGAACTTCACCTTGTTTAATCAGCTCGGCCTTAGTTTTCTGTTACATGCAGTAAAACTCAAACTTTATTTGATCCCATTCCACGAAACGTAAAAATGCTGTGAAGAATTACCCTTAATTGGAGTGTACTGATGCACACTCACAACTGCAGCACTCAGAAAACAGAAGCAAAGGATCAAGAATCTGGGCTGAGTGAGAACACATCTTACAAAAGAATCACAGTTGCTCAGAGAAGAAGCACCATTGAGTTGCAGATTGTGGCATGAGTGTAGGCCAATGACCATATCTTTCAGCATGTCTTTACTACTTACTACATACTACACAAAAGTGTAGTATGATTCTATACTTTCTGTTCAGACACTCAATAGCAACTTAGACCAGAGTTCAGAGATTTTGTTTTTAACATGCAAAATAATGAGTAGTACAAGCAAAGGGAGGAAGGTAGATTAGTAGCAGATCAATACCGGGATAGTGAGAAGAGGAGAACTACACTGACCCAGGAGTGGTACTATGTGTTGTAACAGAGTCTATTAGTTTTTAGTCATATAAAACCATACCTTTTATTACTAGGTACTCTGAATGCCATTTTGGGAGTGGGGATAGATGTAATGCTTTCAAATCATTCCCCCCAACAATCACAAATGAGCAGGTACATCACTGTGATGCTTGGCTTTCTAACCACAAGGGATAACACTGAGGATCATTTTCACTGAATGATCATTATTCTTACTTATTTCCTCCATGTAACACTGGACTCTACATTCCAGGTCTTGACACATGCATTTCATCATCAGCCATTGTTCATCTGTTCAACAATATATGTGTGTGTGTGTATGTGTGTGTGTGTGTGTGTTGTCAATCTCTGACAGAGAAATACTCCTTTAAATATTAAACCCTGTAAAGGATGTTATATATTTAAGAAAGATACCATTTTATGAAAAAGTTACTAACGAGTATTTCAAGATCAATTCTTATCATAATTCCCAAGATATTTGAGATACCATCCTATACTCTAGGTTCTGATAGATGCATACTATTGCATTAACGTCATTTTTAAATAAATAAATATGTTAATGAAGACTTGTATTAAAATAAACTATTAGAGGGTAATAGTAGAATACAGTTGCTATAAAGGGGGACATGGGGAAAACAGGTTGGGAGACTTACCTATGGATTGGGAAGGGACAGCAACACAGAGGGAGAAGGAAGACAGAGCTATAAATAACACCGAGCAAAACAGAACTCAAACAAAATATCATCACTTACAAAACAATCATATTCTAAAAGTTGTATTTATTCTTTATAAATTGATCCCTAAAATCATATCATACTAGTGATCAATGTTTCCTACAACTTCTTTGAAGAGAGAATTTATGGAATAGGATCAGAATTTGGATACTTTTGGTTATAGAGGAAATAGCTGTCTGCTGACGCTGTTTGACAACTTCATGTTGTTCCCAATTAAAACATGAAGAGCAGGATAAATAAATAAGTAATCAAAGGACATGGAGAACAGCAAGTTATGGAAGGTGAAAGGGGGCAGATGGGAACAGTTCCACTTTTCCAGTGTGGCTTGAATTGATCACAAGGCCATCAAGCAGGTATTGGCTCTGAGAAAAATCGGTCTAAGCAGAAAGATAATGAATTCGGTAAATTGCAAGTTTGCTTTCTACGTGCGAAAATTAAGTAGAATCACATTTTGGCACGACAAGCCTTGCAGTGTTTCAGCAAAGTAAACTAACAGCTAATTACACTTGAATTCAATATTTTGCTGCTACTATTTAGTCTGAGGACAATTCTACCAAGACTGTTGCTTCTTTTTTTTATGAACTTAGGAGAATGGTTTTATCTCTCTGCTGCAGCTCATAAAGGAATATGAAGTTTTACTATTTTATTTACCTTGTTTCATACGCATCTTAGGCCATGAGATATTTTGAGAATTTTGCCAGTCATTCTGACTTCTTAGTGGGAACATACTGATTCCTAGTTATTGGCCCTTATAATTAGGGAACTCTTAAGTCATCCGATTTTTCACTTATTTTACTTCTACAGATAACCTGTGTGTTTCGTTTGACTTTACACTTGAAAGGCTTTGTATTTTATATGTTGGTTTAAAAATGTGAAAATGTTTTCTATATTTCTATACAACATAGAGTATTTATATGTATTATATTTATATATATTTATATATTAGATATATTCATATATTATGAAATATGCAAAATATTTTCTATACTTCATACATTGTATCAGAGGTTCCCTAGAGTGATTGCCCATCATTTCTCTCCCTTGACACGTCGGTGGACTACATTTTTCATCTAGGCTTGCAGTTACACAGCTTAACTGTGTGACCATGTTTCTAACAGTAGTTTGATGAGGGGGGGAGGCACATGCAGCCCTTGTAGGATGCATTTCCCTTCTTTCTTGTTGGGAACTAGGGTGCTGTGTGATACCAGCAATCTGAGGTGCAAATGGCCTAGGAAGCCAAAGGGAGTTCCAGTTGAGACTGTAAAACGTTATGTTCCATAAAGTTCAGCACAGAAAGGCCTATTGCCACCTGTGCAAAGCAAGTTTTCTTGTAAATATTTGCTCTTTCCTATCAATTTTGAAGACACCTTGCTATAGAAGATAAACACAAATAGTCACTTGTTCTTTTTTGGTTTTAGTTAATTTCATATATCTGTTACTCTACGAATTTCCCCTTTTACTATTGGGCAGGAGTTTGACCATGTGCTTTATGGAGGCAGAATCGACAACTTTCCAATTCAGCTAGACTTGCTAGCCAACAGTTTCTTTTCTTTGCCTTCCCAGCTCTGGTATTATAACCGCGGAATGCCATGGCCAGCATGTTGTTAGTGCTGGAGTCCCAGACTCAGGTGCTGGGCTTGCACAACAAGCACGTCACTGCAAGTCATTTCCCTGACCCACTGATTTTCTTTATCCTAATTCCACAGTTTTGTTACTTTTGATGCTTTAATCATCCTGTCTATCTTCTTCTTCATTTCTAATACTTTATTCCAATGTGCCCCTTATGCTACTTATTCACGACTAACGTTACTGAATATTTTACTGTGAGCCAGCCTTTGAGAGATCTCCTTTACAAATGCTATCTGATTTCATCACTATCAACCACCGAGATGGGTGATTTTATTATTCTCATTACAGGTGGGGAGACAGATGTTTCATCTGCTAATATAACTTGCTCAAAATGAACTGAACTGGTTAAAAATAGAGTTTCTAAAGGAAAATTAAGCTGCCACAGTCTATAACCTTTTTTTTTCTGCGTACGCTAACTTGTTTGTCCACATCATATACACAACCAAAAATCCTTGATTTATTTATATTTTGCATTGTCGTTTGAATAAAGCCTAATTTCTTCAGTGATAAGAATATTTATAAATGTAGAGCCAAAATTTAATATCTTAATTAGCTGATATTTGTTGAATTTACTGATCTCACCTTCTTATAGGAGAGAGAATTAAGAAATACTTTATTGATAAAATCTGTGGAATGTTTGGCTAATTCCTGACTATAGATTTCACAGTGATTTAGCAATCTGCTATATTGACCCAGTACTCAGCGAACCTGGTTAAGACCACAAAATGATACTAGACTCCATCGGTCAGAAGACTTATGTAAATGAATACCTACAATTCTATGGGTATGTTGTAAACAATCCTGGAATTCTGCTCAGAAATGTTAAAGTCTACCTTTATTTATAAAGAGTAATAATCAAAAGCAACAGCAAGTTTAATAAGCAATAGCTTCCCTGGCCCTTTGCCCTAAGTGCTTAGGATGAATTGAGTCTTGGCATCTTATAGTATCTGAAAGATTGTAAAGAAAAGGAGATACAGAGCATGGCCAACAATTTATAAATTCAGCCATAAAAGCACATTAATTAAAGTTAGAAAGCACAATAATAGGGAAGTAAACTTGTGGATTTTTAAGTTCCATCATTGGTAAAGCAGTCCTCAATTTCTTAAGATCACTAGTTCTGTATTCCATCAACTTTTGAATAAATGTGCACAATCTGCAGTGCACAGAGTACAGATACAACAAGTTAGCATACAGTGCCACGTAAATCAAATGATAAATTCCTTTCTGGTACTTTCAGTGATTCGTTTGATGATAAATTACTGTTTCACTCGAGTTTCCCACTGAAACGCAATACAGAGATTACCTTTATTGCCTTTTGAAAATTTAATGTATAAGCAAAACTGATATATCTCACACTCTTAGCAAGATCAGAGATTTTGAATGCTACTTCTATTCACAGTTCCTTTATTATTTAGTAGATTTTGATAAATAATCATTTTTTCCTTAAAAAATTTGAAATGTTAAAATATTTTGAGAATTAATTTCTGATTTCTGGTCGGATCAGTGTGTGTGTGTGTGTGTGTGTGTGTGTGTGTGTGTGTGTGTGTGTAAAACTCATCCATATATTTTCTGCTGGGAACCTGGTGTGAGATGGTGTATGATCTTATGATCTTCTTTTACATCTGTTACCTGATAGCACGAACTTAGTTATTCAGGATTTCTATAACATTTAAAAATAAAATATTCAACAACAGACATAATATTTAACTAAGCAGTAGGACAAACTTGTCACTTAAGAATTCAAAAGTTGGATCTGGATAGTAGCTCAGTAGTTAAGAGGACTTGACCCTCTTGCAGAAGATCTGGGTTCAGATCTCAGCACCTACATGGCAGCTCACAGCCTTCTGGAACTCCTGTTCCAGTGGATCTGGCACCTTCTTCTCGCCCCTATATGTAATAAGGCAGACACATGGTGCACATAAATACGTGAAGGCAAATATATACATCAAAGAAAATTGAACAAACCTTGAAAAATATTCAAAAAAATAAGTGAGTCACTGTGTATAAGTTGAAATTTTACAAAGGTGACCATCTTACACATAACAGATTAGTTTTGAATTACCTCTGCTTCAAGAGAAATAAGGCTTTTATCCTTCACAAAAAAGCTGTGTATATTGTTTATTTTCTCTAGAAATATGAACATTTATAGTAACGGCATACCTACCTTAGGCCTTTAATAGCATTCTTTACTTAGGCAGGACCTTGGAACTAGGTTTTATTTGTAAAGAAAGTAGAAGATGGGATATGCTAATTAACATGACATATCATTACCTGGCTAAAAGATTTTAAGGAGAAAATAACATAATCAAGTTCTTTTCCTCTGCCCTGTCCTGTAGTAAAGGGATCAAGAGGTAACAAAAAATCCCTAAAAATAAATATAAAGGTTGAAATGTGATAGAGTAAATCAAATGTATTGAGATATAAAATTAGTTCGTTTGTTTATTAGTGACAAAAGACTTTGTCTTTTCTTAGGAAACCCTTATTAAGTTGGTTAATATTATTATATAAAGGAATAAATATATTATTCCACAGTATATTCAGCATTTGTCATAAGCTGCCAACTTAGTCTATCATGTGGGGGTGTGTACAAATATGATTCGAATTAAAACAGTAACAGAGTATACCTTGAAATGGATAAGTGAATATATGTTAATGCACATCACTCTTTTCCATCAGACTTATTAAACACCTAAAATATAATTTTAGTTCTAAACCTTTTAAAAGAAAGATTCTTCTATGTTACAATTTTTGGCATCTGTGCTGATGTGCTTGAAGCATCTCAGCTATCAGTGAAGCAGGCCTGCTCATATCTGCAGCTGGAATGGATCTGCCTCTGTAAAAATGGGAAACAGCAGCTGCAGGGAACAGAAATTGTGCAATTGATTTGATTTTGCAAAGCAAACACATTCTTCGTGTTATGATTTAGCTTGCTAATTAAGCCTTGCATAATCAAAGGAACCATGGAAGAAAGTAATTCTGGATTGAGCTCAAGTTCTACAGCTTCTGAGAGCCTTTTAACATTTTCACACTTTCAAGAGGAGGATATCGAAAGTAAATGCTTCTGAAGGCAAAAGAGTGATTTGCAAATAATGGCCCACTAGCTGCTAGTATCAGACTCCTCTGACAACTGAATCAAGAGAAAAGTCAAGAAGAGTATTATCACTGGGCCTGGAACACCTGGGTCTTAAGAAACAGGCAAAGCAATAACACTACTTTTTTTTTTTTAAATTTTGTGTTTCATAGCACATATGAACAAATTCATTACTAAAAGTCATTTGTAAATACCTTAGGTTCTGTGTACCATATGCTCTCTGATGCAATTATTCAAGTTGTTTTTTTAGTAGGAAGGCAATTATGAACAATATATAAAGAAGTGAGTGTAGCTGTGTTCCAATAAGTTCATTTTCAACAACAGGTGGTGGGTGCTATTTTTCATTCCTCAGTTTACTTAGCTCTCAGAAATACGAATGGCAGGGAGTGTGGTAATAGAAATGGGATTTATGTCACCAAAGTAACTGTGTCAATACCTAATATGTACAACGTAGAGAAAATACCATATATATGGGAAATGTATCTCTCTCTATATATATGTATATATGCGTATACATATTATACTCAAATATATATATATTATATGTAAGTACATATATATTATACTCATATATTCAGAGAGAGAATATACAGGGCACATTTTCTAAAGAATACGGAAATAAGGACAAAAATGTTAAAAGTGCTGTGACATTTTAACAGCTATGTTAGCCAAATCATTAATTATACTTATAAGTCTCATGATGGCATTTCAAATATATATATATATACATATATGTGTATATATTTTTATTGAATATTATGAGCTGATAACTGTTCTGGTGTTAGTACAAATAAGTAACTATTCTTGGCCTCCAGAAGCTTTCGATTGTTTAGTTATGAAATACATACACACTTTCTCAAAACTAGAAAAATCATAACTGAAATATTATATATACATATATCTCATACCAATGGCATGGAAACAAATGCCATTAAATTGGGAAGGAAAATAATTATAATCTATTGTGGTAAGGAAAGACCTTCAGAAAGCATAGACTTTGAAAGAAGAATATTATATATTTAGCTTAAATTTATAATGGGGAAGGAGAATATTATTTTAGATGGTTTCAAACACTTCTCACAGCTAATTGTGGGAAACTTCAAGGGGGCTTACTGGAGATAAATTGTTTCAAGTAGATGAGCGCCCAATTGAATAAAGAGCTATGAATATCAGAAAACATACTTCCAACTCCATTCTATTGCCAATGAAGAAGTGGTTATTGAGCAAAGAAGAAATTACACAAAAGCTTCTTAAGGTGGTGGCTGCTACAGCAGAGATTTTGAAATATGATGGACCCAAAAGAGGACAGAAGACAGAAATAATTGAGGGATATGGGAATGGCATCCAAGATCAGCTGAGAAGAATGACAGTAGAACAATGGTAAGCCCAGGAAGTCTGACGTTTCATCTCCAAAGCAATGGAGAAACAATGGTCACAGCACCAAGCATTTCACTTGCTTTATGCAAAATAACTATTACAACTCAGGAAGCATTCTAGGAAACAGGATTTGCTTACATTTGTATTTCCTTTTACAAAAAGAAATGAAAGAATTGTGAAACTTCAGGAATTCAGTATGAAGCGCCTTGTATACCACAGCAGAGGTGATACAGGTGAACAAGTCCACAGCAACAATTTGGAATTTAAAAAAAAATGTGCAAAATAATAAGATAAACACAATTCTAAAGATGATTTTAAAGATGGACAGGCCAAGAACTTTAAGGTTATGCTATTTTATGTGGTTGCTTTCAAATCAGGACTGCCTCCATTGTGCATCTGTGTACTATTTTCTTTAGGCTTATTTTTTTTTTTTTATGTAGTACTAGAGTAAGGATCAAGCCTTTGTCGGTGCATAAATGGTCAAACACTGAGCTACATCTCCACTTGCAGTCAGAGTGGTTATATCTCAAACTGACCAGCCGCAGGCACCGGTGAGGACTCAGAGAAAAGAAGTTTTTCACTGTCCGTAGCTATGTGATTCAGTTCTCATGACAGAAAACAGTATGGAGTGCCTTCAAACTTTAAATAGAAATAAATGCTGCATGATCAGTTGATGTGACTGTGGGTTTCACATCCAAAAGCCATGAATTCGGGGTTGCAGAGGTGGCTTAGCCAGAAAGTCACTTGTCATGCAAGCCTGATGACTGAGTGAATCTGTTACCAGAACCCACATAAAGTGGATGGAATGAAACAACTTTCCTAAGTTGTTTTCTAATGTTCACATATGCACTGTGGTGTGCACACATGCGTGCGCGTGCACACACACACACACACACACACACATACTTTGCATACACATAGAATAAGTCATAAAGACATTAAATAACAAATGTTCACATTTGTTTTTGTTCCATAACTTTTCACAGTAGCCAAGAATTTACAACAATCTAAGTGTCTGTTAGATAGATAAAATATGATGCATATGCACAATGAAATACCATGCACTGGGTGAAATATTTTCACTTTCAGCAACATGGATGGAAGAAGATGTCACTATGTTGTAAGAGATAAAATAAGCACATGGTCTGATAAATTCTTGAAATCTTAAAAAGTTGCTGTCTCAGAGGTTGAAAATGGAATGGTGGCTACTTTACCCTAATGTGGGGCTAGTATGGGTGCAGGGGGTATGGGGAAAGACTGACTAACAAGTATTAACTTTTAGTTAAGAACAAGCTCTGGTGTACCACTGCACAGATTCATCAGTAGAGATGCACATTGCTAAACACTGTAAAGGATTTGATAGTCTTCACTAGTAAATGTGTGAGGAACAGAAAAGTATAACCTGATTTGCACATTGAGCAACATCCACGTATATAAGAACGTCACAACTAATTGCGTTACACATACCACTCTTATTTCTATGCACAGATAAAATGAATTTGATTAACAGAGAAAACATGCTACATATACTCAATGGAAAATTGTTCAGACATGAAAGTATAGCATCTTGTCATGTGTAGCAATGTGGATGGAAGCAAACATCACTTGATTGGGTGAAATAACCAAGAGCAGAAAGATAAACGTCCTAGCCTAGGATTCCATTCTTATACTAAATACCAAAACTACTTTTAGAATTTCAGAGTAGAATGGGGGTTATCAGAGTCTGAACAGTAAAAGAGATAGAGAGGGACTCAATCTTTACAGTTATAGTGTAAGAAAGAAGATAGTCTGGGGACCAGGCAATAAATGTACTAATATTTCAAAATTCGGAGGAAAGAATTTTGATGATTTTTCTCCATTTGAAAATAAATGTTTGGAGAGGTAGATATATGTACCTTGCTTTACATTTCATGCAGTGTCTTCATTTATAGAAACAGCACACAGTATCACGACTCTATAATAACACATTTTAATGCTTATGTCGGTTCATTTGAATTAATAAAAGTGCTTAAAAAAGAAATTGAAAATGATTTCTGTTCACAAGAGTGGGAGTGTATAAGAAATCCTTACTTGCAATATTCTACACAGAATGACTACTTCCAGCTACAGATACACAAGTTGTGGTACCCACCATTTCTTGTCTCTGTCCTGTTTGCCCTTAATTTGATCTACTTCAACCCCTATCCATAGAGATAAGCCAGATGGTTTGATCTTTACAGTTACCTTCCAGCCATGCCTCACAATGCTATTTTCTGCCATGCATGCCCATCTTCATTGCTTCTGCTTCTCAAGCATGGTGATTCATCATCTCTGCAAATGCCACCCTGCTTGACAACCTCATGACAACCTAGCCTCTACACTCACGCTGCATAGTGGAGAAGTGCCAAGTCCTGCTGCAGTGACTGCTCACAGACTGGCTTTGTACACTCATGATGGGCCAGCATTCCCATTTTATGGTGCACTGGTCTTAGACATCTTTTCAATATTGTGTTTCAAATGAACAGATTTATCAGCATCTTTAAGACTCAGAGACCTTCCACAGTGACATTATGACTTCTTCATTGATCCCTGTTCTGCCTCAGAGAGTTGTTTATGGGATGTTCTTTCTCCTGTTTTTGTAATAATTGCTTTACCTCTTTAGCATTAACTGATACCTTTGCTGACCACCAATTTTAAACACCTGACAGATTCCCACTGTGCCACATGTCTTCTCCTTACTTTTATGATTTGTGATTGCCTAGATCTTTATAGAAATGGTTTTAAAGGAAATTATATTGCATCTCCAAAACCTCTGCACAAATCAAATTTTTTATTTCAATTATATCCCTAGGCATCCATACAATGCTCTAGTAGATAGGGCACCATGGGCTTTGTAGACATTATAACTCAATGGCAGTGAAGAATTAAACAGGTTTCACTAATCCTTTTTTCATGGACCAGTTTTTAGGATTGAACGTATTTTTCTAACAAGTCAAAATACACCTAAATTTGCAATTCTAGATCTTTCATTAAAGTTGTTATTTTAGATGCAGTTTGAAGATTTTACAGTGTTGTCTGGATTTGAATGCAGAAGCACACAGTATTTTCTCTTTCTCGATACTTGTTCAGGAACCACTGTAATACAACGTGGGAATGAGGAAGTGAGGACAGAGATGAGTGGACGAGACAGGTATGTGACAGAGTGATCAGGGAACTCGTGCAGGCTTATTAGAGAGAAGAACAAAGACGATGGGCCAGATGGTCATAATACAAAAGGTGAAAATATTTTGATGTATCCTTTGTCCTTCTTGTACATATTTTGCTCCAAACGTTTCAGACAGTGGAAAATATACTGATCATGTGATGAGCACAGCAGCCAGCTTAACTAAAAAAGCAAAAGTCACTATGTGATCCAATCCTATTCAATATTCTCCTTCCGTGCAGTAGATGCCAAGTTATGTTTTTCATCTGTAATTATCAAACACTTTCTTCTCTTATTAGCAAATACACACGTTTCTTTTTGTTTTATTTTATAAGTTAAGTTGTTATTTGTTAAGTCATTTATTTTCATGTCTTTATAATAAGTAAATGTGGTACAGCTCTTAATGGCTATGGAACTATTTCTAAGATGCAAGCTACTTTCTATAGTTTATTTAAACATTACAGCCAGCAGTGAAACTTTATGATACTAGTATTTTATATAGTATGTAGTCATCTTTTGTATCTAAGGAGGCTATGAAAATGTATATAAATGACAACAGTGCCATTTTTATTTTTAAAAATTACTAGACATTGTGGACCAGTCTAGAGTAAATATTATAAATAGTGATGGTTTTAATTTACATTTTATTGTCTACCAGTGATGTTAATCTTTCTGTGACACCTTTGAGTTTAGGAGCGTTATCCTTTCAGCTGCTGATAGTTTTTGTTTAATATAGCTTGTCAAATTCATAAACTTCCCACTGGGTAGGGGATATTGAGGAGATATGGGAGAGGGTTGAAGTGGGAAAATGGGTAAAGACATGATCATATTTAATTGTATAGGTGTGCGAAATTCTAAAAAAAAAAAAAAAAAGATACGTGCCTTTTCTGATCCCTCATGCTGCTTTTGTCTTTGTTTTGTTCCAGGACTTCTATTTCATTTGGGTTAATTTCATTCTTCTGTTTCTGTATTTTTCATGTGTGTGTGTGTAAAACAATAGTAAAAAAGGCTACGTATCTGAGAATACTAAAGGTGAAAATGGGAGGGATTAAAGTGAAGAGGACAGAATAATGGTCTGAAAATGGAAAGGGAAGGGGAAAATAATCTAATTATATTTAATTTATTAATTAATTAAGAAAAATATGTTCAACTTGATATTAATTATTATATGTAGAATCTGCAGACACAGAGGCATGAGTGTAGTAGCTTGCTATAATTTAAAAATGAATTAATCAAATGCCTCCTTAGATTCTCATACTTCATAGATAATAGACTAATAAAACTAAAACAGGCAGTGTTACAAATGACAAGAATGAATTTGTTTTTATTCTTAAAGGCCAGTCTACTGCTATTATTCATTTCCTTGAGTTTAGAAAGAGGTGGCAAGAGGACAAAGAGCTTGGAAGGAAGCTCAGTCTCCAGGCGTACAAAGATTCTACTGGGCCTTTTCCAGCTATTAACCTCTTTTAGACCAGAAAGAAAAGGGAATGCATTTTATCTGAGTACAACCTGCTCTGCTAATATGATGTATATTTATATGATCATTGAGCTGACAGTACTGAATTAAATGGAAATCCATTTTAGTGAAAGAGAGGAAAATATCAATTCAATTAATAGAACAAAGTCAAGTAACAAAATCATACGCAGCAGAAAAGTCAGAAAAGAGACAGAGAAATAATAAAATAAGTGGAGTGATTGCAGAAATTTAAAGCCTTTCAGTTGAAATAATGGGGCAGACAAAGAATAGGCCGGCTAAGCTTTGTTAAGTCTTCAGTTGATGCTGAGCCACACAGCTGTGCCTTTTCCTTGCCTTACCAACTGGACTGCACACCATCTCTAAAATATCAGTATAATTACGATATATAAATAAAACTGTTTTAATTCTTTGTACCACTATGGCAAGCATTGGAAATATCCATGGGGGAATATCTGGTCTGTTGTTTGATTAAAGGTTTATTAGTACAGCTACATCCATTAATTTATATGTTATCTATAAGGCCATCATACTCAATAGATCAATATGCATACTTAGGACTGAGCTGAGTGTTTATGACAGAGTCCACCTGGCTTGAAAAGTATACATGCTTATACTTATCTCTTTATAGAAAACGTTTGCTAATGCCTGGCCTAAGGGATGCCTGTGCAGAGCACTTGGAAGACTTTTATTTTCAGACAAAGGCAAGGAATATCTGAAATTTTCTCAATCTATCCATCTAAAGAATGATTTGATGATGACTAACCTAGACCTTATTTATTTATATATTCTTTCACTTTTTGATATTAAGATATTATATCATTTACTTCTGTTTATATTTGTATATTTGTAGAAATATATTTTGTATTCCTAGATATAAAATATTACTTTCCCAGTCTATATAATGTGTGTGTGTGTGTGTGTGTGTGTGTGTGTGTGTGTGTGTCTGTGTGTGTGTGTGTTTTCAGTGATGATGGTATCGGATAACCAAACAAATTAGTGTGTTCTTTCCTGGAGATTTTTTTTTCTCCTCTCAGCCTTCCTTAGTTACTTGTATTTCTCTGTCAAGTTCTGAGGTTGTATGGTCTCCTCTTTCTACTTGAGCATGTCTATGTGAGTCATCCCTGTTCAGGTCATTGAGACTTCATGGGTATAGTTTCCCTGACATATCTAGGACACAGGATCTCACCATGACTTCTTGTTCCTCTGGCTCTTACAATCTTTCCACTCCCTCTTCCACCATTATCCCTAAACGTTAGGTGCAGGAGTTGTGTTATAGATATGTAGAAGCTATTTTTTTATAATAAACATTAGCATCATCATCATGAAGGGTGTTTCCATTTCTCCAGGATGAAGGTGATCATAAGAGTAAAAGTTTATCCTGACTTCTAAAGCTATAGCTTTATTTATTTATTCTTTTATTCGTGCATTTTCATTTGCACTAGCTTTAATGAAAACTGGATGTTTTCCTTTCTTGATGTTTTTATATTCAGCAAGTATCTAGTGATAATCGAGTTGTGTATTTTTTCATCTTAGTATAGGACCAAATACCACCTCAACGATTTGCTTATTTATAAAGTTATGATTTTTTTTACGCATTGTTTTTAATAAGTTAATGATGTACCAGCATCTTCTAATAGGCTTCCATTAGTTACGGCATCTCTACCCTTTGAGAGTCTCTCAACAAGATTCAAGGGACTAAATATTTCCACAATCACCTACAACAGAAACTGTCCTTCCTTGCAATCTTTTCTTGATAAAGTGTCCAAGCCCTTTTTCTTCTAAATGTGGGAATCACAGCATAGCTCACAAGAACAAAATCTATCTTCCAAAAATAACCCTCTCATCCTCAATTATTTTATACCATTGCAATATGTGAGAAGTTTATGCATGTTTAACTAGTTCTCAGGAAAGAGTGGAAATACATGCATAATAATCTTTCTCTGAATAAATCTGGTATCTCGTATGCAAAAGTGGAGGTTCACAATAAAACCATATGAGTTCCTTTTAAACATACCATGTTGTTGCCTACTGTGTGGCAAAGCATGGGTCAAGAAGCATTCCATGTTATTAAGTGACTGCTACTGAATTCTTGACATAAGAACTGCATTTGTTCTGCCTATGTTTCTCTTTAAAAATATCCACATTATAACTTCATGGTTAGAATTTAATGAAGATAACATATACGAATGCTTCTTTGGATAGGGTGCCAGACACAATTTTAATGCGTATTTTCTCCCATATGCACATGATAATATATTCACAAAGCCTTTCTATCAGAGATCTTAACTTATCGTTTGTAGACTGAGCCTGGTGTGCAGTGATAACTCACTTCAACTTGTTCTGGAAACCTTCTTTTCACACATGTTTGATCTGGATGCCTACAACAGGCCACATGAAAATGTGGCCCCCAAAACAACACCCAAAGTTCCTTTTCCCTTTTCCCTTTCTCCAGCAATAAAGTTACCACTGTGTTATGCTTGAGTAGAAATTCACAGTCCTTGAATTCTCAAATGGTGTCCTGCTCCTAGCTGCTGCAATTCTCAGTCCTTAGCTCCCTTCTCTCTGTCATTCAATTGAGGCCATAGTTGCTTTGACAATTCCTTGAACATGAAGGCCTCAGCATGTTCAGACTTCTCAAGAGCTACTCTCCCTGTGCTGAACAAGTGTCTCTCAGCTATCTTCCCAGTTTGACTCAGTGCTGTTTTATTTATACTCTTGCTAAAACCAAAGCATGACCACAATAGGGAGCCTTGATTGACCATGCTACCTATTAGTTATCTTTAAAACCTCTATCTTGAAATTTAGATTTTATGTTAGGAAAAACATAGTTATCCATCTACAAAGAGTTGTCTGTATATTGAAACTATAATCTTTTAATGTTAAGACTCATTTCTTATCTTTAATAATTTATTTCATAGTAATAACAGCTCCACTAAGACACTATAAATTACTAGGTATCCGGTGCTACTGGACCAGACAGTTTGCCACTCAGAACAACAGAAAGAGATATTAAGACCATTCCTAAGTAGATGTGAATTAGTATTGGCCTCCTAGTTAGCATCAACCTGGATCCAGATAGTAAATAACCTACAAGGGTTACAGAGAACATGAGAAAACAAGATGACTAGACCCACCTATGGAAGGCTGGGATGAAACATGTGAAGGTAGACAGAATCCTGCCCTGGAAGGATAGCTTCAGGATCTAGGATCCCTAACTCTATGCAGGCTGGGACTGCAGGAGGGAAAGTTGAATATGGGGTGACCTTGCCCTTTAAGCTAATGTGACTCAACCAGTATCTCAGCTTCTCAGTAACTAAACAATTTTCCCCCCTCTCTGTTTTTGAGAATGACCTAAAGTGAAGACTAGAACCTTTCATGACAGACTATAAATGTGTCAGAACACATGCAAGAAAAACAAGGATAAAGTAGGAAAGCATTTTAATTTCTGATATTCAAAGTCAATATGTGAGGAGAAAAAAGATGCTTCCAGTGAGTTAAGGGAAGATTCAAAGCTTGTTACCTCGGAACAAGAGAGTTTCACGTGGTAATGATCAGTCTAGAATGTTTCCTGAAGACTGAAAATAAGGACTAGATGCTCACTGAGTGTGTCAGGTAGGGCTGCGACATTTATTTGGTTCCTGAAACCATCAAGCAAATTTAAAATAATTTTCTAAGATGGAACACCTCCATGATATCTTGTTAGGAGATTCAAAGTTTGGAAATACAACTTCATCTGTCTAATCTTCTGAGGGAGAAAAAGTGGTTGTGTTAGCATGTAATCAAGAGGAAAAGTTTAGAAGAGCATGTTCGTAGCCAAATTTCCCACAGATATTTCTTTATATTAATGAGATGATCAGTCTTACTTCTTCCATAGAAACGTTTCTAGTTTATCTCTGGTATAACTGTGAGTAGTTTTAAAATCAGGCTGCTTTTTAATAATTTCAAGTTTAGAAAGCCTTACCCGACTCTTCCCTGTAATTATGATACTTTGGTCTACATTTGAATAAAAAAGAATTTAAATATTATTCCAAATTTTAAAAAATCTTATTGTCCATTTTTTTGCATCAAAATTTGACAATGTTCCTAACACATAGGTATGAAGTCATAAAAAACTGATACATAAAATAAGTAGGTGTTTATCAAGGAACTGGAAATCAAACATAAATCATGCTTCAACTTTGTCGACTTCAGTTATAGGAACCATATTTACAGAAATATTATTTATACATTTGAATGAATATACATTTAAATATAGTAAGCAATTGAATTGGAAAGAACTTAAAATCAACACAAATGAAATAGGACAACGCTTCTCGAGTTAAGCCATTGTTTCAGCCAGTCTCAGAGAATCAATGTGCATAGAATGGATGGTGTATGTGGGTCTGAGTAGCACTGAGTTTGGGGAAAAAGAAGCACATGCAAGCCTAGAGTACAGCAAACAGCATAACAAAATCAGTTTCTTCTACAAGAAAAATTCACACAGAGAAGAGCAGGCCAATCTCTCCGAAGGGACTGAACAGGGCATGTTTGCTGGTACAACAGAAGCAAAGAGCAGTTGGAGGAGGACGACAGAGAGAATGCCAGGCTGAAGGGTTTGAATTAATATGGCAGCCACCAGGGCACTCTTCCCTAAGGGTCCTTGAGTAGAAATGACATGATGAAAATGGTGCTCCAGAAGGATTATTCGAACAGCAGGGGGTCAATGGCCTGATGCAGTGAGGGAGCATTTACACCTAACTGCGGCCCTGAAACACTGCACTCTGCCACCCTAAAAGACCACAGTGATTAGGAAAGACTATTTTTGAAAAGGCCGGGTACTCAGGGTGGTATATTTCATTCAAGCTCTTGGCCAAGGGTTTCTTTTCCCTCTCTTTTCTCTTATCTTCATACTTTAACAAATGCCCTGCCACGGGCAAAGATGAGGAACACACTCATTTGTTTTCTACCTCTCGTGGCAGATTGATGGAAACTGGTATATTTTAAGTTACTTCTCTGTGTTTGCCTGGCAGGGCTTTAAAACTGTGACAGGGGCATTAACCTTAGGGGTGAGGAAGGGATTCTTACTTGATGCTCTCTCAGCTCAGAGCTTCTCCTCAGCAGGGAGGAAGCAAATCATGTACATTATTTGAAGCAATTTTGTGATTTATCCACCGGGTACTGACCTACAATCAAGTGAACTTTACTTAAAACCTCTGAATGGATTTTTAACTGCTGCTGTGGGGCAAGGGGAGAGACGTTCATGTAGCTACCCTCTCAGAAGCAAACTTGTCTAAAAAAAAGTTTTCCCAAATACCCTGGAAAAATACTGAATCTTTAACCTCAGATTGACTGCTCCTCTTTTCAAAGCTATAGGAAAATCTTAACTTCTTTCTTAACAAAACATAACCTGCTCTAGAATCTCACAAAAATACAAAGAGAGAATCCTTGGATTCTTTTTTCTTTAAATCTATATTACAGGATCATATGCTATTATAATTTCACATATAAAGATGAATTCACATAGAATTATACCCAGAGTTTGCTCAAATGAGTCTTAGCAGAGAATTGAAATGAGAAACGGTTTACGAATTTCAAATATTATACCGAGTTTGCTTATCAAATTATGACTCAAACTCTGCCATTCTGTTTATAAAAAAACATGAATTAATGTAGTGGATGTCGTGATGAATTAACTTTCTATTAGTAGTTTTAATTTGTTATTGACAAATTAAAATTGTTTTTATCCTGTTTTGGTTTCCAAAGCAACGGTTTAACATCTTGGGAGATTTGACTAAACCAACACTAAAATTTTATGTCAATTCATCTCCATCTTTACCATAAAGAAATGAATCAAAAACAATTTCATTTTGAACTTAAAAAAAAAAAAAACTGTTGCAGCTTGAGAATGGAGACATCCTCAGATGTCACAATACAGGATTGAGTAACAGGGACCCTGGAAGCAGCAGAGCTACTTCACAGCAGGATGCTTCTGGGCACTGTGTCAGGTGCTGTCCGTTTGGGGAATGCCATGTGGATTGGAGCCTGGCGGGCAGAGGATAGAGAAGGAAACAGGTAGCAGCATGGAAACTGACAAGCGTGTAATCCAGAGTATGATTGCTCTCTCACATGGCCACAGGTAAATTTTATGACCACCTGAGTGACTAGATAAAGTGGTGGATAATTGAGAACTTAACAAGAGCAGAGAGACTGAGCCGAGAAGGGATGCTTCATTTTCAACAAGGCCAAAAGGAATTGTTCATGTCTAGGCATTGGCCATAAATATAGAAATTAGAATGAATTGGAAAATAATAATAGTAGGTAGCTATTATTTATTGTTTTTCATCTACCAACTACTAATCTAATTGCTTTGCAGGGGATATAATTCAAATGTCACAGCTAACTATAGGTAGTTCATTAACATTATTATTTTTTTATATGATGAAACTAGAGTGCAGAGAAATGAAATAGCATGTCTTAAGCTCACCAAATTATACAGGATACAGATAGAATCTAAAACCAAATGAGCAACATGTCAACAATAGAAATAATTATATATCTATATGTGCATTTTTTATTTATTTAGCAAAGAAAATGAAAATTTGTGATATATATGATGCATATAATTTCATGTATTTATTTTTTGTTATAAATTATAAATGCCTTACTTGAATTATGTTTTCTATTTAAGTAAAGACACTTGTAAGTAGTAGTGAACTAGGATATTTAGTTGAGGCATTTCCTTGCAAAGTATTGAAGACCTGACTTTGCTTCCTTTAGTAAAATGTGAAAGGAAACATTTTCATTAAAATAAAAAGAACTTTTGAGCAACAGGAGCCAGGGCTTGATTTGGAAACTTCTCAGCCTATACAATGAAATCTGGGAATTGAGACAAGGTGTGAAGAGTTAGACCTTCCAGACAAAGTGGGGTGTGACTTGAGGATCTAGCTGATCTTATAGTCAAAAAAGCTCCAACTTAGATTTGGGGAAACAGAAATTAAAAAGCAGGACTCCTGGGATGTGGGGACTATGATAGGACCTTGATATATTTTGCTGATAACAGGTGCTATTGTTGGAGAAAAACTGTAGAGACTCTAGAGGTGACCCAGAGGACCGCAAGACTACCATAGGACCAGAAGATATAGGTTCAGTGTGATGAAAATCTTCACCATCTAGAGAGGACAGAGCCACTGACTCAAACCAAAATAAATGGGCACCTCATAAAACAGAACTGAGAAAACTAGGCCTAGAGTATGGATAGAGATGTCACACAAAGACACATTCAGATGCAAATACAAACATGGACAGATGATCAAGATCATCATTAGACATTAAAGAACTGCGAATCAAAACCACAAGGAGATATACCTGAAAAATCACAAGGCTGATAAAAGTTAAAAATGCTGATCACAAAAATGGTGTTGAAAAGTGGATTGTCCCAGATTTGATGTTTGTGACTAGGATCCCAGACTTCTATGTTGAGACCTTACCCCTCATGCTATCATGTTTCCATCAGAAGGGTCTCTGAGAGATACTTATTTCATGAAGATGACACTCTCATGAACAGATTTAGCTCTTAGTAAAAGTTACTGAAGAGAGATGTCTCCCTGCTTCCCCTACATGAAGACACAGTGAAAACTGACCATGTGTGCAACTGGAGCCAAACACTCATCCAAGATGCAATCTGTCCACACCTTGCTCTTGAACTTTCCAGCCTCTAAAACTGTGAGAAATAATTTTTTGTTGCTTATAGAACACCCTGGCTGTTTCATAAAGAAGCTCAAATGGACAGCCTTCACTTTTAGGTACCCAAGGGAAAAAGGATATGTCACTACATACACTTTTACTTTATACATGAATGTCTATGGCAGCTTTATTTATAATAATACAAAACTGAAAATGAGACAGATATCCATTAAGTATGAATAAAGAGAATGTCATATACCCATCGAATGGAATATTGTTCCATGTTTTTAAAATACACAATGGTATATAATACAACATGCATTAATCTCAGAATAATTATGTTGAGTCAAAGACAAAAATGAATATGAATTATATAATTATACTTACATAAAGCTATGAAAAATTCTAACCATAGTCACAGAAGGAGGTAAGTTATTACCATCAAGTGGGCAGGTAAGCAAGGAGATTGTAATTGCATAAGAATCAGGTTTTGAGAGTGATCAATTTTTGCCTTGGTTATGGTAATAATTGCTGGGCACATGCATATATCAAAATGTCATGTCAATTTCTGTTATTAAATACGTGTGAATTTTTCTGTACCAATTTTTCTGTACCAAGACATTATATCTCAAAAAATGTGGTTAGAATTTAGGCATGCTTTAAGATAGTGATGCAATAAGTCTAAATACATAATACATATGCTTTCCATCTCATTACGTACTTTTCCAAATAGCACCATAGTATAATAGCATCATATATAATATATTACTATAAATATAAATTGATGCATACAATTCTTCTAACTATATTTCGTTTCACTTAATAAGTTTTCATTTCGTTTTTAAAAACAAAATTAACAAAACAAATGTTTTGGGTGTTCAGAGAATCTACTACTTATTTTATAATTAAGAACAAGTTCTGTGTTTGTATTTAGTATAATTTCATGTTTCCCAATTCATTTTTATCTTTGATAACATTAGTTAAAAGTAAAACATTCATGATGGAGGGCTAGAGAAGTAGCTCTTCCAGGAAAGCACTTGCTTATAAGCATGTGGATATGAAATTGATCCTCATTATCCACATAAAAAGCCAGACATAGTGTCATTTGTTTGTAATCCTGGTGGTAAAGAGACAGAGACAGAAGGATCCCTTGGCCTGGATTATCAGCCAGTCTAAACTAGTTAATGAGTTTAGGCTAATAAAAGACCTTGTCTCACAGGAGTTGGCTACATTCCCAGTGATGACACCTGAGGCTATCCTCTGGCCTCTACACACTTGCACACATATGAACTGGCACACACAAACACGGGTATACACATATACACAAACACACACAAAGATGAAATTAAAAAAGAACACACAAAGAGACAGGTGATTGAGAAATATTTACTAATTCTTATTTGTGGAAGGGACTGCTAACAAAATAAAATTTGCTTTATTGACTCTTCCTTTATATACCTTTGGCCTGTATTGTTCAATGTTTTTGAAGCTCAACGTGAATTCACATTGATTAGATTTTGTAATCAATGGGCTACAGATGAGAATGATGTACACCCATTTCAGAACGCATCCGAACATCTCCCAGTGCAGTCCTGTATCTTTCATCTCTTTCCTGGTCTGAAATTGGATGTAAAGTGCCTACAACCTGACCCAAGGACTTAAAAGGTCATATAGCTAAGGATTTAGCCTAGCTCGTTAAGCATAGCTATGAGGTATCACGTTGCAGAAGGAAGTACGTCCTTGGATTTGGGTTTGGACGACAAAGAAAACAGCAGGTGTCACTTGTTTTCCCTTTCTCTGCGTCCTGTGTATGGATGAAATATTCACTCTACTTCCTGCTCTTGCTACCATGCCGTACCTTCCCAGACATTATGGACTCTCTGGAACTATAAGCTAAAAGAAACCCTTTCTTCCTTGGGTTGCTTTTGGTCATGTTATTTTATCAGGGCAACAGAAACATAACTAATACAATACTATGATGTGTATTAAATTTTAAATGAGTACATTGTGTCTCAAAATGTAGGTAGGCTTAAAGGGAAGCATGTAATAAATCCTAAACAAGAGGAATTAATTTGGACATTATTTTCCTAACCCATTCCTGTTATATTCTGACTCCTCTCATTTCTGTAATGTTGGAACACGGGAAAGGAGACACAGATATTAGAGAAGACAATAAGAGTGCCTTGAATGTATTTAATTAGACACAAGGCTGACTTTAGAGGTGACAGAAATCAATAGTTTTAAAATTGTTTACAAAGCTTTAATAAACAGAAATGGAATATTTGTCAATATTTTATGAATAAGCAGTAAGATGTATGTTCAGAGATATTTAAATATTTATTTCTTACAATGTAATGTTAAAGGGTTTATTTGTCTTTGTTGAGCAGGCTAAAATATATCTGATTTTTAATTGCCAATGAAAATACTAATTTAATATAACTTCTACACGGTCCAATAATTGTTTTATCAAAGGACTGGGGCATATCCCTGAGAGTACATATTCCACTTAAATGTTCCCAATGACTTGCTTTATTTCTTATTTTCCACGGGAATAGACATTTTGAATGCTGAGTCCTTACCATCTGTAGCCTCTTTTTTCCTATCTGATACATTGTACAGCACCACAGCCTGCTTTTCCAGGCAATGCATCATCCTGAAAGGTTATCTGTCAGTCATACATGCCCCATGGTGACAAGGCCTGAGCCACTTAGGCCTTTTAATTTCCTGATGACCAGACATGCAACACAGACAAGCTTGAGATGCACTCTGGGATTTCTGCAGAGAATTTCACTGTAGAAATCAATCTAGGCGATTCGAGGAGTAACCAGTATGTCAGAGAGGGCTCAAGTTCTACAGTTAGACCCAAGCTCTCTGCCATTTACTTGAGGGTAAATTGGAGGCAATTACTTTCTTACATGTCTGCTATCTAGAAACTGTGGTAACTTACAGAGAGATTATTAAACTCATACAGAGTAACAGGTTGATAATTTTAAAGAGAACCGGCACTTTTTTTTTTATTAACAAGTGTCCATCTTCTTTATTGCTTTTTAATTTTAATTTTATTTTGAGATTATAATTTAATTACATTTCTCCCTCCCATCTCTCCAAACTCTCCTAGATACCTCTTCCTGATCTCCTTCAAATTAATGACCTCTTTTTTCACTAATTGTTAGTGCATGTTTACATGTAAATTAACATTTGTAGTGAATGAATTTTCACAGGAGACTGCTCTTGGCTTTTTGCTGACCTAGGATTTTTCCAGAATACACTTGTCTAGTGACCAAGGGGCTCCAAGGTGAGAAAGGCTACTGCGTGCTGAACTATTCGGGGAACCCAAGCTGGCCCTCAAAGCTCATGATAGGGCCTGAGTCAAAATTACCATCGGATTGGTAGAATTTGGCTTAAAAACGTCTTTTATCGGATGCTCAGGATTTAAAAATACGTGCTGGTGAGGTGAGACAGCAGATAAAGACATTGCCTCTTAATCTGGTGACCTGAGTTCAATCCCGAGGGTATACATAACAAGGATATAATTAACTTCCAGAAATTATCATTTGGCCTACACATGTGATCTGAGGAACTCATAGGCCTCCTTATACACAGTAAACAAATGTAAAACATTACATATTGATAACAAAATTAATATGCTAACATTAGATTAAATTAGAATAACCTGCCATGCCAGGAACAAGTCATCTTTTTTGTCTGCTTTTCCCTTGGACAGAGGTGTGTTTCTTATTCCCGTTAAAGTTGCTGCTGTACTGAGGAATTGAGCCAATGATGATACGAACTTTGAAGTGGTTACAGATGAAGACTGGAGGAAGAAATCGCCTGTTACATTTTTAGTGCTTTAATATGCTTGCTCATTGCTTCAAATTTCACTTATATATTTCTAATACTCATTTGTGCTTTCATACTTAATCCTTTGTTTTCTAACAGCAATAGACAATGAAGTTGTGGCTGTGCTGCTACACTCATTCTAATACATTTTGTAACAAGTACATGTGGATACTACCTATTTGAAAGATAATTCATCAATAAGTATTAACAATTTGAAGCTGGTGTCATTCATTGTATATAAACACAATAGAATTGAATAGACTGTTATGAAAATCAATTCTATACACACATATTAATATGATTAATTTGTCATAATGTAGCATGATACATAAATGTTAAATATGAATATATATGTGTGTGTATATATACATGTATTTTTTTCAGGACTTTGTTTTTTATTTTCTTTATATGTGCATGTGTGAGTCTATATTTATATGTTTGTGTGTGTATATGTACATATGCGTGTGTGAGTATACACGGAAGCCAGAAGAGGGTTACAAATATTTTGGGGCTAAAATTAAATATGGGTTGTCGTTAGATATCTGATATGAGTACTGTGATATGAACTAAACTTTTTATGACTGTGCAACATGCATTCTTTGCCGCAGAGTTATTTCTCCAGTTCCATGGATATATTTTATATTGACTATACACTGTCTAAAATGTACAGATGCAAAACTATAGTAACTCTATACTTACTTTTTACTTTACTTATTTTTGATTTATGTTTCAGAGTAAGCATTATATCCATATATATGTATATATCTTATATATACATATATATAATGTTTTATGTAGTCAAAGAACAAAAATGCAGAGGAAGTACATATTTACAGTAGGTTATTAACTTTTTATCTATTAGCCTGCATATTCTTAGATGTACATTACATAAGCAGTAAGTCAAAGATACAACATGGAGATGTCAAAATAGTTCTGAATATTTTGTTTCTGTGAACTTGTATCTGCTACCTTAGCTTGAATTTGGGTTTTTCAGTCCTTGACCTAGATGGAGTCCTTCCATTACAAACTCGGTCTTTCTATTTAGTATATTCTAACTAAATTCTAAAACTGTACAACCAGGCACAATGAAATCTCAATGGCAGGCAAAAGCAGAGGGGTTGCAAGTGTGGAGCACTCTGGTCTACATGGAGAGTTCTAAGACATCCCGGGTTTTATTGTGAGACTTTCCATTAGGAAACAAACAACCCAAAAGTGTTTGGGGGGAGCGATTAAATTGCTTACCAAAATTCTATTAGACTTTACACCTTTCTAGATTTCTTCCTATCTCTCTAAATGAATTTTGTAAAATATTATGTGTCTTATTTTCTAATTCTTCGTTCTCAATCCCCACGATTTAAATTTCTTCAAAATATTTCTCTCTACCCCTTGTATGTGCAAAGACCAGGGTTGTCTGTCAAACTATTTATTGGTAAACTCCAAAATAAAATAAATGCATCTTGAGAATCTTCAACATAAGTTTAAAACTAGACCTTTGATATCTGTGCAAAATAGTCTTTTTTAGCTTTCTTCTGTATAGATGCCCATTACACATCAAATTCACAAAACCCCAAAATCCAAACCAGCAATCATATTTAAGCTCTTTTTTGACTCTGAAACTCACTGTTGTTCAAGTGGTTCCACTTGAAATATTCAGGCTGAATCTCCCTATTGCCAGTGACTCTGTCCTAGCATCCGTGGGCTCACTGTTCCTCAGATGCAGCCATTTTTCAAAGTCTTTTCCTGCTCACCAGTATTTCCTAATTTAGATCATCTGTTCTATTCACATGTATTACAAGTACAAATTCATTTCTTTTTAAGTATCTGTTTTAGGGAAGGCTAGGCCTAGGAACAGAAACTATGAGGCAAATGAATCAAAATCTATCTTTCTAGAAATCTGATTGTGTTCATTTACCTTGTCAAAGCTTTAATAGTTTACTGATTTATCCTTTATTGGCCTTAAACATTTGTTGTGATATAGATGTAGCCCATCTTCTTTTTCATCAAATTTTTTTAAATAATAAAATCCAATATTTCAAACAATACACTAGATAGGTAGAATTTTTAAAATATATCATAAAAGAAGATATGGCCAGATCTCCTTCCTCTATGCTGCTGCTGCCACTAAGTCCTTAACTTCATAAACATTCATGAAAATACCACTGGGCCTAGTTTCATTACAGCTGGCCTCAACTTAGCCTCATGGTTGCTCTCAACATCCCTACTCATTCTGTGTTCATACTTCAAATGAAATCTAGATTTCAAACCCTAGATTGATTAAAAGCATTTGTTGAAGAACCAGCACAAATTGGGATTCACTATTGAGGCCAAAATTGAGGGGGGAAGTTGACTTTTGATGAAGTCAGTTTCTTCTCTTATGAAGGAGCAAGAGCAGCCAACAGCATAAGTTCTTTTCTAGTCAAATGCAAGTCCAAAATTTAGCCCTTCGACCTCAATGCTTTCCCTTGCTGATCAGCCTCATTCTGACCTCTGCACAGACCCTCATCTTCTTGTCTTCATGTGCATCACCCAGACCACCTTAAATTTCACTCCCAATCTACCTTTCCTTCCAGTCTTTCAACAGCATTCACTGTTCTTAACTAGTACATCTTGAGAGTTCCTTCCTTCCTAATTAAGAATTGCATTTATGTTTAGAAATTTAAATCTTATCTGGCTACCCAAATTAAAATTATAATCAAAACCAAGAATTTCTGAATCCACAGTTTTGCTATATGGGCTTTTGCTTGGGTCCTATAAAGAATGAAACTAATCATTTATTACATCAGAATATAGCAAGCATTTTAAAACGAAGGCTTTAAATTTTTAGTTGCTTCTTTCGTAAGTCTCTAACATTATGATAAATTTATTTTAGTGGAGAAACACATTTCACAAAAGAAACTATTCACATTTTACAGGTCAGATATTTAAAAAAATACTTCCACACTTGCTTGTATATAATGAGTGGGGGTACCCACAATATTTTGTAGCAGTCATGACCTTTAAAAGATGGAAGTCTATAAGCTTTGCTAAACGGGCAAAGTCGCGTTCAAGAAACAACATAGTTTTAAATTCTGATGCACCTCTGCAGCTCCCAAAGATGAAACAAAGGGACATCCAGCAGAGACCTCAGCCCATGTCTCTGTCTAAGGATGTCTATGAAGCAGGAGTTCTGAGGGAATTATATTTGTGCTGCTTCTAAGCATAATAGCCTCATATACCCTGATTCTGTACAGTAGAGAAAGGAGCCCACATTACTCTCTTACAACTAGTGACTTTATCATCATGTTCTAGCCTTTGTGATGGAAGGAGGCCTAAATGAGAACGAGACAACATCCCAGACAAGTGAAGATGTGAAGTCATGAACATGCCTTGGTCAATTGTTTGGAAAGAAATGGTATGTTTTCTATTGTTACTAAAAGAGAAATGAGGCAGAAAAAGTAAGAATGTTCCTTGAGATTGAAAGAAATGTCATGGCAAATAGCTTGAGAGGCAGACAAAGTCAGAATGAAGTTCTACAATTATTTTAGAATACAAGTAAATCATGTGATCTCTAGAAAATTCATCACATCCATAATAGATAAAATCAGGACATCTAAGCAGAGGTAGTTATGACCACTTTGTGTGGAAACTCAAAGTACATTTTATGATAAACCACTCTAAAACTGCTGCTGTTAAAATGTTTTAAATTGTCTAATGGAAATTGATTTAATCCCCATGGCTTCTTATAAGAGAGGTTTTTCCAAAAGTAGGTGCCATCAAGGAACCCACTGCTGTCCAACAATACATAAAAAGAACAAGTGAGACAATTCAGAATCTCAGAAACTCCCTCTTTTCTCTTGGAATGTGAGCAAAGAAGCTTGTGGCTGTGACAGCATCCTTTTGCTCACAAGGAATCATTTGGGGAACCAGCCATGGAAAGGAGCCAAGATCCAACCAGACGTGATTATCCGTGAAGCCATCATTAAGCCACTAGTAAATTTTCCTACAATGTGGCTTTCACGAGAGTCAAAAATGTTTCTTAGTTGTTTAAGCTACTTTGATTTTCATTTTCTATTTGCTTCTGCTAGATAAATTGTATGCTATTTTGTGAACTTAACATCTGTAATGATCTCTGTTTGCTATCCATTTACCATAGCTACAGTAACATGGCTTTGAGCAGTCCTGATATTTGTGTCACCTAACTTTCTTAAAACCTCATTCCTAAGTAATACTTCCTGACTGTGTCTGCAAAAACAAAAAAACAAGATGACATTTCATCACATTTCCAATATACCCTTGTCTCCTGATAGCTTGGTTATCATTTATGCTGACAGTTTCTAAGTCCTTTCTAGACAAGACTATATTTTGAATTCCAAAGTTATACATTTAGCTGTCTTCTAAAAGATCTTTACTTGTGATTTCACAGCTTAAGCCTAGGGTACAAAACCAGGTATCAAGTCTAGAGTTTAGAAGCAGGTATCATTTTTCCTCCCAAAGCCTAATTTCTCTTTTCTTATCCCCTTCCTAGTCAATGATACTGTTACTATTCCACAAGCTTCCCAACTTCTCCTTGTCGCCAGGCTTCAATAATGACCAAGTGCTGTTGGTTATATTAGCATATGTATCATTTACCATGGTAATCTTTCCTGCATTTACCTGATTCTATTGAAGGCAAGCACTCATCATTTTTGATCTATCTATCAAAATAGGCTTCTAATTTGTCAGAATCTCTGTGCTCCTTTCATTTGAACTTTTCATATGCATGGTTGCTAAAGCATGTACTTTTTATTCCTCAAACTACTTGTCATGCTATTTTCTGTATCATGTTTCTTGGTCAAAATTTTCTAAATAGATGTAGGTTTTTAAACTCTGCCTCACAGTCATGATTTGCAAATATTCCCACAGGTTTTTCACATTCAGGTTTTCAAACTAAAAAATTCAGTCGATAAATGGGATAATGAAATGAATTCACAGCTCTCAAAGGAGGAAGTACAGATAGCTGATAAACACACAAAAGACATTCAACAACCTTAACCATCAAGGAAATGTAAATTAAAATTTAAACTGAGGTCTCATTTCATCTTACCCCAAATGATCGTTGTTGGGACAACGAGTCACAATAAACACTGGTGAGAATGGAGGGAAAAGAGAGTCGTTCTACAAGGCGAAGGGGGTGTATGTTAGCTAAGCCACTGTGCAAGTCTGCACAGAGGTTACAAAACCCAAAACAAAGCGGACATAGGCCCAGCTATACAATTTCTTGGCACGTACTCGAGGACTCTAAGTCAACATGGCGCTGAGGTAACTGCACATTTACGTTTATTGCAGCACTATTGATAGCCAGGGTCTATAATCAAGCTAGGCGTCGTTGTCAGAAGAATGAGTAAAGAAAATGTGGTATATATGCATGGCGCTTTATTCAGCTGTAAAGAAGAATATAATTAGGTCGTTTGTAGAAAAGTATGGATGCAACTGGGGAAAATCATATAAAAAAAGTAAGAATGGCTTAGAAATTCACATATCAATCCTGGAGAAAGGGCTCAGTGATTAATAGCGCTTGGTGCTTTTCCACAGGAGCTGAGCTCTGTTCTAGCACCCATGTGGGCAACTCACAACTGCCTGTAATTCCAGTGTCAGGTTTTACAACGTCTTCTCATCTCCCTGAACACACATGTGATATATACTCAGAAAGACATAAACATACACGCACACACACATAGATACTCACCACACACACACACATACACATACACACTCACACACACGTATACATAAAACAAAATACATCTAAAAAACCACCAAGAAACTCAAATGTTGCATGTCTTCTAGTATTTGTAGACACTAACAGAAATAAAACTATCTAGAGAATTAAGGAGACTAACAGGAGAGGAAATGATTGAGGAGACTTTACCTAAGTATGCTTGTCTGAAGATATCTTTACAAACAAGTATTGTGTAAAATAATGATATGCAAAAGTAAAAATGAAATAGAAGTTTTTAACAGGAGGCAGTGGTGCATTCCTTTAATCCCAGCACTCAGGAGGCAGAGGCAGGTAGATCTCTGTGAGTTTGAGTCTGGGTGTGTTTAATTTTTTAAATTTTTTTTTCTCTCATACAACCTATAGAATATATCCTGGTGCCCCTCTTCCCCTCTTTCTACCCCCAGCTCCCCCGTCTCACCCAGATCTACCTGCCATCACCACCACAAACATCCCCCTTTCTCGTCAGAAAAGAACTTTTCACCCAGGGTTACACCACAATCAGGGTATGGCATAGCAAGATGGAACCAGGCCAGGCAACAATCCCTACATCAAGGGTGGTCCAGGAATCCACGCAGGAGTAAAGGGGTCTCAAAGGCAGGGAAAATGCTCAGAGACACCCCACTCCATCCTGTAGTTCTTCAAAGACACCAATCTAGACAGCCATAAGATGTATTTAGGAGATACTACAGGTTCCATGTCTGCCCCTTCAGTCTCTGTGGGCCTGTAAGAGTGCTAGTCAATTGACAGTATGGGGCTTTTTCTCCTGGTGTCCTCAGCCCTTCTGGTTTCTGCCATCTCTCAAGTATATTAACTCCTTTATTATTAATGAGTACTTTATATAAAAAGAAATTTTAAAAAAGACGAAGTTGCAAATGTCTAGACAAAGAAGTAGGTAAGTTACTGTGTCTTATTTTATGTTTTTAAAAATGTATTTTATATGTTTGTGTCTGCCTGTGGATATATCTGTACAAGTACCAGCTGAGTCCAGAAAGGGTGTTGAATTCCCTGAATCTGAAGGTGCAGGCAGATGTGAAGTATTCACTGTAGGTGCTGAGACCAGAACTCAGGTCTTCTGCAAGACTAGGACCTACGCTTAACCACTAACCATCCCAAGTATATAAACTATGAATTTTAATGACTAATAAAATGTCTGAATATAAATATCCTTTGAAAATTTCTTCAAACTGGACTTACGACAGCATACCTAGTCAAGTGATATTTATCTCTCAAATTAAGTAGCTAGGCTGTTTTCCTGAAAATATCAACAGAAGGCATCAGGATCTCACACATTAGGATGGATAGCATCTTCAATAAATGTTTCTAGGAAATGAGATATGTATAAACAGAAGAATTAAATTCTATACTATCTCTCATGTATAAAGCAATCAACTACAAATATTTTAGAGACCCAAGTATAACATCTGAAAACACGGATTTACAAGAAAACATGGGGGGAAACAATGAAAGATATGGAATGCAAACAATGAGTTTTTGATTGTCTGAGAAAACATAAACAATTAGAGCAAAAGTAGACAAATGGGATATTAACAAACTAAGATGATTTCCTGGCAGTGGAAAATCACCTTGAAGGGATGGCTTAGTAAACTACTGAATGAGATGTATATTTACAATCTATGTGTTGGAAAAGAAGTGTCATATATCGAGAGCGCTTAAAAACTCATCAGTATAAGACAAATATCTAAAACACATAATTTATGAATAGACACTGCTTGAGAAAAGAAGCACGATAGCCAACAAGTTCATAAAAATGATCAAAATCACTTAACCATCAAGAAAACGCAAGACCATGATAAGTTATATTCTCAGTCCTACGAAAATGTCTAATATTAAAGAAACAAAAATAAAACCAGCCAACTGATCAACCAAAAACACAAAAACTGATAGCAAAGATGTGCAGAAAAAGGAACATTTTTCACTGTTGTTGAGGATATAAATTAGTAAAATCAGTATGTAAAAATAAAAAAAAGTCACCCCACCCAAGAAAATAAAATACAAGTACTTCTACCGCATGACCTAACTCCTCCACTGGTAGGTACTCATCCCAAGAAAAAGAAATCAGTTTATCAAAGAGAAGCCATCACTTGAATCAACTAAAGTATCTCTGTGTGGGTGGGTAGAGAAAATCAGATACACAGCAAGACTCACGAGCATAAAGCCTATTTTTACTCATATATGTAGAAATTAAAACCGTTGTCCTCAAAATGGTTTCTGGAAATTAGGGAAGGTAGAGAGGAGAGAAAGTACAGATGTTGTGGGATATTTTACTCCTGTGTGCTGTTTTGGTTTGTAAAAGGGCTTTGATGCCTTGCAGTGGGTGCAGGCCTTGCTTCCTACCTAGTCACACCCTTGTGCTAGCACTGCTGAGATCTCCACAGATAGGACTAACTGTTTACAGTTGAAGGTGACCAATCACGGTCAAAGGTTTACGGCTGGGTGATCAGAGAAGACTCTGATGGCCCCAGCCCAGTATGCAAAGATAACATTGTATATGTATGTATGAACACATTAAGAGGGTGCTGGGAAAAAGTTTAAAGGGCTAAGGCAGAAGCAGGCAGGGGATGAAGGAGGATAGAAGGGAGAGAAGTAAGAGGGGATGACGGAATGAAGTCTCTGCCTAGCCGCCCCGGTATTGAATTCCCTGAGATTTGACATGACTTGTAATTAATAAAGAGCATTGGAAAATTCAACAATGGACTCTTATGAAGCAATTGAATATAATTTAACATACAGAGGCTTAAAGAAACAGGTACTAAAATACAGTTACGTATTGTATATAGCAGCATAGTAGGATAATCAAAATTTATAGCACACAATTCACATATTTATGTCTATATTCATAGTATTTATTATATATATTTGTCATATGCTATCTATGTTATATATTACAAAGACCCAGATGGCAGGATTTTAAGATGCCAAACAAAGAAATGGCAAGGAAAGAGAAGTGCTAATTTTCTTAATTTGGTCATGACACATTGTACATACATTAAATTATCACACAGTGCTACATAATATATACATAATAAATAGGATTTTCATTTTCAAATCACATTTAGAGATAATTAAACTCTGAAAGGAAACAGTACCACTGTTTATTCCAAAACCATATTTCTTTGGTGTCAATAAATAACTACTAAAAGTCTCCTTATACAAATATAATTACATCAGTCTCAATAGGAATATTTTGGTGATCAACACAGACAAAATGCACTGAAATCAAAGTGTTTAAATGCTAACGATAGATATCATCAACCCTGACTTCCTTTCAACTTAACGACTATAGATACACACACACAGACTCACTACACACTCTGTCTGTAGAGACCTCTGGATCTCTTCAAACACTTCAAACAACGTATCTGTGTAGACTGATAGCTATATATGCTTTTTGTATTGATCTAGTCATGACATGAATCGTTATTAAACATTAGTAATGAGTTAAAGAACAATATCACTTTGATAATTAGAATAATAATCATCTCTGTCAGTGTTGTAAATCTATATGCAAAATATCATTAAAGTAGTTAATTATGACTTCAACTTTTCCTTATAGTACCAACTCCTGTGATGAATGATGGTGTGTGAATGATGGCATCAAAGCATGTGTTGCCTCATGAAAATAGGAGTGTTAAAAACACTTGACTATCTTGTGGTAGCTATTAATTGTCTGTGTAATACAGGAGTTGTTTCTTTAACAAAGCTGATGGAGTTAAAAACTAAATGTTTGAATTAGTGATTCATAGCCGGCTTTCTCTATGTGTTTGGATTTCCCATGGTAACCAGGAATTGCTTATGTAAGTGTGCACTGTATTGCTTTTAATTTTACTGATGAGATTAATGATTAAATAACAATTATAAAAGCTGTAGTGCTAATATTTAATTACCTTGATTATTTTTTATTAGGTTTCCATGCATACTCTATAACTTCCTTCCTGCCTATCACTATCAGCAAAGGCCCAGATTATGCCTGTCAACTTCACATTTCTTAATCAAAGCATTAATATGGACATCATTTTTTGTTTCATTATTTTAACTCTAAAAGTTCCTTGGGAAACTACATTATTGAATTTACTACTCATTTATATTTACATGATCATAATAATTATATTTTATTTTACTCTCACTGTAATTTCTTGTTACTTCTCTTTGATGGTATTAAATGTGTATTTTTTAACAATATATGATTGCTTTTGTAAAATAGTAGGAAAAACTACTAGTATAAGAAGGAAAGAACTTTATGTTTTGTTTGCCCCAACCTATCAGTAATAGAAAAAAAGAGCAGAAATGGATTTATATTTATTTACTTCTAGTTCACATTTTATAATTTTCTTTTTCCATGAGGACTCTTAGAATAATCTGTCTATTTCAAATTTTATCATCTTTGTGTTCTGAAACATAATGGCTCTCAATTATCTATATTATTTGTCCCCAATTTTGACCTGATGTACAATATCTAACATAATACAGTCAATTCTCTGCTTCCATTTCTCATCTTTAAACCTTTACCTATGATAAAAGACATATTTTAAAAGTATAATTGAACTATAAACATGTAGAATGAACTGAAAAGAAACTTGGGACAAGCAAGCTATCCTTGTCTCATCATCTGCTTGACATGACAGATAGAAACCAAATTCATAAAACAAGCCAGAGACCTGCAATCCATGCAAAGTGAGCATCTTTACCTTGTCTTTAGCTTTAAAAGGTTTTATACTGTAAGCATGAGTTATATACATTGTATATAACACAGGAAAGAATTTAAAAGGACCTATTATCTGTTTGCTTCATAGTTAAATCTTCTTTATGCCAAAAAAACAAACTTTGTAAGTACATATAGTCAACATATGACAAATGCATAATAATAATGAGAAGGAAACCATGCAGAAATATTTATACATCTTCAAATGAAAAATTTCAAAACTTACTGTCAAACAGGGTATGCAAGGTGGCTTCTAAGTGGGCTCCTTCTATGATTCTTTTCCACAAGTCGAACACCAGCTACTTTCCCTGGAACAAAGGAAGCCAAGAGAGAGGTCTGTTCATTCTGCCTGAATTCAGTAAACAAAATGAGAGCCCTGTCAAAGAAAGCAGTAAGAAGTTTTCCATGTCACATCTCCCCCAAACCCAACCACCCCAGCATGTACAAAAATTCCTCCTGCATTGGAGGAGATACAGTTCAGGACTTAGATTTTGTGATTTATTTATATTGAATATAAATTTGATAGGCACTAGAGTCACCTCCAGAGACAACTCTAAGTCAGATTTGTGGTGGATTTTCTAGGCTAAATGAGGAGGAAAACCCACTGAACTTGTGAGAGGTACCATCTTATTGAGTGGTGTGCTAGGCTGCATGAGCAATAGAAAGCTGGTTGAGCATCAGCATTCATTGCTCTCTATTTCTTTATTGTGGATGTAATGTGACTAGCTGCCATATACACCTGCTGCATTACTTCCTCAAGGTAATAGCCTATATCCTTCCAAGTGTACGGGAAAATCAACCTTTCCCTCTTTAAGAGACTCCTTTTCTGGTATTTGGCCACACTAATGAGAAAAGTAACTACTCATGACATCAAGCTAACTCACTACTTGCCCTGCCCAGGATAAACCCAGTGTGGGGAAACCTATTAAAGCAGTGGTTCTCAACCTTCCAAATGCTATGACCCTTTAATACAATCCCTCATGTTGTGCAAGCCCCCAACCACAAAGTTATTTTCATTCCTACTTCATAACTATAATTTTCTAGTGTTATGAATCATAATGTAAATGTCTGATATGCATGTGGTCTTAGGCTACCCCTGCGAAGGGTCTGTGCTACAACAACACTTGTAGGCAGAACTGCTTGAACTGCTGAGCAAGACAGATAATTGCTTAGATTACTTTGTCCTTATGTTCAAAATGTAGAGCTAAGGGCAAGATTGCCTTCAGTATGGAGCAGGGCATGATGGTCATCACAGAGCCCTGTGTCACTGAGCTCAGTGCCTGTAATAATGAGAATCAACACCTGATAGAAACCAAAGGACCCTGAATCAGGGCAGAGTTTACAAATGTAGCTCTTGAGTGGTCCCTGAATCAGACATAAAGACACATGTTAATGGGACAGACTTGAATTACAAATGAACCATTTCCAGTCTTAGAGTGCACCCCACCTTCGTCTCAAAACTGTACTACCTCTGTGGCTGTGATGGCTCACGGTAGCTCAGTTTTGTACACAAAGCCTGTCTCCTCCAGATAGCTGCTGTCACATAAGTACTCACACATGCCCTATAGAACTGCCGTAAGTGAAGCATAGATCTCTGCCTCACTCAAAGGACATGTGTTTTGACCTGAATCCATACCAGTTTCTACTCACAAGACCGCTGTCAGGAAATTTGAGACAGAAATTTGATTTTTTTTTTTTCTTTGCTCTTGAAGACTTGAGGACCTAAGTTCTGAAAGCCTCGGTGCCTCCCTGATGCTGAATAGTCACTGTACCTGTGAGACCTAGGTGCGGTCCATCTTTGTGTCAGACTAGGTGGCCACAGGTATGCTTCACCAAGACTGCCTCAGGACTGTCAGTAGAACAAAGCAGTGAACACTAGACTGTCCTGGAACTTAGTGCTGACCTGTTGTAACCTCTTCCAGACCGGTCTGAATGGCCCCAATGCTCAGGTCTGAATGTGGACAGAGACATAGGAGCAAGCTTTGTGCCGAGGGAATACATACAGGCCTGCGATTGGAACTTCTTTGTCAGCTGTAGTTCCCTGTGGCTGGTACAACAGAAGGAGCCCACTTCATGGCAGTGTGGGTCTTGGGTCTGCTCCAGAGTTGTAACTCTTAGCAGATTGTGGGCTCAGACCATGACATGGCTTTTCCCAGCTAGGACAGCAGATCTTGCAACTGATCCTTATACTTCAATTCTGCTCTAGAGACAGGGATCCTCCTACCATGTCTTGTCATAGACCACTCAGTAACTGTGGATGAGGCATTCGGGACTATCTCTGGACCCAAGGTGGGGCATGGGGCGCTGACAACTCGTTTAAATCAATACACTAACAGCATGTGTGAGACAAACCTGGTCTTAGAATTTTTCCTAGCTTAGTGAAAACATACCAACAGAAGGCTCTTAAGAATTTGTTCCTGGGTACTATCCAGTAATGAAATAATGGAAGCAACTACAGGATTAATAAAAATTTATCAGGTTATTTGAACTTTCTACACAGATGGGCATAAAAAAAAAAAAAAAGACATACCAGGAAGGCCAGAATAAATATCCAGTTCTCCAATGCCCGGATGATGTCACATCAAGGAATAAAAGCTTTACGGAAACCCTTACCTCATCCAATAGGCAAAATAAGGAGTCAGTAGTGGACCAGATAGCAGTCAGCAAGGAGACTCTCAGGGAATTTAAACCAGCTCCTTCTGCAGCTGGATGAGCTTATAGAAAACCGGCATTTCACCACCAGAGAGAAATTTTAGCAAAGGAATTGAAATAATCTTTAAAAGCTTATAAAGATTCTGAAGCTGAAAACTGTACTCAACAGGTAGAAATGCATGGTAAGACATCAACATCAAGGCAAACGAAAAGTATTAGTAAGTTCAAAGGCAGCCTGCTTGAAAATATGCAGTGGGGAGAAAAATAATAAAACAATGAAGAGAAACGAAGAACAGTCACAGTCACTTTGGAATATTACTAAAAGTGCAAATGTTTTGGATGCCGGGGCACAGGAAGGACTTGAAGGATGCCTAAAAGGTTAAAAAAAAAAAATACTACATAGAAATAATGATAAAAGATCCCAAATCTGGAAACCGTGCAGGAGTTCAGAGTACACAGTCAAAACTAACTCTCCAAGTTAACTCATCTTATAATTAAGATCAAAGCTTGAAAATAAAGACTCAAAAGGCTAAAAGAAAAACCTTTCAGTGCTATCCTTTAACCCGATATTAGGCTTCTCAGCAAAAATTTTAAAGGCTAGAACTTTTAACAACAACTGAAGGAAAAGAACTAACCAAAGAGAATATTGCACTCAACTAATCTGTCCTTTGAAAATGACAGAAAGGTAATGAATTCCTATGCAGATAAAAGCTAAGAAACTATATCTCTATCTGACCTGCTCTACAAGAAATGTTAAAAGAAGTGCATCTAACACAATGAAATAAATGTGTAAGCAAATGAAATAATGGGTAAGCAAAACACATAAAACTTGCTTCTAAGAACAATTATGCAAACACATTAAGAATGTTCTAATATTGTAAGTGTAACAAAGCAATCATTTATTGTAGAGGAACATTTAACCTTTTAATCCAGCAGCATGACTGCTCTAGCAAAGGATCACATTGAAAGGCCTATATGACAGCTGGGAAGGGATTACATCCAAAGGCCTATATGAAGGGATCACATTTAGAGGCCTGTATGAGCTAGATGGAATACAGAAAGAATGTTAGTGAGACTAATCCTGTCCTCTGTTTGTGTTAATGATAGGTGAAAGATATTTCTTTAGTTAAGGTAATGCAGTACATTCCTCTAATCCCAACTCAGAAGTAAGTGGTGGCACATGCCTTTAATCCCAACTCAGTAGAGAGAAACAGGTAGTAGAAGCAGAGTGTAGAAGTAGAGACAGGAAGCAGAGCTCAGAAACAGGTAGAACAGACAAGCAACAGTGAGAGCTCAAAGAGTAGGAGAGTGTAGAAGCAAGGTAGAAGCAGACAGCAGAGTTCAGAGAAAGAAGCAAGGAAGAAACAGTAGCAGAGAGCTCAGAGAGAGAAGTAAGGTAGAAGCAGAGATGGAAGCAGACAAGAAGTAGAGCAGAGAATTAGTTCAGTCAGGCAATTTGAGTGAAGTTAGCTCAGACAGTTCAGTTCAGAAGAAGCTGAGAAGAGCAGTCAGTCCAGAATAAGCTAAATGAGAAAGTAGAGAGTCAGAAGCAGTTTATGATTTAATTTGGAGTTCAGAAGGCAGGTAGTCAGAATGAGCTCAGATAGCAATGAGTCTCAGATGGTGAACCGTTCTAGGTTTAGGATTGCAGATTAGATTGTATGGAGGCTGAAACCCTCTAGGATTGGGGATTGAATTATCAAATTATCTAAAATATAAACTGTCCTCTTCCATGAAGCCATGAGAACAATTAATCAATGCATATCATACATCTATGACTACAATTTATATCTTTAGTATGTGAACTAAAAAACAAGTGAATTGAAGTAATAATCAAACTGTGGGAGAAAAGGCATGAAAGCGCAGTGTTTTTCTACCATTATACATATTGTGTATTTCTATTAATGTGTCCTTTCTTCTCTTTAAAACTGTGTTATGTCACTATAATTTCAATGTCACTTATTATAATCAAATGATGTTTCAGTCAGCTGTACCTTGACCAGAAAGCAAAAATATATACGAGAAAAACTAAACCAAATGATTAAGTAATGAAATTAATCACATAGGAAGATTGTAATATAGGAAAATAAAGAACCTATAGCAAATCTACAAGAGTCTATACAATATCAATGGTAAGATGCAGCTTTTTATTAGTTAGCTTTAATATAAAGTAATTCTTAAAAGACATAGAGTGAATGAATGGATTAGAACTAACAGATCCACTGTGTTGCTTTCAATAAAGCTATTCTACTTGTAAGGTAAAAAGGGACTTTATGGGAAGAAACTTAAGGATTAAAAAAAGATGCTTCCTTCAAATGGCAGTAAGAAAATAAGAGCAGAAGTAGCCACATATATCATATAAAAATGGCCTTTAAGTAAAATCGGATAAAAGATATGAGAAACGTCATTGCAAAATAATAATCTGGTCAGTCCTCAGGGGGCATAATCCTAATTAAATAAGCACTGGATATCACAACAAACATATAAAGTAAGTATTAACAGACATAAAGAATTAGATTCTGATTCACTAATTGTTGTGAGCTTTACCATCCCATTTTTGGAGTGAGGCATAAGCAGAAAATCATCAAGGCAAGAGCAAAGTTAAATTTCACCCTAGACCAAGTATGCCTAATGGACATCTACAGAGCATTCTATCCAGAAGCTGCTGTTCTTTTTTCTGTTGTTGCTGCAAAATAGCCTTTACAACAAAGAAAGGTGTTTCTTTCAGTTTATAATTCCATGTTACAATCTATCATTGTATAGAAGTTACTTGCAGCCTGCTTGTGCTCAGTTCAATTACCTTAACTGAGATAACAGCTCGCTGAGATTTTCCTCTGAAGGGATTCTAGGCTGTGAAAAGTTGACGTAGTTCATTGTCCTAGCCTCCGGTATACATTTTTCCCTTAAGTGCACGTGACATTCTCCATGGCAGTACAAATTCTAAGTCACAGAGAAGTCGTCAGACAAATATTAAGATCTGAAAACCTAGCCAGGTGGTGGTGATACACACCTTTGATCCCAGGAGGCAGAGGCAGGAGGATCTCTGTGAGTTCGAGGCCAGCCTGGTCTACAGAGTGAGTTCCAGGACAGCCAGAGTTACAACAGAGAAATTCTGTCTCAAAACACAAGAAAGAAAAGAAAGAAAAGAAAGAAAAGAAAGAAAGAAAGAGAGAAAAGAGAAAGAAAGAAAGAAAGAGAAAGAAAGAAAGAAAGAAAGAAAGAAAGAAGAGAGAGAGAGAAAGAAAGAAAGAAAGAAAGAAAGAAAGAAAGAAAGAAAGAAAGAAAGAAAGAAAGAAAGAAAGAAGGAAGGAAGGAAGGAAGGAAGGAAGGAAGGAAGGAAGAGAAAGAAAGAAAAGAAGAAAAGAAGGAAAGAAGGAAAGAGAAAAGAAAAAATCTTTTGAACACAATGCAATAAAAATCAGAAACTTTTTATTTACTAAGATGTCCTGGTGCACATTCTGTGGCCATGATAAAACACTGACAAAAAACAATTTCGGGGTGTATAAGGTCTATCGGTTAACCTAGGAAGCCAAGGCAGGAACTTGAGGCAGAAACTGAAGTAGAAACCATGGAAGAAGAGTGTTTACTGGCTTTCTTCCAGAATCAGAGTCATCTACTATTCTTATACAGCCCAGGCCTAATTAGCAATCAAAATAATGACCCATAGAACGTAATGTGAGTATGTGACTCTGTGTGTGTGTGTGTGTATTTATCACAAGAGCAGCAGAGAAAGAAAAAGGAAAAAGATGAAAACATGCCTCAAAGCAAATGAAAAATGGGGAAAATGTTTTAAAATATATGAGATACAGCCGAAATAGTACTAAAAGAGAAGTTTCTATCAATTCTCTCATCAAAAAGAAAAATCTCAAACCACCTGTCATTACATCTCAATGAACCAGGAAAACAGAATCTAAAACAATACTAATGGAAGGAAAAAAACAAGAATTATAATAGAAATGAGTGAAAGAGAGTATAAAAACAATGTAAAATGTAAACAGATATAAGAGCTGGTTCTTTGAGTAACTAAATATTACAGATAAACCCTTAATTAAAATAAGAAATATATACAAAAAGAGTCAAATTCACAAATGTAAAGGAAGCAATTTTAATTGATGTCAGAGAAACATAAAAATATCTATAAAGATCTGTATGTGCAATTAATTACACATCAATAAATTTGATAACCTACAAGAAATAAATTTAGACACATACACCTTAAACCATGAAATTGTCTACTTGAACAGACCAACAAGCAACAAATTGAATCAGTAAGAGAAATCTTCCCATTAAAGGCCAGGACCAGATGGCTTCATTACTCAATTCTATCAAGCACACAAAAATAATAATTTCAACTTTAAGTTTATAAAATATAGGAAGACTTCTTCAAAATAGGTTCTCTAAGGCCAACATTATTATATCAAAAGTAAAAATCCAATATCCTTGAAAAACATAGGTATAGAATCCATAAGAAAATACTAGAAATTCTAGCAATGCATTGAAATGACTACTCAATGGGCTGGAGAGATGGCTCAGAGGTTAAGAGCACTCATTGCTCTTCCAGAAGTCCTGAGTTCAATTCCCAGCAACCACATAGTAGCTCACAACCATCAATAATGGGATCAGATACCCTCTTCAGGTATGCAGGTATACATGCAGTTAGAGCACTCATATAAATAAAATGAGTAAGTTTTTAAAAAACACAACTACTCATTATGGTCAAATGGGATTCATTATAAGGCTGAAAAGATTAGTTAATATGCATCAATCAATAAATTCTGAGCCCAACATTAAATAAATGAGGGAAACATATAGATTTTTTTCATTAGGAAAAAAAGCAGTCTATTCTTTGGCTAACTCAATCCCTGGTCCTTAGAGGGTTTTAGTCTCCGTACAATTTAATCTTACAATTTAGCCTAAACTGGAAGGCTTCAGCCTTTGAGACATACAGCTGACTGGATACATTCTGACTATATCTTTCTGAACTCAGAGCTGTACTGAATCCAACTGACTCTACTTGATGGCTGATTCAACTCACCACTGTTCTGGCTTAAACTCTTCTCCAAACTGCTAGTTCAATCTGACTTTCTAAGCTGGCTAACTGTTTCTGTCTGAACTTTTCTGACTCTGGCTGATCTGGCTGACTTTTACAACTTCTCTGACTGACTGCTCTGCTTGTCTTCAAACCAACTTTCTCTTCCAAACTCACTCTTCCTATCTGGTATTGACTCCTTCTGCAAAACTGCCTCTGTGTGTCTGCTCAGACTCCTCAGACTGCTTCTATAACTGTTTCAGGCTTCTGCTTCAGACTGCTTCTGTAACTGACTGCCTCCCTGAGCTGAGAGGCTGCTTTTATATCATGAGAATTGGGCGTGTTCTCACTCTGACTCACTCTGCTAACTCTTCCTCTGATTTGTCACTTTGCTTGCCCTTCACTCTGACTCATTTCAGGTGTCACTTCTTGGCTGACACTGACTTCTTCTGAGCTCTGCTTCCTTTCTCCCAAGTGCTAGGATTAAATGCATGCACTACCACAGCCTTCTAAATACTAGAACTAAAGGTGTATGCTACCACTGCTTTCAGAATACTGGGATTAAATGTTTATACCAATATTCTTTCTACTGTAGAGTACCCATGCTGACTGATTAAAAGATGAAATATTCCTCTACAGAAATAGCCATATGACTATAATAACAGATGCAGGAAAAGTCTTCGATTACATTTCACATTACTTCATGCTAAAAAAAGGTGAAGAACTAGATAGAGTAGAAATGTACACCTATATAATAGTTTAAATGTATATCTATATAATAGATGCTACTTATAACAACCAAAAGCTAACCATGCTGGAAGAAGAAAAGCTGAAAGATTTTACCAAAACCCATGCCCCAAAATTTACGGAAATAATAAAAGAATACAGTAAAATTTCAGGATATAAAGAAATATAAAGCAAGCCAGTCACAGAAAGAAACACACTCTCCAATCTCATTTACATAGACTTTTGATATCTTTACCATAGTCTAAGGTAGGTAGGGAAAGGGGGAGGATGAGGTTGATCAATGGGTATTAAGAGCACGCTTAGGTATGCTATTACAAAATTGGGGTATGTTAATAAAAATATAATGTGCATTTCAAAAAGAGAATAGAAAGCTAGACGACAAACACTTAAGGTAATAGACGTTTAACATGATTTAAACAATATAAGTTGTATTCAAAATTGAAATATGGTACCAAACTATTACGTGCACTTTTATGTTTCTTGTGTGAGTTAAAGATGAATTTAGAAAACTTTAAGAACAAAATAATTGCAAGTTTTATAAGACATACGTCATAAACAAAATTGGCAAAACTCCAATGAAAAGCTTACTCTTATCTACCAAATTGATTTAGAATCATGCTCGCACTTTTTGCTCTTGATACAGAATATCATGCAGGCAGCTGAAGAATAAGAGCTAAGAAATCATGGGAGAACTCAGGGAATATTCAAATCATTTCAGTTCAGTTCAACAGAATCTCTGTGAGGTCTTCTGGAAGGATTGGCTGATCTGTCTCTACCTGACACTGTACCTCATGAAGCCAGCATCTACTTTGAGAATTGTATTTCTGGGAAGAAATAGTAGCATGTTTCTTTTGGTACCACATTATAAATAAGTAAATAATAAATACATGTTGCTCATTGGTAACAGTCTTCTTAATGCAATAATGAACCTAGCAATCTAGATCATTTGAAAGGGAAAAGCTTGTTAAGAGTCCTACATCTCTGCAGTCTGAGAGCAGCGGCTTTTCTGAGTTGCTACAATCTGGATTGGTATATTGACTAGAGGATGATATGAATTTCTTCTAGGCTCACCTTATGCATAATAATAGCTGGTAAAGAAGAAAACTGAATTTGAATACCTGGTCCTGGCTTATGGCATTTTCTAGCTGACTGGATCAGTGAAGGTATTTGATGTTTAATCTATGAATTCCTTCAAACCTATCGGCTAAAGAAATTACTTGCTGACCAATAAGCTGATGCTACTAAATTTGTTCACATGAAGAAGAGGGGGGAAAAAAAGAAAATACATTTAATTATCAAGAAAAAAAAAAAAACACAACAGAAGTAAAAGGAATTTAAAAGGAGAGCCATTTGGACATATTATTATAGTAACTTGAAATGTTTAGAATACTTTTAATGATAACTGAATTATTTATAACCTGATGTAGGAGCTTTCTGCATATGTAAAAAGAAGTGCTCTTATTATAAAATGATCTTAAGCAGCCCAGAATGCTAAATCTAAAAATATTTATTTCAGCATATTAAAACTTTAAAATTCTAGAAGGGTTTCTGAGTTTGATAAAACATACTCTATTTGATTTTATGCATACATTCTTGTAAGTCTTAACTGTATTTATGCCTCAGGGTTCTAGTCAAAGATCAATTAAAAACACAAACTGTCTGATCTAAAGACGTCATCTGAGAAACAGTCTATTTGCAGAGCCAGAATTAATATTTTTGGAACCATGCTTACCACTACGGATTTAGTTCATCAAAATTTGTGTTATCTCTGTAAAGAATTCAAACCACCTCAGTCAGACAGTTTCATATGAAAGTCATAATTGTTGTTGACAATAACCGTGGTACTTTTCACTGTTTTGTTGAGTAGAGAGACCAGAGGCAAAAAGAATGGAAGTGACTGTTCCATCCCAGGCCGGTCTCTAGGACTGAAGGGGGTTTGCTCCGGATAAATAGTATTTGTCACAGTTCCTTTCCCTGTTGCTTTGTTAGAGAAATAGATGTGACTCTTCAATGCCAACACACACACACACACACACACACACACACACACACACACACACAGGCCCTGTGAATAAAAAGAAATCACTATAGCTTCAGATGCACAATGTACCCAGATGTCATACGACCTAAAAAGATATGTCAACTGGAGCTCCTATTCTGGCCCCACCTCTTCCCTGAGTACCAACCTCCTGCTGTTCTTGCTGATGCCTGAACCAGAAAGGGTTTTCTGCATCTTCAGGAGAATATTTTTAACTGAAAATTCACTGAACCCAATTCTAGCTTGCTTACACCTAGAATTACTAAACAGATACTGCCACAGTTAGATCTAGTATAACAGGGAGTAGCAAAATAAAAGCTGTCTTCAAGACAATTATTCGCTAATTGCATGCTTAGGTCATAATATAAGCATTTGATATTCACTAAAGTTATTTTTTCATCATTTAAAAAATTATTTCATTATTTTATGTGTATAAGTGCTTGCCTGAATGTTTGTCTGGGTACCACATGCATTCCTCCATTCCATGGAGGCTAGAAAATGATGTTACATTCCCCTGGGACTGGAGTCACAGATGGCAATGAGCTCCATGTGGGTCCTGGGAATCAAGCTTCAGGTCTCTGGAAGAGCAGCGTGTGCACTTAACCATTTGACCCATCTCTACGGCCTCTATTAACATTTGATAACTAGATTTTATAGCTTCTATATTATTTATCATTGCATGACATTATGACTTGCTAGTGGTATATGATTTGCCCATTTTACCCCATGTACAAAAACACAGCTTATTTGCTTTGTAGTATTTTTAGCAACATAGCAAGATCTCAAGAGGTTAATTTTATAGATCAATGGACTAAAGCATATGGATTCAGATTACTGGTAAAAGTCAAGTAGTTAGTGAAGAATAATTAGAAAGACACCACTAGTGCTGATAACCACTGGTACATAAGCGTATATGCTGTTTACTTATCATATATTATATATAGTTCACTTACAATATACTATTCTAAATGAAGCAGTAGCAACTATCATTAGAAATTCTAGCACCAGCTGGTTCTGTCTCTGGGTAAATGCTAGAGCTTATATCCAGTGCCTAGAAACTATGAAGACCTTAGAAGAGAGTGGCGAGAGATGGCCTAGAAAACTTCCATTGTAACATTTCTTTCTTCTCTATAACAGAATGCAGAAACAGGCCTTCAGCAAAAATACAGCTCTTCCTTCCCACACCTTCAAATCTAGACTGGGCTGCAGGGTGTGTTAGAAATCACTGAGCTCAGTCGTCTTGTCACCTTCTTGTGCCACCTTTGTTCGGACAAGTGAGCCTCCAATTGCTTTGGTGACCCCCTTGCTTGATGTTGCCCCTACTCTACAAAAGAATATAGGAGCCAAGTCTGACTATTACAGATTCCATATATATATATATATATATATATATATATATATATATATATATATATAGTTAGAGCTTTAAATTTTTTCACATTTCTCTGATTTCATGATATGCTCTTTTGAGGCCATCAAGAACTTCAGCTTAGGGATACCAGCAGAAGAACAGAGGTAAGGGCCCTAGTGGAACCCCAGCTCCCTCTGGACTCCCTTTTATGAAGAAAATGTAATCTACTTATTTTAAAACATATAGACTTGAATTTTTTTCTTGATTACAAATATTAATAACAATTTAAGTAATATAGTAGAGGACCCAAGTTAAGAGAATATTAGTGGATTACTATAGATATAGATTCACCAGATATTGATGTTGATTTGGGGCATAACATTATTCTTTGTCTAATTCAATCACCAGTTCTTAGTCTGGAGTCCTGAAACATTTTAGTCTCCTTACAATCTACTACTCTTAAGCCTAGAACTGGAAGGCTTTGACTTTAACATAATCTAGAACATTTAAACCTCCATACAATTTAATAAACCTTTTAGACTTACTGCTGACTGAGCCACTATGACTAGCTCCTAAATTCTGACTCTTCTCATTCAACCAACTTACTATTCTGCCTCAAACTCTTCTCCAAGCTGACTGATTCAAATAGATCTTCTGTGCTGACTCACTGTTTCTGACTAAACTCAGAATTCTGACTTTGGCAAACTGGCTTACTCTCTGACTGCCTCAGACTGAACTGCTCTGCTTGGCTTCAAACTGACTCACTCTTCCCATCTGATACTGACTGCTTCTGCTAAGCTACCTCTGTGTCTTTGTGTCTCTCCCTGAGCTCTCATTGCTCCAGACAGCCTCAGTCAGCCTGTCTGCTTCTCTATCTTATTCTCAGCCAGTCTTTTTCATTGTCTCTATCTTTTCCTGTCTGTCTGCTTTAAACTGGTCCCCTAATACTTCCTCTCTCATACTGTCTGTGTCTGAATGCTTAACTCTCTGACCTAAGAGCCTGTTTTTACATCCTGAGAGCTGAGCATATCCTCACTCTGATTCAGTCTCCAGAGTTTGGGATTAAATATGTGTACCACCACTGCCTTCTGAATACTGAGATTAAAGGTGTGTGCCAACATTCCTTCTACATTCCATCTGGACAACACAGACCTCTGAATGCCAATACTTCATATAGATCCTTCAATTATAGACCCTTCCTAGCTTTTACATAGGCCTATTCTTCTACAGGTTACTCTGGAAGATAGAATGCATATCACTTGCAGTATTAATTTTCCTCCACGATAATAGTATTCTATCACTTATCTCTCTGCTGTAAATTCAATGGTAAAGAAGTCCCATTTGATTTATAGCCAAGGATCCTCTGCCCACCTATGTTGGGGCTCAGAGTAGTTATTCACTAATAAAAATAAATTTATAATAAAGAAAGGAAGAAACAGTAGAGGGAGGAGAAAATGGGAGGCTAGAGAAAGAGGAGAAGGGGAAGAGAGAGGAAAATAGAAAAAGGTAGGATAGGAGGGGCTGAGAGTGGGTTGGAGGTAGAAGAGGAGGAAGGAGAAAGGAGAGAGAACATAAGGAAGAAAGAAAGAGTCTGGTATTAATCCGACCTCAGAGATAGGAGTGAAGTATAGGAGACTAATTATTATGAATATTTTAGAAGCTGAATAAACTTACAGGAAGGATCAAAGCACACTCAGGTTGACTCTCTGGAACGTGACTATGGAATGCATTCTCTCAGAATATAAACAAAAGGACCAAATGACTTCACATAAGTCTACCTGCCTGAAATGTGACATTCTGCATGCCAACCACACACAGCATTAAAGCTGCATCTGATCTAGGCTGAACCCATTAAATGGTTGAAGTTTCTAAACATTTACATCAAGTGCAACCATTTCCTTTACATCTTCAGCCTCCTCTAATTTTTACTTTATATTCTTTCCCAGTGAAAGTCCATTCAATGCATCCATTCCATCACCACTCACTGGTGATCCTGGAAGCATTCATTAGAGTAACTTGGAAAAGCATTATTTTCATCTGATTCATATCAACTCCTTGAAAGGCAAAACTACACTGGATCTAATAACCTGAATGTGAACACCTCATTAGCACATGCCACAACTTTTTGTGTTTTCAAGTAAGGTGGGCATTCTTTGGGGATGTCAGTACAGACTTATCAAAATATCTACCTTCTTTGACTAGTTTTATTAACTCAGGCTTTTAAAATTCATTTGTTTAATATGTATGATCATTTTGTTTACATAAATGTTAGTGAATTACATGCAAGCCTGATTCCCTAGGAGGCCATAAGACAATTTTGGATCCTCTGAAACTGAAGTTAAAGATGGTTGTGAGCCACCCGTGGGTGCTGGGAATTGAACACAGGTCCTCTGGAAGAGCAGTCAATACTCTTAACCACTGAGCCATCTCTCCATCCCCACTGATTTGTTTGCTTTTGTTGGTGGTGGTGATGTTTGTGTAGTGCAGAGCACTGAATCCAGGGCCTCACGTCTACTAAGCAATTGCTCTACCATATAGCTATATTGTAAGCCTGACTAATTATAACTCTATAGTGTATGTCTATCTTCAAAAATAGCACTAACTTTATGTATAATATGAACTCAAAATTATTGGTTTAGTTAGTATCTGCCTAACTGCGTAAGATAATTCAAATTCTCAGAATTTAAAATACCATTAATTTTTTTAGTTATTTTACTTGTTGAGGAAACCATCACTATAAAGAGACTTTTACTTTTCTCCCTTTGATTTGCTTACAGATTGTTCTGTTGAACTAAGGACTCATAAAAATTCATGTTAATATAATTATATGAAAACCCGGTTGAGATGTCAAAACTCCACTTAATATTAGCTTGCTATGTCAATATACAGCATTGGAGGCAAACATACAAGCAAATGATGGTCACAAAGTTTGATACTGACTAATAATAAGACTTTGACCATCAGGTCTTCTTCTGACAATCAAGGGAGAACGCATGTAAAAAGGTATGTATATGACAAGCTTTTCACAGCCATTCTCAACCTGTGGGTCACGACCCCTTTGGGAGTGGAACGATTCTTTCACAGGAGTCACCTAAGACCATGAGCATATCAGATATTTACATCACAATTCACAACAGTAGCAAAATAGGAGTTATGAAGTAGCGATGAAAATAATTTTGTGGTGGAGGATCATCAGAACATGAGGAACTGTATTAAAGGTTTGCAGCATTAGGAAGGTTGAGAACCACTGAGCTATTGTGTCAGATTCATAAAAATGTGGCTTTCCAAAGTGAAAAGAGGCGGGGAGGAATTGCTACAAACAAAATTAGGTTACTTCATCAATCACTAAGCTTCTCTTCTATACATGGATTGTGTAAAGCACGACACAAAACCCTAGCCTGGAACACAGTTTGTTTTCTTTTTATACCTGAAGGTTAATGAGACACTGGGGGCATGTCAACATGTAGGAGCAGTGCAGGTCAGCATGCTTCATCAGGGCTGTCAAATAGTGTATTACAAAGCACAGAGCTCTTCTTTTCAGTGATATAAGAACTAGGACCTGTGGATATACTTAGAACATTTGGCTGAAGAACTGGATTTTATTTGGTATTTAATTTATTATATCTAAATGTGAATAGTCACACATGACTAGCTATTGTATGACACTCACCACTGTGAAAAGCCACAACCCATCTTCTTTCTCCCTCTCCCCTACTTCCAGTAACTTTTTCTCTCTTGCTTAATTTTGTATTCAGCATCTGAAATGTTTATGGATCAATTTCCTCTATAGTTAGCACTGTTATATGCTGGGACAGGACAAACCATGAATCCACAATCAAGTTAAATAGATTTTGTTTTTCTGACCATTTAAAATCTAGTTAGGAAGTGAGAAACCACACATACACATTCACATGCACCCATATCTACATGCATGCAAAAGACTGAAATTGCTAAATTAAACTAAGAGGAAATAAATCCAGGTAGAATATCTTGTTAGGGCTCAAATACAGGGCAATAAGATGGAGATTAAAATATTTTTTGAGGAAACAGATTCAGAAATATATTGAGTAGATCACAGACTACTTACTAATGCTGTTAATCTTTATCTATTACACAAAGCAAGAGAGCACAGAGAATAAAAGAGATTGCCATCAAAGCCAACAACCTGAGTTCAATTCTCAACCACAGGGAAAGAGAGAACCACCAACTCCTGTCAATTGTCCTCTGAGCAACTCTACCTAGAAACATTTATATTGGTGTGCTCCTTCCCCACTAATAAATAAAAGTTTATAAAATTACACATTGGATTGAAACTGGAATACGAAATTGTTTTTAGTATTTTAAGATTATTCTGGGAATGCCTATCTGCACTGCGATGATGTTCCATAGCTTGTGTCTAGGTTGTGTTATAGTTGTCTGTGTGCATGTCTATTTCCTCAACTAGAATTCCAGATTGTTAAGGGGAGGCATTGGCTTTACTGACTTTAGTAATTACAGCATGTGGTACTGTGTCAAATTCTTGGTAAGTATTCATAAACTATCACAAATCATTTCTTCAGTTCACGCATGCGTCATCGACAAGACTACTGGTATCTATCCAGGTAGCTTCTAAATAGGTTTCAAATGCTGGTTTTCTCTCTTTCACTATGCATATTCATCAGAAATTAAAACACAAGACTCATTATCTATAATATATGTTGGTGCATGTTTCACCCATTACTCAGCTGCCAGATGATTTACTTTTTAGAAATTTAATTTCATTTTTGAGGATTTTGTACATGATTTCTGTATTTATACCACCCCTACCTTTTGCTCTTGCCTCCAAACCCTCCTGCGTCCCACCTCACAACCTCTCAAATTCATGACTTCTCTATAACTTATTGTCACACACACACACACACACACACACACACACTATTGAGTACATTTTACGTTTCTCTAGTGTTTAGGACTGATCACTTTGGACTGAATAACCTATCAGGAGGCTTGTTTTCAGGACAGACCAATTCTTCTCTCAGGAGCCATGATTGTCTGCTTAGGTGCAGTCTAGTGAAATTTCACCTAATCTTGTCGGCTTCTCTACTGGTATTGCCATTATGCAAGTCCTGTTTAGGCTGATACACCATTGATATTTCATGGACACAGCATCCCTGTCACATCTAGGTGACACATGACAGCAGACACTCCCCATCCTCTAGCTCTTACAAGCTTTCTGCACTGTGGATGTATCATTTGACACCAGGCACCCCATGGTTACTTAGTCTCTGCATTTTGACCATGGTAGATTAAATTATTTTTATTTTAAAATGTACTTTCTAATTAAAATGAAACATTGCACATATTTATGGAGTACCATGAGATGTACTGATACATGTATGCATTGTGTTCTGCCAGACTCAGGCTAGATATATGTAAGTCCACAAATTCTACTTTTGTTGTGATAAAAACACTGACAATCCATTTTGTAGGTTTTAGTTTTTGAAACATAAAGAACATTCCCATCATCTAGAGACAATCTACTATACAGTGCACATCAGAACCTAACTCTTATTATTTACTGCAGTAAATAATGCACTGAAATTTCTCCATCTTTCTTTGTCTCTTACTCTCTCGAACATTTAAAAATTGTGATTTTTCTTCCAATGTGTAAGAGATGCATTTGTTTTCTCTTTCCACCTCAGGTCATATTATTTTGTCTTTCTATGCCTGTCTTATTTCACTTAACATAATGACCTTCAGTTCTGTGCGAACTGCCAGAAATGATGAAATTTAATTCTTTTTTATGGTTGAACAGTATATATTTTCTTTATCTTCTCATTAATTGATAGACACATGCTTGTTCTGCTTCCTTATTATTATGGATAATGTGGTAACAAACAATGTCTCTTTGACATGCTTATTTAAGTTAATTTGGACATACTCACAGTAGCGGGAAACAAACAGAGACACATGAAATGGCAACATTATTTGAAGCCGTGTAATGTCACTAAGAATCAGGGAAAAGCAAAGCAAAACCACCATGAGACATCACTTCACAACCACTAAAATAGCCATTACCAAACTGGAAGCAAGAAATGTCAGCAAGGATGTGAAGAGAGTACATTTATACATTGTAGGTAGGAGTAAAAATTGCTACAGTCATTACAGGAAGCATAATCGAGGATCTTCAAGGTAATAAAGATGCAAGGGAGAGGTTCAAGAGGTCCCACCTTCCCTGAGGATTTGTCCTCAATAAATGGCTGCTAGGGGAAGGAGATATATTTTCTTCAGAAATGTAGCTACTGGTAAGTTGCCTGTGCTCCTGTAAATAATCCTTCACCCTGTATTCTGTACGTAAGTCTAATTAAACCCATCAGGTCACAGAAAATGAAAATAAATAGTAATTGCCACATACCATGGTAATCCTAGTATTTGATACATAATTTCTCAAAGTTAGGATAAAAGAAAGATACAGGTAACAGCCTACAGGATATCGATTACACAGGGGGTCATTTATCTTGGTAACTCTTAAGCCCTTTCTCCCCCAAATCACAAATGTAGAATGATTTTTTTTTTTTCATTTCTTTTGCCTAGATACTAGTAATAAGAAGATTCCGTTTGACAAAAAGAAGGAAGGGAAGAAGTATGGAAGGAATGAGGAAGGGAGGGGTGGGGGAGAGAAGGAGGAAGGACATACTATGAATTTACATTTAACATATAATTGCTCAAAGAAGGTCAAGAAAGGCTGAGTGGAATCACAGGCTGATAGTCAGTGACAAGTCGAACACACTCAGACCAACATGTCACTTGCCTTAAAAGAATAAAGAAAAAAGCATTTATAGGAACAATGTACTACTGTCCACTGACAGTTTCTCATAGCCCTCATATACATGCAATTTGTCTGTCAATGGAAATGGTACTGTTAGTACCAGGCCACCACCACTATACTCACCTGTAGACTTCTGGGGCTAAAAAGCAAGTGGAAGCGCAAAAGGGCACCTCGTCCTCCCCAGGTGAGCTAGCAGGGCGGTTTGTGAGCTCTTTCTCCTCTAAGCCCTGGAGGCTACTCACAGTAACATAAGGAAACAAATCTGACAAGCTTTTGGCCTACCCAGTGGCAAATTATGCACCTTCCTCTGCCTTTGCAAAGACCAGGAGGCCAGGAGCTATGCTAATTAGGCTTCCCCACACCCGGAATGCCGGGAGGCCTTCTCTGGGAAAATTATTTAATCAGGGAAAAGGCTGATAATAACCGAGTTTTCATGTTCATCAAACCCGGCTTCCGAGGCGTTCTTTGCGCCAGCTCCGTCATTTCTCAGGTCCACGAGTGGGCGGCTTCTGGAGAAGTCACAGAACCCCTACTTTGGGCTCTGGCCTTCTTTCCTCTTAGGTCTGAGCCCCCTTCCCCTGGCCAGGTAACAGGGGACTGCCAGCGGGTGGGCGGGACATCCTCCAGCCGCCATCCTGCGGTTCCGGGACCGTAGCTGAGCAGGAAATAGAGCCTTAGAGAATCCAATGTAGACATGCCAAGGCATAGGATGAAGAAATAAACAGATTCCCATGGCTGACTAGAGATAAGTACCTTTGACAGCAGGTGACACAGTGCAGAGACATGTAAAATACAGTGTTTGCAAATCACTGTCCTTATGCATGGATTATATTTCAGAATTACTTAAAATTACTTTTCTGTGAAGTGCATAAAATATATAAAGGAATAATTCATGACACTTCCCCCTAAGGGAAATTATAGTTGAAAAATTGAGTCAAAAATGCAAGCCTTAATCATTAATTCAGGAGTTGTAATAGAGTTATAGACAGGATTCAGTAAAGGCAGGAGAGGGTGTTGATCACTTCAACGCCTCTGGGTAGGAAGGAGAGCTGGGAGGGTTTCAGAGAGGACTGGGGGCTTTAGTTGTTGATGGCTGAGTAACGACTTTCCAAGTGATCAAGAGGAGACAATGTTTCAGAGACTGAGAACAAACATCACAAAGGCAGGGGTGGGGGTGGGGTAGGAACAGGACTGGGGACTGGGGACTACAGGAAGCCTCTAGAAGCATCTAGATAAATTCGTCTGGCTAAGCTGTAAGTTATGATCATAGAGGAAAAAAAGAAAGAAAGAAAAAAGCATTGAAGTCAGACAAGCCTGGTCTCATAGCACTGATCTACCAAGGAGTAGCTAGGTGATTCTGAACACACTAATGAACTTATCAGAGTCTCATTTGTTAAAAAAGGAGAATAATAATCACCTTGTAAGGCTTCTGTGAAAGCTAAACGGAAACAAGCATCTAAAACACTTTCAAACAGGCGGGAGAAGACGTGTTTAGAGGACAGGTGCGAACCTCATTATCATTTTCATTGTCTCCTTCAGACAGAAGTGCACTTCCAGGATGTGCATGTCCCTCCCTGTCTGCATATGCAGGGAAAAGCTGAGGCGTTAATCAGCGGAAAAGCAAGGTAGAACATCAACTTCTGCTGGAATTATGCAGACATTTTCCACCATAGCCAGGGCACAGAAGAAATGAATTTATCCAAGTTTAGATGGACCAGACAATGAGATTTTGCATTTACTTACAGGGGCATGGGTGAGGGGACCTAGCGACTTACTGCATCTTGGGAAACTTACAGATGGGCAGAGCCTTGTGAGCCCTCTTATTATTTCTTTGCATTCTGACTCCTCCACCCCTACACAAGGGATATCAGTATGCCCATTCTCATAAGGGTCTTACGAGTAGTCACAACTTATGATTTCATAAGAGCAATGGCCAGGTCATGGTCAGGGGATAACAGTTCACAAGCCAGGCTCAGATTCAAGTTTCAGGAAAATCACACTGACAACAGCACAGAGGAACAAAGAACCTAGGCAGACAAAATGGTAAGACAGTGGTGAAATATTCTCCGCCTTGCAAAGCTCTGAGCGCAGAGCCAAGGCACTAAAAATCGGAGAGGAGAGTATAATCATGCCTAATTTTCCCTTTCTGATTTTCCACGTGAAGCCTAAGTGGTTTGTAGAGGGCGTCGAATGAGAAAATCACAATTGAGGTTGCTGTGGTTACAGTGGCAATGAAGAAAATCCTGTGGTTCTTTCAAGCTCCATTCTCAAAATGGTAATTTTTGATCAGCCCGAGTTTAGAGTATTCCGTTTTAAATTCTGCTGGGAAAGTTTTTTCTTTCGATTATTATTATTTTTTTTAAGTAAATGTAAAATGCACTGATGTCTGTGCCTCAAACTTTACTCCTGCATTCACCCAAGTCATTTAAAATTCTGTACATAGTAAGTAATCATGTAGCTGTGTCTAAGAAGCAGCCAATGCGCACATGAGTGCTGCTTCCAAGCTGTGCCAGTCTCACTCTGACTACAATTTCTACCGTATAACGGAGACTTATGCAGTTATTTTCTCAAAGAAGCTTAGATTTCACAAAGCGACATTGTAGAAGACTACCCGTAAGTCCCTCAAACCCTGCTGTTAAGCTTTAATTTTGATTAAAGTCATCAGTATTAATTAAATTTCATAACTTTTTTGTAACTATGTGCCTACACACTGGGGCACAATGGTTAAAACCAAACCTAAGCATTACCACATGGCTTCGACTAGACCTGGCTTTGTAATCGTTGCTCTTAAAACGCTTGTAAGCAAATAATAAGACAGGCAAGCAAGGATGGAACGGAGATGTGATTGAAAGGGTAGCTAGTCTCCTAATACTTCAGATGGATGCTCGGTAATTTTAATAACATTTCTCATAATGGGAAGATATATAAAGATGTATAATAGCCTCTGTTGATAGAATGATTTACATGTCTCAAACGGCTTCTGTGTTCATTCATTTATTCATTCCATGAGTAAATACTTAAGAGATCATTTATTCAACATCAGGCACTATTCTAGAAACATGTCGGTGAACAAAATAGAGTACAGTCTTTAGCAGAGCTTACAACATGTTTGGGGAAGTGATTGAAGCAACAGAAGATGTAATCTATGTATTCTATGTAATCAACATAGAATAGTCATGAAAGGATGGTAGAGAGCTTCAGTTTTAAAAGGGATGTCTGAGGGCTGGTAGGATGGCATATCTGGTAAAGGCACTTGTTTGAGCCTTGTCATCTAGTCTAAATTTTAGAACCTGCATAAGGGTGGAATGAGAGCGCTGACTCCATAAAGCTGACCTCTGATGTCCCCACACTCACTGTGGCATGCACCCCCCATATCGTACACACGCAATAAAATATATATCAAAAGTTAAAGGAGGAGGGAAACTGGGGAATGAAGTTGTGAGCCCAGTGGTGGTGGCACATGCCTTTAATCCCAGCACTCAGGAGGCAGAGGAAGAGGCAGGCAGATCTCTGTGAGTCCAAGGCCAGCCTGGTCTACAGAGTGAGTTTCTGAACAGCCAGAGTTACAACAGAGAAACCCTGTCTCAAAAGCAAAACAAATAAACAACAAGGAGAAAGCCTTGAAACTTGCTGCATGGCATTTGGTGATTTTATGCTTTTCAACTCATATTTTTAAAAAGTGGAAAGTACTTTTAGTCATTAAGATATGAAGATTTATATACCATAAATGCCTAACAATTTTATGTATTCTACCTCATAAGAGAAATTACTCCTATGTACAGTCTTTGGCTGGAATTACTCTGTACATATTTATCTGGGAGTGAGATAAAGACAGGAAAAGAATAACTTCATGAGTGGAAGACATTATCATTCTCATTTTAGATATCTGGAGTTTGATTTATTCCTTTAACAACAAAATATGCTGTTGGAGTATTTATCCAAAAATAAATTAATTCAGTTTCTTCCTCCCAAATCTTTGAATTAGACTAATCTGCTGGTAGGGAGTACAGAATTCCAAAAGGAAAATAATTTTGAGATGGTTTAAATTCATACTTGTAGAAATTAATGACTATGTAGGGGGAAAAACATGCTTCTGGCAAAGAAGTGAACAGAGAGGTAATTAGAGTGCACTCAATAATATCAAACTAATATTTTATGACTCGTGTTCATGCTCTTCCATTTGATGATCATTTCAAAGTTTGGTAGAGGATATGTTACAAATTAGTGTCTTTAAAAAATACATTCAACTTAAAAGAAACCATCAACTGAAAAAAGTACAGAAAATGTTCCTATAATAATTATCATTCTTGATGATATATAAAGAGATAGAAAATGTTCCTATAATAATTGCCATTTTCATGACACATAAAGGTCTTCTTCAGTTTCATGGAACCGCTTTCTGTTGCAATGCATTCAATATATAGCTCTTCTTTGCTTATAAACTCTGCATGTGAAAACATGCAGAAAATATATCCATATTCTCTTCAGACAGCATGAATGATGTATATATATATATCAATGTACATATGGATATAAAACATATTTAATTCTCTTGGCCAAAATAAAATAATATGAATACAAAGTTATATCTTACTTCTTATCCTGTTCCCATGGGAATGTAGCTATCTACTGTTCAAATTATTTTCCAGTACTCTACACAATAATTCGTAATTGGTAAAAATTCGTAATTGGTAAGTAGATACTATTCTAACTTTAGCATCTTTAATTATCTCCTGTACACAAACATGCTTAAATACAAATTTTGCAAGAGTTGGATTATATATACAATTAATGCTGTTACTATCTTCGTTCACATAGTTTCCCTCTATTCCTTTCTGCTTCATTCTACCCTACTATAAATGTATCCTTTTGACAAGATTATAACTAGAAGCACAAAGTCACTAAATCAACTGATTTCAGACTGTTATTTGCTATTATCTTAAAGTTATTCATACATAGACACATTCCATAATTTATAAATAAGTAAACTATATTTAAGATAATTGTCTTATTCTATGTCATTTCTTTCACTTAGCAATAGCATCTGAAATTCCAAACCACTCTTGTTTATCTGAGTTAATTTTGAGCCATCTTTGGAACACATATATTTAATTTTGTAAATGTTCTTTTATTTATTTGATCAAAATTGCTTGATCCCATTTTACAGAATAACAACATTTGAGCCCTTAAGGATATTGAGGTACTGATTCAATAAACACTTGCCTGGATGATAATGTTGTACAGCAGACCTCTTGATCTCATACTCCTGTATAACTGACAATTTCTATTTGTATAACATTCTCCCAAAATACTCTTAGTTCTGATAACTACTACTCTTATTTCTTCTTCCGTGAGATCAACTTTGTTTTAAGTTCAACATATGAGTAAGATAATACAATAATGATTTATTTGTGCCTGGCCTAATATAATCTCCTCCAACGTTGCTGTAAAAGACAGGATTTCCTTTTTTTTATATATTTAACAATATCTTGTCTGTATCTATATAGAAGTATGTGCAGATTAAATTTTCTTTATTCAGATATTAGTTCATAGACAGGTACTTAGTCTGATTCTCTAAATTGACTATTATATTAATATTGCAATGAGCACAGAACTGCGGCTGTTTCAACACATTGATTTAATTTCCTTTTGATGCATACTCAGTAGTTTGGGTTGCTGTATCATATTACCATATTAGCAGTCTATTTATAACTTTTGCAGGACCTGTATCCTGTTTTCAATAATGGCTGTAATAATTTACATCTCCACCAGTGGCATACAAATGTTCCCTTTTCTCCACACTCTTGCCAATACAAATCATCTTTGCTTTCTAAAAAATATAATAGCCATACTGATTGGCACATGATGAAACAGCAATTTTTTAATTTGTCCCTGGAAATTTCATACATGCATATAATATATCTTAGTTCTAGTTGCTTCCATTCCCTCTCTCCAGCTCTCCTGAACCATGTCCAACACATCCTACTTTATGCTCCCTTTTAGTTTCTTTCTTTCTTTCTTTGAATAACCCACTGAAGCCAGTTAGTGTTGACCCTATATGAATTCACATAGGGAAACATCAGTAGCTACTCCCTCAAAAATAGTTAGTCTTCCCTCCTCCAGCAGCTGTCAACTACCAATGGCTTTTCAGCTAGAAGTGGGGTATCAGGAGTACTTCCTCATGCCAAGCTTGGAGGCCCTTGAGTCAGAGACTGGCTCGCCTTATTAGAACTGAGGTATTTTTCCTGTGGTCCTGGGTAGCTCTTACAATGGGGCTGTTATGAAAGCTGATCCTCATGCAGACCACCTTTTGCTTCCTGCTTAGCAATGTGATGCTTACTCCATCTTAGGAACATTTCTGTCATTTTGATATATTACCCTGAGAACTTCAACAGAAACAGGCAAATGCCAGCAGTATGCCTCTGACTCTCCAGCACTGTAGATGAGAGAACATTCTTTCTTCACATGCAGCCTACCTTGGGTATTTCACTATATCCATGACAAATGTGCTGATGTAGAGCATAAATCACAGTTAGATACAAAATGCAAAAATCCCTGAAAACAAATGATAGGAGGAGAGGAGAAGCTCAGAGAATGGAGCTATTCTGTACAGAAACTGTGTGGACCACACACAACAGCACAGAGACAATAAGATGATGAAAGGACAATCACTGGTGAAACAAACTGTTAGCCTGGAAATATACCTTTCATAAACAAAGTTAAAATAATACAGTTTTTCCACATACATAAATTGAGTGAATTCATTGTCAATTGAACTTTATTTAGAGAATAATGAATCTTTTTGTACAAAGGAATGGTAAGCTGATGTGGGAGCTTAAATCTACATAAAAGAAAGATAGATCTTAGAATAATAAATATATTGATTAATACGAATGGAGCTCATGTAGACAGAAACAATATATTAACAGTTACGAAAAAGGGGAAAATGAGTATATTCTTTTAAGACCTTGATATATATAAGAACCATGTCATTTATTTACAGGTAAAATGTATTAAGAAATATTTTGCATTTTAAATCTTACAACAGCCATTACCATGAAAATACCACAATGCTGTAGGGGAGACTTATATTGACCTAACAATAGAAAATAAAAATTGAACCCTGAAAGTACATGCACATTCTTGAAGAAGGCTTAAAGCAGATGAACTCTGTATGATGTCAATAAAAAAGGTAGATTTCAATTCAACCATATCGACATTGGGATTGGATGAATATGACCTACATATTCCCACTAACCAGCAAGAATTGTCACAGATGAATCAGAACTCAACTACATACCATCTAATGGGTAAAGTACAGCTCATCTAAATACAAAGCCAGGGGAGGGGTTAAAAATAAAAGAATGCAGAAATACGTGGTGCAGCTCCGATCAAAATGTGGCTTCAGCTGCAGAATTTATGTTGGGGTCAGTAGGTTATGGAACAAAAATGTTACTAGTGATACCACACGGTCATTTAACACTGATAGGTATGTTAAGTAAATAAATGGAGAGAAAGTGTCTAAAGAGAGAAAGTGTCTAAAGACTGAATTGTAAAAATATAAGGACAGGCTAATAAAACCAGAAGGCCAGATAGACAAATTAACAAGCTGAATATGTAAAACTTCCATTCATTAATAGAAGGAATGAAATAAACAGTCATTAAGTTTGTAAGAGTCCTAAATAAGACAGCATCCTCATGGTCAGACTGACATTCATTGAACACTAATCTCAAAAACACCAAGGCAAACTATGTCACCATCATAAAATATATCTTAATATATCTAGAAGTGTTAAACACAAATATTATAGAAACTCTCCTACCACATAGAATAAGGCTAAACCTCAAAACTGAAAAATAACTAAATTTTCCAGATTTGGAGGCAATAACAACTTATGAATAGACTTTCAAGCAACTAAATGAAACATTGAGAGTTAAAACAGAAAGTATTTTGAAGTAAAGGGATTCGAAACTTGTACATAAAATATGCTCCATGAAGCTAAAATACAAATACAAATACGTTTCACACATGCAGAAGGTATAATAGAACGAATAAATACAACTTTCATAAAACAAAATTTAAGGTATGGGGATAGAGTTCAGTGATAAATTACTTGCCTGGCATGTGAGCCATTGATCTAATCCCTAACACTACCCCAAAGCAAAAGCCTGGAAGTTTTTATTTCAAAAGCAGAGAACTTCCCTTATTGCATAATGTTTTATTTCTAACTCAAAATCACCAAAAAAAGAAAGAAAATAAGTCAGTTCTGAAGGGTATACATCTGTAATCTGTGAACTCAGGGAATAGAGACAGGAGAAACAAGAGTCCAAGGTTCTCCTCAGGTAATAGAGAGATTGAAACCAGTTTGACCTATATGAACCCTGAGATTCTTTAAAAAGAAGATCATACACTTTAAATTTTACTATATGAAATTCAGAGTATGGGCAGAGATGGCTAGAATTGGGGACATATGGGAGGGTGATGTGGAAACCTACTAGTAGAAACTTCCTGGATTTTTCAAGGATGACCCTAATGAGGACTCCTAGTAATGGAGGATATAGAATCCAAACTGGCTATCTGTTGTAGCTAGGCAAGGCTTCCAGTAGTAGGACTGGGACACCAACCCAACCTCAAAACCTTCAACCTACAATCTGTCCTGGGGCAATGGTAGAACAGAATTTTTGAGAGTTATTGAAGTAGTTTATTTCCAGTTATGTTTTAAATGGTTGTTTCGTGCACTGCTGAGGGAAGGGCTGCCCAGGTGTTGACATTTTGTATTGCCTGCAGGTGTTAGCTTTATGTAAAAGGTGTTTGATTCCTCATGATCTGCACAGGCTATCAATCAAACATTTGAGGAGCTTAGGTATCAATAAAAACTCCTGAGATGAGATACTCAGGGTTCTACTGTCCAGGATGCCACTTGCCATAATGTTGGTGTCCTCTGCTGAGGTCTGGAAGTTTGCAACTATGAAAATGCCTCCTTGTCTTCCTTTCAGACCATCACAGTAGCTTAACTACTAGAGGGAGTAGCTAATCAGTGTCTAGTTTAGCTTGAGGCCCACACCAGAGAAGAGAGTCCACACCAGACAGTGCCTAGCGGCCAGGAATCAGAGAATGGATAGCCTAGAGACCTATAGTAGGACCAACATAAATGGAAAAAGCAAGAAAGAAAAGAAAAAAATTCAATGAAATGATTCCTAATGATATTCTGCTATACTCAGATTGGTGCACTGTCCAATTGTCATCAGAGAGGCTTTCTCTGTTGGCAGATTTGAGTGGGTACAGAGACCCACAGTCAGACGTGTAGAGAGAGAATCTAAATTGGAGGTCTGTATTGGGTCCCTCCCCTCCAAACTCAAGGGACCCCACAGAAGAGGGGGAGGAAATACTGTAGGAGTTAGAGGGGTCTAAGGACACCAGCAAAATATGACCCACTGGATCAACTAAGCAGGGCTCACATGGTGTCCCAGAGCCTACATGGGTCTGCACCATGTCCTCTGCATATAGGCTATGGCTGTTAGTTTGGTGATTTTGTGGGACTCATAACAGTAGGAGTGGGTGTGTCTCTGACTCTTTTGTCTATTCTTGGGACTCTTCGTCCTCCTGGGTTGCCTTGTCCAGCTTCACTATAAGGGCTTTAGCCTTGTTTTATTGTATCTTCTTTTGTCCTGTTTGGATGTCTCTAGGAGGGCTGCTCTTTTCTGAAGGGAAATGGAGGTGGAACGGATCTGGGGAAGAAGGGAGGTTAGTGGGAGCTGGGAGGAAGGGTGGGAGGAGGAGCTGTGGTAGGGAGGTATTGTAGGAGAGATGAATCTCTTTTCAATCAAAAATAATTTCAAAACTTGTGGTATACTTTTCTGTAAATTAAGAATATAGGAAAGCTCTCAAGGTAAAAGAATACTAATGAAAAATGGAAACAAATCTATTTAAGTGTTAAATACTAAATGCATGTGCCCTAGCCCCAAAACAGACAAGAAATTTTATTTTCCTAGATTTGCTCACTATTGTTCTGAGGGTGTTATTCAGTGCAAACAGGACAAGATAGAAAGAAAGGCATTTAGGTTAGTATGGAAGAAGTAAAACTGTCATAGTGTTTAGGTAACACTATCAGACTTGGAGAAAAGTATACACAATCCATTAAAAAGTTCCAGCAAAGTTTCTGAATTAATAAGGTCACAGCACACAATGTCAACACAGACAAAAATCAATTGCATTCCTAAAGACTAGCAGAAACTGTGAGCAGGAATTAATAATAACTTCTAGTAAATAGCAACCATGTAGTATCTGTAAACAAAATATTGCAAAGAGTTTTGTATTGAAACCTATATAAGTCTAGTGAAAGAAGTTAAGCAGATACATGATTATGGATTGGAATGCACGTTGCTAACATATTAGTTCTTTTCAAATACATCTCTGTGTATATAAGTATACACACACACGCTATACATATTTTTGTTCTCAAGGCACCTTTAATAGAAATTTCTGGAATCTCTTTATAAAAATAAACTTATTCTAAATTTTAGATGAAAAGGTAAATTATCTAGACATGTTAAAAAATAAACAACTTGAATGGCTAAATTAAATTGGAAGACACCTGAATTAAATCTCTACTAAAACATGCAATAATCACCGTCATGGCTTACTGGGGTAATAAAAGAAATATTAGTCGCAAATCAAGTGCAGAAACAGATATATACAAAAGGACTTCGTTTTCTTTCCCACCATGTGTTTTTTTTTTTATTTTTTATTTTATTTTCTGTTTTCTGTTTCATTAGACAGCAGTGGTAGTTAGGATAAACCAGTATTGAGTTGAATTTCCCTAATAGCATCTCATTTTTGTTTTTAATTTACCTATTGGACCATATAGCTTGCCTTTGCCATTAACTTTGTTTGAATTTAAAATTTTTAATTAAAAATTTTAATATATTTACAAAACTAAACTGCTGTCATTAAAGTTGGCAGCATAATAGTAGTTTAAGAAGCTGGGGATAGCGTGAAAGATTTGGACTACTGGCCACAGGGCTATAGATAAATGACTAGGGTGTGGTGTTGTACTGTGCAGTCCAGTGACCACAGTTAGCAGTACTATATTGATATTAATTCTCTACATGTGTATATATGTTTGAGTGGACTGATGATCTTATTCTTCTTTTATACGTCTGTTCACACAGTCAGATAGCCAGCGATTGGCACTTTCTGAGACTAGGAATTTCTTATATGACTTTGATCACCATCAGTTGTAAGAGCTATGCTTCTTCCTGATTCACGAGATATCACTAGACAAACAAGCATTAAGAACCCTGGTCCATTTGATAAAGTAAGCCTTGTGAGCTACATCTGGTCTCACAATATCCTGAAGATGAAATGAAGTAATGAAGTAATTCAGACCAAACACAGAGAAAAACACAGTTAGTGATGCTAACTGAATTATCATGTCAGTGCTTTATGGGTATTGCTAAAAATAAGCTGCTTTTTCATGGTCTTTGCTAGATGTCTTAACGCTGTTGTATAAGACTGGCTCGTCCTACTTCAAGCTATATCTGTGGAGGTGACCTCTGTTTTTGATCAGTAGTATATAGAAAAAACTGGTAACATAGATGGTAACTTCACAAATTACCAAGGATACTGTCTCTTGAATAACAAACCCTCAGATAGGTTTCCTTTTCTGGAAAGCAGATTACCCTGGAATGACTTGCCTAAAAACTTGCATTTATGGCCAAGAGCTCTTTGTACAAGAATTTCTGCACCCAACTGATGTATAGGTAGGATTCTAATGCCACAAGACAAATGAGTTCTAAAGGATCAATATCACAGTGCAGTTCTTGACTCTCTTTTGCAGTATATCTGTGTTGAAGCCACAAATATAATGCCTCTTTGCACCTGAGTACAAGGCTTTTGGCAGAAGACACATTTATTCTGTTGACAGGTGTTTTGGAATGTCAAAGCTACCTCAGAAAGAGAAGGTATGAGTGGGCAGAGATCCAGAGGGAACAGATTCCTCAGGCTGGATTCAGTGCCCAGGATCAGGAGGCACGATGATGTCATGGGGAAGAAGAAAGAGGAAGAAATGAGTCTTAAAGAAAAATAATTTGCTGGATATTTTTGTCTTGGCTGAAGTTCAAGAAATTTCAGTACGCAGCAAAGATTAAACGCAATATTTGGAGATTATTGGTAGTCATGGAGTATTACTTTTGTTTTGCATTACATAGGATTATGTGCATACAAAAATATCTGCCCTAAAATAAATTCTAACTTTCAAATGCGTCTGTTTTTTCACAATGTTGTTTTCTCCTCTTTCCTTTTAAGAAAGGTTCCATGTCTGAGCGCATGTAGAGGCTACATGTATATACACTGGCATAAGTTTCGATTGCTCTTATTTTCTCAGTGTCTCTCAGTTAACCCAGGGTTCACAATTAGAGCAGACTAGCAGACTAGTGAGCTCCAGGGATCCTACTATCTCTACCTCCCAATTACTCGGATAGGTATATGCTTCCTGGGTTTTTCACATGGGATTTCAACTCAACTTGTCACATTTGTATGACAAGCAGTTTGTGCCATCTCCCAAGTCTTCATATATATATTACGGATATATGAATACATGTGAATAGATATGTATGTATATGTGTATGTATATATACATGTATGCATGCAACAGCGTGTACATATTACTATTACGTTACATTATTAGCGTGTATCTGTGTACCTGTGTGTGTGTTTTTATATGTCCCAAACATGGAGGTGAGAGTCTGACTTGTGGGAGCCTGTTCTTTCCTTTTTCTATCTGTGTATCCCCATGCTTGAACTCAGGATAACTCGAGAGAAAGCATCTTTATCCTCTGAGCTATTTTCCAGCTTTTCTCATCTTAAAAGTAAAAAATACCTCTTTGAAAAAAATGTACACTACTTACTTCTTGCTGTTATTTACAGTTAAAATATAACTCTTCTGAAAAAGAATTTAATAGAAACTCACTTGCAATCACCTCATACTTGTTCCCATTGAAATAAACTCATCTGTGTAAGCTGCCGTAAATTCTCAGTTATTTCAAATGTGATGTGCAACCATTCATCATCTTTCTGTAGTAGCTCCGAGGTCTCCCATTGCTTGAAGTTTTAGGTAGGAGTATGGAAACCAGGTGTCAGCCTATGATCTCCCCAGAGCATCAACTACTTCGCACAGTTTAGCTGATTCAGCTGGATTCTTTTTCCTTTAAGTTTTCTCACCAAATTAAAAGGAAAATAAAACTCTGCCCTGCACTCTTACCTCGTCTGATTTTGCTACATGATACATTCTTTTTCATTAGTATTTGAATTTATGTCTTGCTACCATGGCAACCAGCAGCTTTTAGAAAAATCTTTAATACCAAGTTTTCAGTTTCAATAGATAAATCTGTATTGTGTGTATTTTTTTTTCACTTCATGCTTGAAATTTACAGTAAAATCTAACCCATGCCTTCCAACACAACATATATTTGCTTTCCTGTTTAACTTCTTCTGAGTGATTATGTATTTGTTTATAAAATAGAATTATGTTTCTGAACAAACAAAATGCAAATTCCCAAACACTTTGTTTTGCTTCCAAAGCAGCCAATTTAAGGACCAATTTTGTTTCTGTGAAAAAGTATACGTAGACGCTACATAGCCGAGTACGGTGACTTGCTCTAGTCTTCACCTACATTGCTGTAAAGTCGTCCATGTCTATCATTGTCCAGAAAATACTGATGAAATTCAACCGGTTTTGCTTTTGTAATTGAGATTCAGTCGCCAAACATGCTATACGTCCCAACTAATTAGGTGTGCTAGAGTTAACATTCAAATCTTTCTGTCCTATTATTGAAATTGCAAGTTAGGATTTCAGTTGTTTTGTCTCGCAAGAAACGTAATTGCTTATCTTCACCTCTGAAGGAGAACGAAAAACAGTTTTCCCAGGATTCTATGAACCTTCATATAAAACTGTATTTTCTTAGCAAGTAGTTTATACAGGCAGGTGAGATTATTGGAATTTTACAAAGAACTATGAAACCATTTACTGTCAAAGACCAAAAAAAATCAGGAACATGAAGAAACTGAAGTTTAGATTTATATAATACAACATAAGAGACATTGAAATGGTAAACTTAGCGTGTCCCCCAAATGCCTAGAACATAAGTAGGGTGTGGGAGATCCCAGTTTCTACTAGTCCTTGATATTCCAGAGACATTTAAAAGTGGAAAGACATATTGGATGAATATGATTGTATTTCATCAAAAGATTCTATAAATATTACATCTATAAAATCTAGTGAGATATAGACCACATAGTGCCTAAAAACATAGATTTTTTTAAAAGTTACATTTTCAGACATTCCACTCAATTGAAATCACTCTCGAGTTTCCAGGAATCCAGGGTAAACATCTCTGCATGGTGAACGACTCTGTAATGGGGGCATGAACAGACAAAATTGTGTAGGTCACACCTGGTGCTAACTCATGCCCAAAAAATAAGTACACTAGCAATGGGAATAAGCTGCCTAGTCACCAAGGATACAAGTGGTTTTGCTTCTTCCTTCATCCTATGCGTTACTTGCAATAATCACTTAAAATTCTTCCTAATAAACTTTTTTTTTTTTTTTACTATTTGAAATTCTTTTTTATGCTAAACATTTTAAAATAAAAGTTTGACAACACCCGCATGAATGTTGGACATGATTGCATTATGATGTAAGGGGAGCTGAATTTGAAATAGGGTACGTGCACAGTTGAGTGCTTTGGTACAAAAGGTTTCCATTTGAGGGGTTGCAAGTGCAAGAGGGTTGCTCCTCATAAAAGCACGGATGCTAACTCCTTCCCTCTCCCTTTTCCACTGTGTAAAAGAGAATTTTGATTCAGAGGTAGGACCTTTCCTGTGTTGAGGGGACCACAGTGAAGCTGGGTAGAATTTTTAGTAGGTTACAGAAACAGGTGAGGTTGAAGTGATCTTTTCTTCTCACTTATTTCAGAGTGACTGGAGTGGTCACCTTAACTGTCTCTCTTTCTCTGTCTCTGTGGCACTTGCTCTTCTGTCCTCTGGGAAGAAATCCTTTCACGAGCATTTGCTGTTCCACAATGGTTACAAAGAGATGATTGGGATTTAACGTCCTTGTGAGTGTACCCTTGTGGGGACTCTGTGTGTGTGTGTGTGTGTGTGTGTGTGTATGTGTGTCTGTGTGTGTGTGTGTACTGACATAGACAGATATTCCTCAAGCTTGTGTTGTCATTCACTTTGCATTTCACTACTTTGGGATTTTAATGCATTTCATTTGTCTGGAAGGATGCTCTAAAGATGCACTCTAAGGAGCAATAAAGCAAAGTAGTATCTGAAATTTATATTAAAATATTATTTTGACCAGTGAGACTCATTGTGAGTATTTCCTTTCTTCCATTTTAAGTTTTGGAAAATTATTACTGAACGCCTACTACAGACTGGTATGTTTAATAGAATACATCTTCTCACCAAGCTTCTGATTTGGTGAGGGAAAAGAGGGTGCACATATAAATAAATAGAACATGATTATGAGTTCTACTAGTGAGGCTAACATCAAAGAAAAGGAACAGAAGCTGAGAAAGGGAGTGTGCTTAGACAGGGCCACAAGGAGATCCACAAGGAGGCTCAGACATAGACAGGACAAAAGGAAGATGCCAGGAAGAGAACAGGGTAGGAGTCAACCAGACAGAGGGTGGAGTCAAGGCAGAATTCTGCAGGCAGAGCAAAGTGTTCAAGAACACATGAGTTGTTTGGTAGAGAAATAGAGAAATAGATAGATCAGGCTATAAGAGGACTCAACAACTTTCAGTAAAATATAAAGGAATCTGTAGTCATTGCTGAAAATGCTCTCATCTTTTTTACCACTCTCCTTATTTTACCACCAGTACCACTATTACCTGAGGTCCTTCCCAGATGCTGCTTTCTTTGGTCAGGATAAACTTCTTTAAGGATTGTCCTTTTATTTTTTTCTTTCAAAACTGGAGATTGAACCTAGGACCTTGCACATAGGTATGCTTCCTATGTGCAAAGAAACCTTGTAGTAGATTCAGGGCAAAAGTGGTTCATTCTTTTGTTTAATTTAATCACATGTCCTTATTCCTGGAACATTGGATCATTTTGGTCTCCATACAATCTAGTCTTAAATCTAGACCTGGAATGCTTCAGGGCTTTAGGACTAACAACCAGTGATTCAATTAAACAAATGAATAAACCACCTTTGCCCTGAATCTACTGCTACATCTGACACCCCACACTGGACACCAAATGTAGACACAGATTCAGGGTGAAGCGTTTTTACTCTTTGTCTAATTAAATCACCGGTGCTAGTCCTGAAGCCCTGGAACATTTTTGCTCTCTGTACAATCTAGACCATTTAAGCCTCCAAGACTTACTCAGACTGAGCCACTCTGACTAGCTTCTCAACTTACTGACTCTTCTGGCTCCAAACCAACTGATTCAAACTGACCTTCTGAGATGGATGACTTTTTCTGATCAAATTCTTCTAGTTTTGGCGGACTCTGGCTGACTCTCCTGCAACTTCTCTGACTGAACTGCTCTGCTTGGCTTTACACCTTGCTAGAGACAGGATCTGTTACTTGCTGCTACCCTTTCCAGGTTCCCTGTCCTGGGATCTGAGCGGACACTTTTCTCCACTCTCCCATCTTGTCGCAGGCGTGCTGAGATTACAGATGCCTGTGACTACCTTTGGCTCTCTATATATTCTGGGATCTGGACTCAGGCTCTCAAGTTTGCATGAGTCATCTTTACTGCATGAGCCATCTTATGATGCTTGGTATACAAACATGTACGTAGATTATTAACCATATTTTCTTTTCCATCTCTGTTTTCCTTGATATTTCCCACACCACAGTCTTGATAGTCACTTTTTGCTCAATTCACCATCCCAATTTCTAAAAATGCTACATTAGATTAGAAATTATAGTCTATATCCAATTTACCATAGTTCCTGGGTAATGAAGCTTATAAGAATGATTGTAATTAAATAACATTTATCACATGTTAATCCAACTCTTCTTAAAGATGATTACAATTAATAGGGCACTCTGTGCCAGATGTGGTAGCTCATACATGTCATCCTAGCACTTTGATACAGAGGCAGAAGGACTGCTGGAAGTTTGAGGCAAGCCTAGTCTAGATCATGAGATCAAGGCCAGCCAGGGCCTCGGAACTGAGTCCTGGTTCAAATGAAACAAAATAAAGTACCTAAAATTTTTCAAGCTACCACAGGTTCTGAGAGACTTCTTTATTGAATCAAATCACAATTAATTAGCTTTGCTGTCTTGTTTCCCCAGACTGAAAAGTAGAAAGGACATCTACATAGTTTACTTAAAATGTCAGTAGAAATTCTAAGACGAAAGGGCAGATGTAAGCTGTCTTGTCAGGCTACAGGCCTAACTTAATTGTGGATATACAATAGTGTTAAATGTAATTAAGAGCCAAAGTAAAACAAATTAGAAATGAAAATGAGTCTGGAGTGGGTATCAGGAAAATCCCATAATGTATTGGTTTGACCAGCTCACGTTTCCCATCAACTATGAAAGACATGAAATTCTTGAATAATAAATGATGCTCCAAGCATTGTCTCCTGAGAGGCCAATCTTCAGCAATGAATAGTTTTGATTTTGTGAAATGAAAGCTAATTGTTACATGACTATGCGTGTGTGTGTGTGTGTGTGTGTGTATGTGTGTGTGTGTTTGTATGTATGTTCAAACATGTGCCTGTATGCCTGTGTGGGTTTATATGTATTCCATTTCAAGTCTCCCCTGAATCCTTTACATAATAGAGACAAAATAAAAACACAATGTCTTCCCACTAAACTATCTCCAGTGCTCCGTGAAGATACTCCCTCTTCTGAGAAACCAATATGCAGTGAGACTTTGATTTGAACCAGGTATTTGACCTCTTTTGAGAACAACATATCCCCTCTGGCTCTTCTTCATGTAGTCTGTGCCTGGCTTGTATTTAGTAGCTTGCTCAGGCAGGTCTAATCTGCAGAGAATTGGATTCAGAACATTGTTTTATAGACCCTATGGTTGAAGACTGTCTTGAGACTCTCAGTTGAGTTTTCACATGTAAGACCTTAAAAAAAGAAACAAATCCTGTCTCTTTAGTCTTAGGGATCATTCTACACGCATTTGTTTACACCTGAGCCCTCAAAGTCAAGTCAGATAATTTTCCTCACATCACAGTGGACTGGTTAAAAATTATTTAATGCAAAAGTTTGTTCAATTGAGCTAGATTACAAAATAGATATGAAAAAATTATCTTCTGTTCAGACACCTGCTAAAATAATTAATGTAGGGAATACAAACCCACTGACTATCTACTTTTGTTATTTTGGAGATTGATAAGAGTAGAAGTTTATGAAAGTTTTTTTTTTTTTTTAATTCTGAGGAGAGAAAAATATCCAGTTTTCTGACGAATTAACAGATTTCATCCAAGTTAACTGGGGTGGGGTGTTGGTGACAGGAAACCTTTTGCCTTATGAATACAATTCCAAAGTAAAGCAGTCCACCTGGTTGTACAAACTTTCAGAGTGGAAGATAGGAATTAGGAAAAGTCAGAGAACAAAAATACATTCAAAACTGGGAAGTGTATCTCTTTTCTATGTGTGTGATGATTGATTTCTGTGAGAGCTCTGACTAGACTTGCCAGCAAGACCAAGCACAGATGCTGCCAAACTGCACAGAACTGATAGAAAATTGAACTATGGAGGTTTTTATTTCGTCTGTAGAAGCTTGTTTACATTGTGACAACTGAAAGCTGGTGATAATCCAAATCAATAATTAACAGCTCAACAGAACTTCATGTTTCATGACACTCGGTTACAGTTTCCATCTGAGAAGAAAATCAAGGAGCTCACTTTCAATCTGGACAATATAGGACTTCTGCTTTGTGTGTGAGTATGTGTAGAATCACTTCATAAACTAGGAAAAGATCTACTTCTGGGAAGAATGAGACAGTCAAATGACATACATTAGTCTGTGCTTCTTTTCCTGTTGCTGTGAGGAAATACACTGCAAAGGAAACGTACGGGAAAAGGAGTTCATTCTGGTTCACAGTTCAGGGCAGTTCGGCATGGTGAGGAAGTAAAGGCAACAGGAGATTGAAGCCGCCATTTACACTAAATTCGCAACCCACAAGCAGGGAGTCATGAACCATTGCTGCTGCTCCCTTTCCCTACTTACACATTCTTCAATTCCAACCAAAGAAAGGTGCCACCCACAGTGGGCGGATCTTCCCATACCAATTAAGGAAACTGAAGCTGAGATACTCAACCCCTACAGGCATGCTCAGAAATGCTAGATTCTGTCAAGTTGAAAATTAACATTATCCATCACAGATACATTTGCAACTATTCCTTGTTCCCTGTTCTTTCCTTTTCCCTTTCCTCCTACCAATCCATTCTCTGGTAACAGTTAATCAGTTACAAGAGAGCTAACTACAGTGTGAGGTTCTCAGTTCTTCTGGGAGGTTGTTCCCAGAGAGGAGCTTATAGAGCTGATAGATCTCTTCTCATATCTTCCCTAAACTCTCCGGTTTCCTTGCATAAAAGCTCTTTGTACACTAAAACCCTCTGATATAGAGATTAAAGAATAAGAAAAAATCCCAATCAAACATAATCTCTCTCTTCCTCATTCTGGGCTCTATTTTTTACACTGATTTGTTGATATATTTTCAAAGTATGGCAGACATGCATAAGTCATCGCTCATGTATGCAGATCAGAGGGCTACTTGATTGAGTTGGTCCTCTCCTTGTACCTTGTGGGTTCTAGAGATGGAATTCAGATTATCAGTCTTGTCAGCAAAACCATCTCTTTGATCTGATACCATCTTTAAATAAATCTATCTTTTCCCCCCACTGATCAGGCAATAGTCTCAAACTCATATGTAATGGAAAGTTGCTTATGCTTTTATTTTAAAAAGTGGTACTAACTTGACTTAGCGTCATATGAAACAAACAAACCTGAGGTTGGGAACAGGGCTTGTTGAAGGAAATGTAGAGGTAATTGGAAGGAGCATGGGGGGAGATGGTTGTTTTCATTGTATACAATGCAGGAAATGCTCAAGAATAAAGAAAACAGCAAAGTAACAAAAAAAAAATTCACAGTAAATACCTGATCCGTAGCATATGCAATGTCAACTTTAAAGATTTGGGTTTACAGTGGAGATAACAGCCTGATTAAGGGTCTGCTTGAGTTCATCTTGAAGCAAATGTCAAGTAGTTAAGAAATTAACAAAACTACTCTTAAAGAAAAACAGAGCTATTTACAAAGCTCAGTACATGAGAAGACCTGGCAGAGGCAGCAAGAGAGGCCTCTGCTTCTTTCCACTTCTCCTTCTTCAAGCATGGGCTTTCCCATGCCCACTTTGCCTGCTGGTCTTACTCTTGTAAGCTTTTTTCATAGCCTCTTAATATAGCTGTTATAAAACTTGTCTTTTATTTATTCATTCACTTATCAAAGATTTTTGCACACATACAGTTGTTTGGAGGTACTTTGTTTTTAGAGGATGTTACTGAACCACTGGGTACTTACTAAGATTGTCGAGATGCATTCCATACAAGCTATGGCATCAAGGAAGAGAGACTTCCCAGTAATATTCACCTAAACAGAGCATCATGGAAATGAAGGAGTTTTAAGCTTGACTGCATGCTGCTTGAAAAGTATGAGAGGCTATGAGGAAGAAGTTGGTCAGTTCAATTAGGTCAGGGCATTATCTTGGTAGTTGTATTTCAAACAACGTCTCTCTGTTCCTAGAGAAGGACATTTCTGAACTGTGATACTGACAAAGGAGAGGGAAATTACACTTAAAAGAGGCAAGGAAAAATGGCAATCCTGTGTTTTCTTAGGTGACTTCTCTAAGGAAGCAAGGGCTGGCTATTCAGAGGCTGGAGGCCTTCCTGAAAGGAGTGTGACAGTTCTATCAGCAGGCAAAATATTATACATGTATCTGTCCTTGTGCAGCATATAACCCTAAAGGTCATGTTCTAAAAACTTTAAACGTATGCGTTCTATTAAATAAGCAAAAGAGTATGTCAGGTTAGATTAGAGTTATGGCAGAGAAGACAAGCAGAAAACAAGGACTGACCACAGTGGGAGGAGACAGTTCTGTCTTAAATAGTAAAGTTGTAAAGTGATCACATGCATGCCACACAACAACGAAGAGGAAGCTAATAAAAACTTCAACAAGAAAACGTGTGGACTGATGACTTAAGTGGTGCTTGTCATGTAATCATGAGGACCAGAGTTTGATCCCCAGTACGCACATAAAAATTCTGGGCATGAGTGATGCCATGTGTCTGTAGTCTGAGAACTGGGGAAGTAGATATAGGCAGATCCCTGGAGTTCACATAGTAGATGGCTCCTGATGCATGATACTAAGTTTGAATTCTAGCCTACACACACACACACACACACACACGCACACACACACACACACACATGCACACCCACACACACATGCAGGTACTCCTCACAGGCAGCCTCCCTAACACTAATACTCACCTCCTACATATGGAAGAAATGAGAACACATGCAAAATTTGTGAGTAGAGATCATTTTTGCTAGGCCACAGGGGAAGAGCTGTTTGAGAACACAAGAAGGTTATGGTGACAGAGTAGGTAGACGTTGCAGACAGCTCAGGACCCAGAGGAACCTTGTGATCAATCATTCAGGATAGTACTAGAGAGAAAGACCAACATCTTTTGATTACACTGGGATAAGGTTATCTGGCTATTCTATTTTTGTTTGTTTGATTTTGTTTTGTTCTGTTTTGCCAGATATTATCTCACTATGTTGCTTTGGCTGTCGTGGAATTCACTATATAGAGCAGACTGGCCTGGAACTCATAGAGATCTGCCTGCCTCTGCCTCCTGAGTGCTGGGATAAAGGCCACAATGACTGGCTTTGATTACAACATCAACAGCAGTGCTGCTTAGGGAGAGAAGTTCAGAAATAGACACAAAGGTGGATATGTGAGGAAACTTTGGAGTTTTTAGTTAATGGGTGAATGAGCTGCAAAGATGAATGTTATCAGTATACAAATGTTATAGAAAAATATCTGGCTGGGTAACGAGACTAGTATAGAAAGAAGGAAAATTTGCCTCAATACATGCAAGCAGCCTCTATGAGACAAAAGGAAGGACTGAAGGTGGCATTTAAAGGAGTAGCCTAATTCCTAGGATAAAATCTTTCATTGAACAAGAAATGTGGCTAAATATCCACATCTGGAACAGTAGAGAGATTTCCACTGAAGAAGAGAGAAATGTATTAGAACATCTATTATAGGTTTTTTTTCCCCAGAAAATATCTCACCAATGATAGAGGAGAAATGACATAGTTACTAGAGGGTAAATGTGGAGTGAAAAGACGATTTGATATTTCCTTTAAGATATAATAGATTGAGTCATATTTGAACATTGTTGGAAGTGACTTACTGGTAAGAGGAAGATCATAGGAGAGAAAGTGAAGAGATCTCTTAGACTGCCAACCTTGAGCAAGTGTGACAAGATGGAACTGGGCCTACCAGCAAGAAGGACCGGTACATAATCAGGCAGGCAGTGGTGACATTGGCAGGCAGAGGGTGGGCACATGTGGAGGTTGGTGGGTAGATACATAAGTGAGCATGTCTGTGGAAGTCTTTCTGGAAATTCTCTTCTCTCTGTGTTAAAACTGATCAGATTTGGTCAACAGTTCACACTTGCTATAATGTTGTTCCTAAGTCCTTTCATGAGTTTCCTTTGGATTGTATGCTTCCCTTTTGGTTGAACATTCTTGGTCAGAAGACTCTGTCAGGAGAACAGGATTTCATGGTCCAAGTTTTCCACATGTGAATAGCAGACTTAGGTTAGGCTTCTCTCAGGAGGCCCCTGACTCGATGTTTCATAAGTCCATGTGTGGCTTTACCAAATGACTCTATGAAAGGTAAACACCAGCCAAATAAGTTACTGTGTGAAACTTGGCCATAAATTTAAAAAAATCCAAGCACGAAACCTTCATAAACTCATAAAATTTTACAGGTTCATATCTACTTTTTATATACTAAACTAGGAATTCTTTCACCAATTGAGTAGTCCCTCAAAGACATTTAAACTTTACTGTTATTAGAGAAAACTTTACTGTATGGCTTTATCAATTATATGATTATAAAAACACATAGGCTATTGTCCACTTTAAGATAACAGCATAAATATTTGTTTATTGTTAGACTTAGCATCTTGAGAAGACACAGAATTCTCACATTTCACCTTCAGAATATTTCCCTGAGCTAAATCATAAGCACTCCACTTCATAGGTGGAAATGCGAAGCATTTAGCATAGTGGGTATGAAACTCATTCAAGACAGCAACTGATAGTGTTTCCTTCTGACACAGATTTTAATATGCCACAATCCCAGCATCAAAATTGCTATCTAAAAAACAAATGATAGAAACAAAGGAAATTTTGGAAGGTCAAGGTCATGTGTAAGCCCAGTTTATGCCAGTAAGCATATGTGAGGGTTTGGTAAATAGCAATAGAACATTTTAAGACTCAAGGAAAGTTATTTGAATTTTGGCAGCAATAGAACTATGCGGTCTAGATAGGTGTCATCGAAAAACTCCTGCAGGCTGGAGTAGGGGTGTCTTTGACCCTTTTACCAGACCTTGAGACCCTTTTTCTCCTGCCTAGCTACCTGGCCCACCCTTGATATATGGATGGGTGCCTGGTCTCCATTCCATCCTGCTGTGCCATGCCCTATTTTGCTGTAAACCCTGGGGGGATGGTTCTTTTCTGGAGAGAAAGGGAGGGTGTTGATGAGTAGTGAAGAGGGGGTAGATCTGGGGGATTTGGGAGGAATAGAGGGGTGGAGGGAGGGAAGGAGGAGGGCTGGGATGTATTCTATAAGATGTATGAGAGAAGAAAAATAAAAAATAAAATAATTTAAAACAGAAGTATGTATGTATGATTGGGGGTTATTTCACAGGCTATTAATTGAAGTATAAGAAGGTCCCAGGATGTACAAGGAAGAGTTAGTTCAAGTTTCAGAGAGCAGGTTCAAGGAGACCTAAACAGACCAGAACTATAGCAAGGGGAAGAGCAGGCATCAACTTATAGTAAGCCTGACTGAAGGACAGGCTGCCATGATGGTCCCAGAAAAACACATCTGTTATGAAGATTCTGCAACTGACTGACTGGACTTCTAAAATGTCAAGAGTTGGGATGTTGTAAACAATAATTAAAATGTCCAAAACTATCTTTATTAAACATTTTTCATCAACTTCTGTGTCTTCCCTGGTATCTTTTAAATTTCCACATAAAGTCTTTAAAATATATTAACGGGCTACCATTCACTACAAATCCCAAAGCTAAGAATGCTATAAAATATCATTTGAGGGCTACAGCAGGGATTTACCTATTCTTCTGTAACCCATCTACCCGATGCCCTTACCACTGTAAGGTAGCATATTTGGTAGCACATTGACTAATTATGTTCTCTTGGTAGATGACTACCAAATTCCATGTAGCTTGTTCCACAGTAGAACATGATACTCAGTAGAACACAGAAGAACCTGGACCCATGTCCCTAGGTTCACTCACGTTCAGCATAGAATAAGCACTCTCTTTATTCCCTTTGGAGCAAGAGATATGTCTCAAAGTGTCATCTATATGCTCTTGAAGTTCCTAGAACTATTTGAGAAATGTCAAAACTAGTTTCATAATGTTAAGATGTATTCACCAGACATTTTCCTGAAAATAAATAAAATGAACTTGTCACTTTAATGTAAACAACTGACAGTATTTACTGCCAGTGGTAAAATTCAAGCTTTCAAAAGAAAATTAGAATTTTGGGGAAATTTCTATCATCTGTGAGCTTGACAGCTTCTTGATATTTAGAACCTTTCCAGTATGACTTGGAATGATATCAATGAATGTGATTCTTTTATATCACATAATAAGACACATCTGAATTCGAAATACCTTCATGCTTCAGTGAACCAATACATCCCACATAACCAAAGCATAGTATTACAGAACCATACATGAGTAAAAGCTGCTTATAAAAGACAAGTTAGACCATAGGTTTTTAATTTAACAGTGTGAAAAATGGCACTAATCTCTCATATTGCATATACCCTGTAAGAAGCTATCATGTGTTGAGATTTGCTATAGGAACAGAAAGAACTATCCACAATTACTGGCACACTACCACTAATACATTCCTTCATTTCTAGCTCCTGTAAAGTATAATTTTTGTCACAGGATAAAACACAATATACTGCAACTGTGTAAATACAGAAGTGCATTTGTGAAGTCCATCAATTTCTGCTAAACTATCAAAGAGACTTACAAAAATATTAATGCCTGGGTGCTATTATTTTGCTTGTGGAAATATTGTCTCTCATATCATAAATTTTTTGTGATAAAATATAATAGTTATTGCTATTTTGATGAATTAACAAGTATTCTTGGTTTACACACACAGCACAGTAAGCAGATGTAAGATACATAAACAATACTTTCAAGAACTGTCAAGTGTTAGGAGATAAAAAGGACAAAATTCAATAAGGTATGTGAAACTCTAGACTATGAAAGCTAAGGTGATAAATAGGAGGAAAGTTTTGTATTTAGGATATAACTCAGTTAACCATCTAGACTTGGTCTAGGATATTACTGCTTTAGTGGAGTTTTATCAACGTTTATTTTATAAGTCAGATTTGAGGAGAAGTTGTTTTCTTGTTTCTATTATTAAACAGATCTAAATTAGGTACAAAATGTTCTATCCTATACTGATTCTCACTCTAGTGTAAATGGTTTCTGAAGGTTCTAATATATTCATTACACTTAAGAAAAAGAATTAAGGAACAGCAAAAGCTCATTGCAGCTTCTCAATTGGGAAAAAGTGAAGACAAGAAGAAGGTATTTTCTGAACTCGTAAGAGAGTTCATGTGGAAGAAGGAATCAAACTTATCTGCTCTAGTGAGCATAATGAGTGCAGAGGATGGAATTTGCAGGGTGGGAACTTTCAGAGCTCAGTTACAATTAGAATTTAGAGAAGAGAATGAGCTGCTTTCTTTAGCTATTGACTCTGTTAAACAGTTACTATTTATAACACTGACTCTACGCAGGTCACTCTCAGACATTAGACATCAATTCATGAGATCTATATAATAACTCACAGCTGAAAGCTCTCATTATGGCTTTTTACAAAATACAAAAGTCTTCATGTTTAATCTTTCATTAGATCACCCAACTGATCAAAAAGAAGGTACCAGAAGCAAGATTCTAATTGAGTTCTTCTGATGCTCCTACTAAAGGTTTGGAGATATGATTTAAAGCCACCTTTCTACAAAATATAGAGAGCAGCTCTGAGGAAATTTTGGAGGAACTTGATAAATAGCTCTCTATGGGTCATCAAGGTGAAATTCCTGCCATCGAGCTGGATGATATAAGCTCAATCCCTGAGACCCACATGGTAGAGGGAGAGAGCCAACTCCCAGCTGTTGTCTCCTGACCTCCACATAGGCACCATGGCACAAACATGTGACACACATAAAATAAACACTTCCTTGGCTCCTTTTAAAGGCAACCATGTTTTTTTAAAGTCTGAAAATTGGAACTATGGTAACCATATTCCGTGAGCCTTTCACAATGCCAGAAGCAGTTTATTTTCAGTAAGTAGTGAGGGGATCCCTGTAGGCGTCATGGCAGGCAAGGAAACAAACCACAGAGAGGTGAGAATGAAAACTTGGTTCAGATCTACTTTGTCATGCCAGGTGGTTTACTGCCAGCACATTTAAACACAGTATAATTTGGGGGAAAAAAAGGCTCCTGGTATAATACAATTCCCAGTGCACAAAAAAGCATAATTACATCAAAACTGAACTGCAGGGACATGTCATGCCTTCCAAGAAGATGGGTTATAGAGATAGGTTACCTGTACTAGAGTCGGGCCTAGGAAAGGATCTGTCCTGACCTCAGCCATATACATAATGTGAGCTACCTCTGGTCCTGGTTGTGGGAAAATAGGGGAGCCCCTTGCTACCCAGGTAATATAAGGGTCATTTAGATTACTAGCCACCTCTTGTCCTGGCTGTAGGAGCTTGATATGGACAGTCCCAACAGATAACGCAGAACACAAGGCTATTAATCACTCCCAATTCTGAGCAGAAAACAAGTTTTCCATCTTTCCATAGAAAAGACAGTCCAGCATGCATAGCATTTCTGTTTTCCCTGGAGATCTGTCAGTACATGAACCTTCCTACTCTCAACAAAGTAGGTGTTAAATAAATAAGCAAAATGTATGCAGCTATAAAAAATGAGTATGGGCATTTCTTAGAGGCATGATGAAATGTGTGATGGTTGTCTTTGGGTGTCAATTTCACGGCTCTGCTGGTTACTTTTCTATATGATAAAACTGACTAGATGAAAGAACTGTTGATTTTGAGTTACAGTTCAAGGAGATACAGTGTGTTATGACAGTAAAGGAGTACGAGGTGATTGATAACACTGCACTCAAAGTCAGGAAGCAGAGAAAGATAAATGCAGGTGCCCAGCTGGCTTTCTCGTTTATTCAGTTAGGACCCCATCTCAGTGAATGGTGCAACTTACAGGGTGGTGCAGCAATACACTGCTGTGGCATCTTGCCAAGGATGATAAGAAGGAATATTCATTGGAGAAAACTTTCCAGACATCAGCAGAGGGAGCTACCATCATGGCAGGCATCACACTTGACAGTGGAATCCTGAGCCCCTGAGCTCAGGTATTTTAATTGATCCAGAGCTCCTCGGGTGTTCTATTGATAACACGTACAGATCATTAGCAATCAAATATCCCCCCCACAAAAATCCAACACCTGTAGACAATACAAAATGCCAAGACCTAGGCAGACACACTCCCAACAGTGCAAAAACTATTGTTTTATACATAATTAAAAATAAACTTCTACAACAGGGTGGGCCTTGCTTCTTACCTCCTTCAACCTATTCCATAAAAGTCCTTATAATAGATGTGCTTGGAAGCTTATATCTTTGGGGATTCTATATGATGTCTAGTTGACATTAATCACCATAATTGATTCAAGGGGATAGCCAAATGTCTTAGAAAAGATTATTTCTGAGTAAGTCTGTAAGTTGCTTCCAGAAGAGACTGTGTTTAAAACAGCACTGCACTGACTAAAGAAGACCCATCCCCAACTAACCCTAATAGACACCATCAATTGGCTGAGGTCCCAGATAGAAAAAAGGCAGAAAAAGGTGCATTTTCTCTGCCTTTTAGAACTGACCTAGAACATCAGATGCCCAGGCTTTCTTGCCTCTATGCCTCTATGGTTGCATCAGCAAAGCTAGTTTCAGAGACTCTCAGATTTGACTGAATTACATCATTAGCTTCCCCAGTACTCTAGTTTGTCAATGATACACCGTGGGCCTTATCAAACTCTATAATGACCTGTCAATTTCCCAAACAAAGACTTTTTTTGCCTACCTATTTATCTGTCTATTCTTCCGTACTGCTAATTCGGCTTCTTTGTAGATTCCTTACTAAAGCAATGTTGTTTTTTTCTTATCCTAATAAGTTTAGCTATATTATATATGTGGCAATATTACAGAGTCTGGCATAAAATGTCAAATGATGTTTAAATGTTTTTAACTAAACAATTCTACACAGTTATGAACTTCATACTGATTGAAAATGAATGCGAAGGATTTTGTTTTTACTTAAGCTTATATGATTGGACTTCAAATGTGTATGTTGAAAAAAATTAATATCTCCTTCATAAATAGAATAGTAAGAATGGCAAGTCATGGCCTAATTTTACTTTTTAGGAGTCTAAGACAGGATGTGTGATGGAAAGGAGACACTCTAAGTACACATGACACAGTGTGAGCTGTTTTCAAATTCTTTCCTTGTTCTAGTTATGTAGGACAGATTAAGATTGTAGATGAACTCAACAGGCATCAGATGTAGCTGTAGATTCAGAGCAAGAGGCAATTTATTCTTTGCCAATTCAATCCTGGATCATGGAGGGTTTCAGTCTCAGTACAATCTAATCTTAAGGATGCTAGCTTGAACCTAGAAGGCTTTTGCCTCCATACAATCTAATCTTCAAAGCTAGAACATTTCAACATCTGAGACTTACTGCTGACTAACTCACTCTGACTAGCTCCTTCTGAACTCAAAGCTGTAATGAACTCAATTGACTGTTCTGGTTGGCTGATTCAACTCACTCACTGTTCTGCCTCAAATTCTTATCCAAGCTGCTGGTTCAAACTGACCTTCTGAGCCAGCTGACTGTTTCTGACTAAACTCTTCTGACTCTGGCTGATTCATGCAACTTTTTTGACTCAACTGCTCTGCTGGGCTTCAAACTGACTCTTACTGTCCGCTGACTCTCCCAAACTTATTCTTCCTTCTGATGAACTGCTTCTGTGCCTCTGCCAAAGAGTGCTTCAGTATTTGAGCTGAGAGCCTGCTTTTATATTTGGGCATGTCCTCACTCTGACTCACTCTGCTAACTCTTCCTCTGATTCATCACTTTGCTTGCTCTTTACTCTGATTCATCCCAGATGTCACTTCTGTCTGACACTGACTCCTTCTACGCTCTGCTTCCTGTCTCTGCTTCCTTCTCTGCTTCTACTTGCTTTTGTCTTGGGGATTAAAGGTGTGTGCTACCACTGCCTTCTGAATTCTTAGATTAAAGGTGCATACTAACATTCTTTCTACCCTAGAGCAGCCATGCTGCTGAATTAAAAAATTAAATATTCATCTACAAAAATAGTGTGACATAACAGCAATTAAAAGAAAGTAAGGGTTAGAAAGACTTTTCCAATTCTTTCCCTATTCCTAGCTAACAGTGAACTGTAGAACTAAATTAATTAAACATATAAAACTAAATTTTAACTTTGTTTACTCTGCAGAAAGGGGCACCAAAGAGAACAGCAGAGATCCTTTCTGCTGATTTATGCCAGAATGCATCATTTTGAGTGAGAATGCTCCTTTCAAAACGTGACTTAACTATTTTACCTGGTGTTTAGTCTTCCCTAGTCGCATGATTGAGTTTATGATGCAAACTTCTGGGTTTCTGAAATCTCTGACAATTTCCCATAGCCTTATTGGTAATGACCTCTGCTGCTGTGAGGTTTCCCTAGCAGATCTGATCATAAAACCTGTGGCCAATGTGTTTGCTGCCAATCTGAAGCACTGCCAGAGTAACTGGCCATTTAGTGACAGCATTCTGAAGTTACAGCTAGCTACAGCTGTCATTTTAAAACATAAAACAATCTACAAAATAAGTTTTGCATGTTTCTAACTATCACTAATTTGACAAATTATATATATATATGTATGCATACACTTATTATACACACATATATACATACACATATTATTTCCTAGAGGAGGGATATTGAAAGCACAGTAATCAGCTGTACACCTGACATTTCACAAAATTAAAGCTAAACAAGTAGAAAAATGAGTAAAGGCATGCATTTTTCTCCCCCAAATCCAACTTGACATTTTAAAAACTTCGGTGACAATTTGTTAAAAGGTACAAGAGTTATCTAAGTACAGAATGAAATAGCTTAGAGATGTAAAATTAAAGGGGTGTGAGGATGGAGCATGAGCTTCCATTTTGCTTAAAACCTCATTTGCTACTGTGCCATTTCTTCTTTTTTTGCTTTCAATATATACATGTTGAAACCTGTCTCAATGCTTATTTAGTGGTTTGACAAATTTGGAGGCCATTTAGGTCCCATGCATATACAAACAAAAGTCATTTGTAGCTAGTTGCATTTTTCTTGAAGAAAAATGTTGCTAAGTCTCTGCAAGCATGCTGAGGTTGGATTTCCCAAGTTAAAGGCCTCTTGCCTAAGGATGATTCCTCAGGCTCTCCTAAATCCCTATTCTGGGTGTGGGTTCCTTTGTCTGATATTCCATAAATTATGAAATCACTCAACTCAAAAAAAAAAAAAAACACTGACTATATGAAAAGACGTAGTGGCAGATAACTCTAGAATGCTTTAACCCTGGGGAACACAAGTTCTAGAATCAGCCTAGATGCCCATCAACAAATGAGCGGATTGTTTTCCTAATGTGGTAGATAGATTTACACAATGAGATTTTGTCCCACAACAAAGAAAAAAAAAGATGATGTCATTTGCAGAAAAAAATAGACGGAACTGGAGATCATTATGTCGGGTGAAATAAGTTAGTTTCCTGAAGATCAGCGTGAGAGGTTATCTTCCATATGTGGGTTAGGGATGCAAAAGTAAATAGGGAGGTTTAGTAGGGTGTACAGGGAGGAAAGGAGCAAGCAGGCGTATTAGAAGAGATGATGGTTTGGTGGATATGAACGAAGGATAGGACAGGTGGATGTGAGGTTATCACAGGGAAGCTTATTAATTAGTACACTTAATATATATGCAGCCATTTTAAAAGACATAAGTTTGCTAATGTTTCCTGTATATTTGAAATGTTTGCTCTTTTTTCAGCCTCACTGCCCTAGGAATTAATATCTCTTTCCTTCCTCCAAACAGGATTTTATCTGTGTCCCCAGGTGACAATTTACTTGGTAACAGACAGTAGCTTCGATCAGGATTTTTGTTTTTTTGTTTTCTTTTGATGTCTCCTGTGCATCACTGCCTCAATATGCATAGTGTTTATAAACAAACAAACAAACAGACAAACAAGCAGAACCAGTGTGACAGCTTGAGCCCATCTAGAGGCTGATCTGAGTTGATTTCCTCTCAAACACTGAGAAAAGAAATAAATTATAAACAGTCTCCTATTTCATAGCTAAAATTCCCACAGAGCAAGTACACTTACTTTAACAGCTGTTGAAATAAACAAATATAATATAAAAGTGTTGAAGTGAATTTTAAATACACATTTTAAGTGCTTAAAGATGTAGTTATTCCTCTGTGTAGGTTGGTAATATAAGCATGTTTAAAAGCAGCAGAATATTTTCTTCTATTCTAGACAGACTTCAATTCTAGTTAACAAAAACGCTATGATTCATTCTTATTACTCAGATCCTACTCCAACTCTGGAGGTGGAAACGCAAAGCAAAATTTGCCCTAAGTTAAGGCTAGAAGATAGCTAGCATTGTTGCTGGATTTTAATATATTTCTACCAAAAAATGTCAATGAAAATAAAAATAAATTTTCTTTACAAGAACTGTGCCCCAAAACCAGGCCAACCCAGGCTAAGTAGCTTGGTTCTTAGCATTTTGTTTTACTCCTTATTGTCACCCTTTTGCCTTCCCATTCCCTAACAGCTCTAAAGCACAGAGGATTATATTGGTGGCCTCTCTCGGTTCTCAAGACAAAGTCTCTGCTTGCTCAGCAGTATTTGTCATTTGTTTCTCTCTTTTAATGACATGCTGTATCTTTAAGCAGACTTCAAATAAGAGTTTATTTCCAGTCTATGCTATGTACCTTTACAACACATGCTAATTTGCTATGATTCAGCACTGACTACTTCAGTATTTTCAGTTCTTTGGATTGTAATACATTATCACCGGAACACCATCTGAATTTATAAATTCTTAAGAATGTCATGCTTAATACCCAGCGGCTCAGGTACTTCTGATATTCCAATTTTATCTGAACTAGGATACTTAACACCTATATAGTATGTTTTCCTCCCTAAGGCCATAGGTCCAATTAGATAACAAGCATTCAGGGTACTCTTAGTAAAGGCTTTCAAAGGCAAAAAATGAGCCTCGCAAACATGATGAAAGAGTCACAGAGTGATCTGGCCTTTTACTGTCTTTCATCACAAATAATATTTTGTGATCAGAGTTTATGCGATCGATGTTTTATTTAGCATATGTATATGATTTTCTTAGACCTTTAAAAGAAATGCAAAGTTCTGAATATCCTGAATCAAGCAATATTTAACAATGATTTGTGTTGTGTAAGTCACATGGGCATCATCATTTAGAGCAATGTGCATTCAAAGGACATCCATTGTAGGCATTTATTTTTCATTTGTTCACCACATTCTTATTGAGAACTTGTTATTAAATTGTTTAAATAATTTACTGACCACATAATTATAACTCCCAAACTCCCATCATTATTCAATGAGAATATATATATATATGTGTGTGTGTATATATATATATATATATATATATATATATATATATATATATATATATATATATATATATATCTCCTGACTTCAATGAGGTAGGACTATTTAATTAGGACTCTTCAGAAAACAAACGATATAGCATGATACAGCATGTATGGATGGATGCAGAAATATAGAGAGATAATAAATAGGATGAAACAGGGGAAGATAATAAGACAGAAAGAAAGAGTGAAGGAAAGAGAGGGATAAGGGCAGAGGGTTGGCAGATGAGATGGAAAGATAATAGAAAGGAGAGTAGTTTCCAGAAATTGACTGACACGATGCTGAAGACTGTCAAGACTGACTGTATTAACCAGGTCAGTAGTCTAGAAGTTCAGGGAGATTTGATGTCGCAGTTTTCTCTGATATTTGGAGGCTGGTGGCTGGGACAGAAGCTCTGTGTTGCAGATTTGAGGGAGAATTGGTTCTTGCAGGAAACCTGAGTCTTCCCTCTGAAGGTGTTCAATGCAGTGTTAGGAGGTTCACCCACAGTACAGAAGGTGATCTGATTTATGACGTCTAAGAAACACCTTCACAGTAGAATTCCAACTGGTGTTTGATCAAGCAACTGGGCACACAGTTGTCACTTCAAGTCAGCCATAACAATTTGCATTTGCTTAACTTATTTAACACATAAGCAGATGAAGGCTCAAAGAAAATTTACTGGGACCTGTTACAAAATCCAGGATATAACTTCTACATTTTAAGTGTTTAGGATTATTATTTATGGTGCAAAATGTTTGGTTAGAACATATTTATTAGTGTATTCAAGAAATATTTATTGAGTCTTCATTATGTAAATGACATTATACTAGGAACTAGGGGATAGATAAGAGAAAGAAACAGACCAATTGTTCTTCCCTATGAAAAGCAAGACCAATCAAACAAATAAATCTAAGAACTATATATGTTAGAAAAAAAACAGAGAAATGAAATCATAAGAAAGTGATAGAGTGATTCTCTGCAGTGGTGATATTTGAACAGAGACCTGAATGAAGGGAGAACATAAACCGTGCATGCATCTATACTAAAGCATCATTTTGAGTTCATGAGCAAAGCAGGTGCAGCAGCCCTGAGATGGATGGGCGTCTGATATGCTTCAGGAATGACAGGAAACCAGTGTGGCCGGAACAGAAAGAATGAAGCAGACTCATAGAGCAATGGCATCAACATAGGAAAACAGAACATATTGTTCTAAAGACAGAGGCAATATAAGAATGGTCAGGTTAAAAGCGCTTAAGAAGAAAGATTTTTTTGAAAAAAAATAATTCATTGGGATTCCTGAAATTAGAGTAAACACAAAACAAAGCAGGAACCAATTTAGCAGCAAAGAATAGGCCTAGCTGAAAAACGCTGAAACTACAGGTACTGTAGATCAAAATGAAGATGTGTGGATACACAGGATGGTTTGCCAATACAGAGAATTCATTAGAGAAATCAAGCTGGTGTCTGGAAGGAGAGGGAAACAGTAAGTGACTGCTTTACAGTGAATGAGGAAAATCAAACAGGCATTTAGACCTTGGTGGGAACTGATTTTGAGCTAATGAAGAACTCAAAGAAACTCATCTTGGTATATCATGAAGAAGATACATGGTAGGAGTTCCAATGGCCAGAGAAATACTTGAGAATAGTAACAATTATTTTTTCACATGTCAGATGTGTTTATTTGCATTATGACCTCATAGTTGTTTTAACAATAGCTATAACATGCTCCTATTAGAAATTAGGAGGCTGGAATAAGACATACTACGTCATTTAGTAAATGCTGCACAGCTAACAATCAGTTCAGGTGACAAGCAAACTTAGTCAGGCTGGTTCAAGCATCCCAGGCTAACTAGTAGCCTCCCAAAGGGTTTGACAATCCCTGTAATCAAACAGTATCTATTGAACACGGCAAATTTAAAATTGTGTTTGAAAAATTTAAAGGAAAATTGATAGCTTTAAGGATGATAGAAAAATACAATGAACTTCGGATATAAACTACAGGAATATTTCTAGATTGAATTGAAAGTATGGATCCAAAGAAAAAGAGTTCTGGAAATGCCTGATTTGGAATGTAGAACAACCAAGTCTTCAGGTAGCTCTCTAGTGCTTTATACATGCGGCTGTTAGGAATTTGCAAGGAGATGAACATAATAACTATCACTAATACAGGAAACAGAGACTTAGTTTCATTCAATTCTCCAAACACTGAGATGACCATTTTCCTCTTACAGAGGTCAAACAATACCCAGAGATACCACAAGAGCCAAGGACAAAGTGAGTATCAAATTTGCTCTGTTTCAATCCAAAAGCTGTAGTCTGTTCTTCATGCTACCTCAACATTTGGTTGAGGAAAGGCTGGGTCCTGGTATAGCATTTTGAGTATTCTTCTGAAGGAGTTCCACAAGATTTAAGCCAGAAAGGCACTTAAAGCTAAAAATGCACATCGAGGAATGATAAGTAAAATAATGAAACAATGTGTTTCTAACGAAGGGACATTTACAAAGAGAAGAGACGTGGCCCAGAAGTGATCCTTTGGGGGATGAAGCTAGGAATTCTGGAGGAAATAGAGGTGAAAACTGCTGATGGGAGAGTGAAGAAGATGCAGATAGGGTTACTCTTACATACAAGTTCTTTGGCGCAAGGGCTTCCAAAACCTGAGCAGTGGAAGGACACTTCCACTGAGCAGTTTCGGCTGTGTCCCCTGCACAAGCGAACACCATCTGCCGTGGAGGCGGGACAGTGGTGAATTGGATCGCAGTCCAGGCTCATTTTTGAAAACTTGGCTGTGACTTTACAAGGCAACGTGACTAAAGCTTGGAAGGATTGGGAGTATCGTGAACTAGCCGACTTACTGTAATTCAAACATAGAAACAAACAAATAAACCAACAAAAAATTCTGCCCAATTCTGGAGAGCTTCCCCATGATTTTCCCAGAAGAAACAAATCTTCCAAATAATAGCCCAGGTTCCAGTTCCTCTTACTGATTTGGTAGAGTTCCACCATGCAGAATTAATTAGTGGGTTCTATGTGTGTGGGGGAAGTGGGACATTTGGAGGGATGTCTGACTCAGAATGCTGGTTGCCACAATCTGTTCCATGGTGCACCAATATCTTTTAAATGGGCTAATTTGTCCTTTTGTATTTAATTCTGGTTTTGGAATATTCTGCAACAGAACAAATCATAATAAGCCATGCACTGAAGATGTGAGTGGAATATCATAAAACTGTTGGAACTTGTTTCTTAATAATATGCTCACCTGGGCTAAGTTATCCATGCACAGAAGTTTAAGCAGATGTAGAATGAAGAAAGTATATATATTGCCCTGCCATCTCTAATTTTTAGAGAGACAGCCAAGAAGTATAGAGGGGGTAGAAAAGTAAGCTTGTGTGGTGCACATCCCAGGCAGCCAAGACCAGTTTGCTTAATCCACAAGTGCCATTTGAGCAGATGGAAAAATCTGCCTGCCTTAGAAACTGCTCATCCATCCCTGGGGCTTAATTGTCCCAGGTGTTGTGGCCATCTGCCAGACTTACTTATGACAAATGTCTGCTTTAAAAACGGGATGCTAAAGGCTCACAGCTTCTTTAGGATATGGCCCTAGAGCACATGGCATCAGAAATTAAAGCTCAAGTCTTATACCTATCCCTCTGTAGCAGGCTTTGCTCCAGAAATGACAGGAGAAGTTCATTGGGCTGCTGAGGCGGTGACTAAATGAAAGAAAAAAGATGTTTCCTAGGCAGAGGGTTAAAAAAAAATCAGGGCTTTATGGGATCATGAAAGCTTAGAAAGCAATGTTTTTAGGGATCATAATTTCAGGTGGTATTTGTGATGGGAAGTGGTGGTAATCATTTAGATTTATTTTATACTATGAAAGACTTCAAAGAGATAAACAAAAGGAAGAAAGAAGAAATGATCAGTGGGTGAAAAAAAATATGATAAAGGCATAAATCCTTTCTAGTATGTGGCCATGAAGGGTATGCTTATATTAAATTAACACACTCACCCCCTACATTTACATAAAAAAAATAATTAAGAAAAACAGGACAATCTTAAAGGTGCTCTTGTGGGAAACTTGTGTTTCTGTGCTCTGGCTACAGAAGAGAGTACATGTCTGCCATTTACCAGAGTTGTCATTTCTGCAAAAAAATGGGGATTATACGGTTGTTCATGAATAAGCAATTTCAAAATCCATCTTCCAATTTTCTTTGAAAGACTCAAGAAAGCTGAAAGGAGTCCAGCTATTTTCTAGTTTGTTTAGAAAGAAACAGTTTAGTGGCTTTAGAAGTAAGAAGAAAAAGAGACTAGTAGGTAAGAGCAATGAAAATAACTTAAATTAAAATAACAAATAAATGTTGAAATCTTTTAAGCATTCTAGTTCAGAAACCAAGGATTTATTTAGGCAGGAAACAATAAATACAAAGACCCAGCTCCATCAATGGATCTTTAAAGCAAAGTGTGTGTGTGTGTGTGTGTGTGTGTGTGTGTGTGTGTGTGTGTGTGTGTGTTTTACTATAAATGTTCTTTGCACTTGTAGTCTCTTTGTTTACTTGAGAACTTGAAATCTGATCACATTTTAGTGTCAATGTACTCAATCCTATATAAATAATTTCTATTTCTTCCTCTATATGAGCATTTTAAATAATCCCAACTGTATGTTGAAAGGCACTTATATAATTGGTGCTTCCTCCTTAATCTTAGCTCTACTTTTACAGTAATACTAACATTTAAAATTCCTGGACAGAAGCCCCACCTTACATGAATCTTCGACAAGGCTCATTAACTGATCAGAATTTCAGTGACTGTGGAGAGATTGGAATAAATACTTCATGTCCAGACCCAAAATATGATTTATCTTGGGCATTTTACATTCCTTAATAGCCACCACTTGTTACCCTCTGTTTCTGATCTAACATCTTTCTGACTATCAGATGAAACCTTTTGGGTAATATTGACCTAGCAAGCTGCTAGCTTCCACCAATCCAAAGGTTAAGAATGTCAGCAGACAGCGTTTGAGTCTATAGCAGAGGTTTAGCCTGCTTTACCAAAACCCACCTACCTGCTGGTTCTGCCAAAGTATTTGAAAAGTATCTTGATTTGTGAATTTATTTGTTCTGTTATGATAAAATACATTGTGAAACTACTACCACACTGGATCATGGAATTTGAGTAACCTGAATTTGTGTTTCTGGGACACGGTCACTCTTACTTTGCTCCAGAATATATTATTTCTTATCCTCTTTGTAATTATAGTAGTTTCTTGTACCAATAGCTTTGTAGCATTCTATGAGCTCCAACAGATCTCGATATAGTGACAAGAATCCTTTGCCTACTCCCTCTGACATATTTACCATCACATCACCAGTTTCTATTGGTTTTAGTTTGGAGCTTCTCAGTGACTCACTTTGCTTATTGGTAAGTTTATTGCCAGTATTACCATAAACCTTAGCTACCATGAGAAGGCATTGTTTGACATTTGCTGTAAAATTCTCAGAGTATCTCCCAGAAATTGACTCTCCTTATTCAGCTGACAGAAAACAAGTGAACTTAGCATAGAATGGTGCTTTGGGTAAACAATAGTTGCTCATTTAAATTGCCTAGGAAGTGACAATTGTAATATACAACCTAACCTTCCCATAATTCTCTCTTCATGCTTTGTTCCTAGAACCACATAACCTCTTAAATGTCATAATATTTAGGATTATAAATGATCAAATGTAAAATATTCTTTTGTAGAGGAATAGGCCTGTGTGAAAGCTAGGAAATGTCTGTATACAAGGGGTCTACATTCAGAGGCCTGTGTGGTCTGGATGGATAGTAGACATACCTTTAACCCTACCCAGTATTCTAAAGGCCTTTTTGGCCCATGCCTTTAATCCTAAGACAAATAGAGTGTGGAAGCAGACATAGGAAGTAGCACTCAAGACTCAATGTCACATAGGAAGTGATTTCTGAGATGTGTCAGAGTGAATGGCAGACAAGTTCCCTAATCAGAGAGAGAGTTAGCAGAGGGAGTCGGAGTGAAGACATGCTCAACTCTATGGAGAAAAAGGCCAGCTCTTAGCTCAGAGGAGGAGAGAGTCAGTTACAGAAGAGTCATTTGGAGTCAGTTACAAAGGCAATATGAAGCAGGCAGTGTGAGGTGTGAAATCTGAAGCAGGCAGGCTAGGGGAGATACAGAGAGATTCAGCAGAGCTTGGCAGAAGAAGCCAGAATTAGTGATTTGAATTGAACCAGAATAGTAAGAGTTCAGAAGGAGCTAATCAAACTGGCTCATTCAGCAGTAAGCCTAAGAACCTAAGGCTGAAGCCTTCCAGGTCCAGACTAGCAGTTTAGACTGCTGAATTCTTCCAGTTCAAGGATTAAGACTAAATTGGAGAAAGGCTGAAATGCTCTATGTCTCCAAGGCTCCAGTACTAAGAACAGTGGTTAAACTAACTAAAGAATATACTGCTCTGTGTCCTCCATCAATGACTACATCTGGTAAATTGACATCTACAGTTACTCTCCTAGACTATATGGAAGATAAGTTTCATGAATCATGGTCTGTATCACAGAAAGCTTACTTGATATGAGGATAGACATGCACACAGGGCATTATCATAATAGGTAGACCTACCATAGTTATGTTTTCCTCTGGATTCAGAACTATTGCCATGTATGTTCTGCCAAAGGTTCCTGTTTAATGTTTTACCATTCAAAAATTAACCATATTCAATCTCTTCCTTCAGTTACAGTTGATTTCACTTGGCTTTACTATTTGGAATTTGAAACTTTTTAAAAACAAGTAGTAAGGGTCATAAGAGGTAAACATTTTTCTGACTCACTCATTTAGATAATACTGGGAAAGAATTAGCAGAGTGAGTGAGGCTGATGACAGGACCAACTCTCATGATATAAAAGCAGGTTCGCAGTTGAGGGAGCAGGCAGTAGATTAGAGAATCAATCAGATAAGACACAGAGGCAGTTCAGCAGAAGGAGTCAGTGTCAGACAGGAAGAGTGAATTTGAGAGAAAGAGTCTGCTAACAGCTAGAATCAGTTTGAAGCCTAGCAGAGCAATTCAGTCACAGAAGTTACAGGAGTCAGCCAGAGTCAGCCAGATTCAGAAGAGTTCAGTCAGAGACAGTCAGCAAGCTCAGAAGGTCAGTTTAAATCAGCAGCTTGGAGAAGAGTTTGAGCCAGAACAGCGAGTGAGTTGAATCAGCCAACCAGAAGAGTCAGTTGAGTTCAGTATAGCTCTTAGTTCAGAAGGAGCTTGTCAGAGTCAATCAGCAGTAAGTCTCTGATGTTGAACCATTCTAGGTTTAGGCCTTAAGATTAGGTTGTATGGAGACTGAAGCCTTCTAGGTCTAGGCTAGTATCTTTAAGATTAGATTGTACATAGGCTGAAACTCTCTAGGACCAGGGATTGAATTAGCAAAGGAAAAACTGTTCTCTGCCATGAACCAATGAAGATATTAATAAACCAACACACACGTCAACTTTTACAAAATATGAATATATAAATTTCATGTGTATCTTATTTGGTAGATAGTCCTAAAAAGATACACAACAAACTGTCTATGTTCCCAAGATGACTATATCAAGAATCAAACAGAACTTGGAAATGTCTTTCTTTGTTTTATTCTCCCAATGTATCATTTTCTGGCTATCCCAAGGTAAGAATATATGCTGACCTCTGGAGGTCATACTAAGTTGAAAGTCCATATATTATCTTTGTATTTTTTTCAGCTTACAGATCATGGTATTGTTCACTGTGCATTTAAAATTCTCTTTCTGTGTTCAGTTATACTGCTGAGGACTCCAGAAATCTGGAATCAGCTTCTACCTTTCTAAGTACTCCAAAAGATTTGCACAACTAAATCCAAATACTAATTATACTTTTAAACAACTTATTTCTCTAAGTTTTACTTTGTGGAACTCTCAAAAACTTATAAAGCACAAACTATATTTTAAGACTGAGACATTGTTCTTAAATGTCTCTCCAAACATTGGTTTCTGTACTCATGTACTATTCTTTGCAGTAGGAGGGAGGGTTGGTTCTTCTACCTACTAATTATCAGCCTTATTTGTGAAGTCTATCAGTGAGGATATGATCAGGGATTCTTTGGGTAGAAGTGTGATAATCACACTTGGTAATTTCACAACTAAGATAATTAAATGGGAGATAAATGAAATGTAGCATAAAAATATCAAGGCATTTTACATTTTATCAGTACTGTGACTAGTATGTGTAACCCACAAATACTGAATAACTCCTGTAGCTTGCAGTGTCTTAGTGCTATATAGACTTCTACAAGAAATACATCTCTGGCTCTGTAGATCAGGGTAGACTTCCTAAGGAGCATATCTCCATGAGAATCAATACAGCATGAACTTCCAGCATGATGCATTTCACACTGGCAAATGATTTAGTTAGTCCTTTAGCAGGTGTTCAGCAGGAAAATTAAATTTACAGCATTAGAAGCCAAATCATCTCTTCCTCAAGCCCCACAGTATGCCTATGATAATTAAAATCTTCAAAATAATGCAGGCTCTATCTGCTACAACAGCAGCTTAAATTCTTCAGCTAAGCAATATTCCCGGGAGCAAAGGGAGGACAGGACTCCTTTTTAGCAATGTGGGACCAGATCCTTCACTGGCACCAGAAGATAACTTCATTCCTGTCCAATGTGTGCACCTGCTGCATATCAAGGCAGAAATTACTGCTCTTTGGAGACCTCTGCCAGTCAATTTTTGCCCTGACTCTTTAGCCATGCTTTGTTAGCCTTTTGATATGGACTTCATTATTCCCTGCATCCGTTTCTCCAGCTGCATCCATAGGACATTTGGTAGCGGGTTTGTTTTGAGCATGGATGTGGAAATGATGGATGTTCTAAAGGTCAGGATTGCTAAAGACAGTCTTGGTTTAAATGTGACTGGCATGGCAGCAGAACATCCCTTCTGCCCTCCTTCTCTATTTCTGGTGTAAACAATTTGAAGTGTATTTATGTTACCTGCATAAATGTGAGCAGGTTTTTTTTTTTTTTTAGAAGAAAAAACACTAATCTTTGGGAGGCAAAGCTATGATAGTCAGCTCAGGGTTTTAGAGATCATGACAAATATACATAGGAAAAAAACCACCAATAGGCCAAATTTATCTTAAAAGGAAATACGCCTCTTCTAGAATATAGTTCACCAAGTCTCTGTATTTACAATAAAAACTTTGGGATGTTTTGGAGAAAAAGCAAAAGTATCCACAATTCTCACAAAATGAAACAAACACTACAAAACAATGGTAGAAGACTTATTATCTATTGCAAAATGTATTTCATTGTCCGAGTTTAATGGATATGCTATTAGGAGATAATTAACCAAATCTGTAATAGTAAAAAACTACATTTTAATTAGAGTATTTAGTTTCTTTAAGAAGAAATGAGTTCTCTTCTACCCCCTGCTCTTGTCCTGGCTCCTGATAGCCATACCAGTTCCTGAAATGGCTTCTATCACCCTGAGAATTCAACATAAACTATGGCTAAGTTTGGGTAACTACAACAAAATGCTGTAGACTTGCTGGATCAAACACCGGAAACTTATTTCAGTTGTGGACAAAATATAAAGAAACCAATTCTTTGTTTAGTGAAGACTCTTTTCTTAGGTTAGACATGGCGACCGTTCTTTCACTTGCTGGGGAAAGATAGAGAAATCGGCAAGGCTAGGGGAGGCATTGGGGACTAACGCTCTCACCATGCCATCCTACATGGACAGCAATTGTCATCACAAGGATTCCACTCTCACAACCTAAAAACTTTCCAAAGGTTCTATCTCCAAACAGCATCGGATTGGTAGGTAGGGCTTTATTTAGTATGTGAATTTGGGCAACAATGGGCAAAAGTACTTCGTCTGTGACAAATTTTAGAACCTCTAGTATTATTGTCCTTATGTTGGTGACTCCCCAACTTACACGTCCAGACCTCTGGCTCCGATTTTTTAACCAATATATCCCCGTCCTATGTTTCTCATGAGCCAGTAATGGGATACTTTCTCCCTCTATTCCCAATCTTCCCTTCCTAGGATCCATACCTTAATGACTGACATCCCATTCACTCTCCCAACTGCTAAAAGTAGTGCAGTTCAAAGGACAGATGGTGGTTCCTCTCATTCTTCAGGTTCAATAGAAGAGAGACTTATACAAATGTAGCCAGAATCAAATGCTGGCACTGTTAAGAGAGGAAAGTGCACAAACCATGCAAAAGAAATGTAATGCCTCAAGTTACTGAACAAGGGCAAGATTCTGTGCTGATTATTTAATTTGCTTTCCTGGAACCAGTACCATCTTATAGAACTCACAGGTCCTTGTACATTGAAACCCCTCCCTCTCTCTCTAATCCCATGGCTCCTGTTTTGCTCCAAATCTCTGACCCTTTTCGCTTAGATAACAAAATAACTATTTAACATGACCATCTTTCTACCCTCCCCCCTGTATTCATTTTTGAATGTAATAGAAGGTTGGAAATTGGTATTTGTGATTGATGTTATCAGATCACAGAAAAACTATTCTGGCTGTGATTGAACAGCTTCCTAAGACATTTCCGTTATCAGGAAGAAGAGCACATGAGCATATGCCAAATAGCCAGCTGCTAACAGGAAGCCTGAGGATTTATCTGCTTTGCAGCTCTAACAAAGCAACTCACACAGCCTGCTCTGGCAGGCAAGTAAGAAGGAGACATACCCAGCTGCAAGGAGGCAACTTCACACACCCACAGCCTTGTCACCTTCTCTGCGTCTAATTAGAAACTTTAGTCTAGAATAGCACGAAACAAATCAGATCTTACCATCTAAACATGCCGTACTTGTCTTCTGCGTTCATAGCAGTGGCACTAGAGTTAGTTGTGAGATGTATCTAAATAGGGAAAACACCTACAGCTTGCTATATACAGGCATGCACCAGAGAGAGGCTGCTGGTGTCTGTGCTAGAACTGCCCGTGAAAGACAAGAGTACCTCCAGCGTCACTGGTGGAGGACAGAAGAATGAACTCCTATGTAACGTGGTACCTATCCTAATTGACCAATCTAAATTACATGAGAAGTCATCGTGCTGACTCTGGCAAAAACAAGGAAGTAAGGGGCAGTCCAGAAACCAGCCCTTAGAGTAGGAGTGTTGTATTTAATGAACTCAGGTGTGTTTGAATTAGACCATGTTGAAAGGAGTAGCATTATACATTCCCTTGGACTTCAGGTGCTTCATAAACTTTCCTGTCCAGGAGGAAACGTTTTGAATAAACTCTACAAGCTGGTCTCCTCTGAACATGTTCCTAGAATCGGTTACAAACACAGTGTCTTCCCTAGCTTTGTTTGCTAAGTGTCTTTTATCTCGTATTTGATAATTTTATTTATGGATTTCTTAGTTCCTATGACACAGGGTTTCTCTACATTTTGTGACTGCTTAATGCATCCATGCTATGTCCCAGACACCATTTGCAGTGCTGAGATACAGAAGTAAATCCAGCACAGCCCTTGTCTTCAAAGAACAAGCAATTCCATCAGGAAAACAGCATATGCTGTCTGCATGATCCTTATACTTTATCTTCAAAACGTATCTTAGGCCTAATTTTCAACCCATATTTCTCAGTTACACACATGAGGTTTTACAGTATCACCTAACTTTCCTTTAGTCATGATGCTGGTGGGCAAGCTGGACTTGGAATGGAAGTCTCCTCAGCTCCCGGATCTGCAGTCCTAAATGTTGCTTGTGGTTACATCCTCTCCAACAGATGAGTACCGCACACCCGGCAGTCAAGTATTGTGAGGAAATATTACAGACACACACACACACACACACACACACACACACACACACTGGCCTCAAAGTGTATCATCTCTTCAGGTCTGTTTGAATTTTCTCTCAGTAAAGAGTAATAGAGTCCATTTTGGAATTCTAATTCATAAACCAGGGATGCTCACAGTTCCTTGCAGTCGCTGCCTTCCTTCAAGTATGAAATCATTTCACAATTTCCTAAATGTTCACCACCCTAGTATTTTTTCTTTCTTTCTATGCACCCTTTCTGGTGTTTCATTGTGCTCCCCAACCTGTAACTGATGGTTTCTAGTGGTGTTCACAACCTGTTTGCTCTCCAATTAGTTTTTGTGATGCATGCCTTAATGATCTTCCTCAGAGAGAGAACACTAGTCACTCCACAGTTCTTCAGTGTTTTCAGTCGAAAGGGGAAAAACCCAAACTGTGTGCTCTAGCTTATCAATGTCTTCAGGAGACAAGCAGCATTTTCTGCCTTTTAAAACTCAACTCCTCCCACTCCTCTGTCCTATTTTGTTACTTTACAGTGCCTCTCATGCTCCCAAATGTATCCCATCCCTTCACACCCCAGCACCATGTATACATCCAACCCCCACACACCACATTTATACTCGGTCCTCTCCACATGAGTGTAATCTGTTCAACGTTTCTCTAGATAACACTTACTTGTTCAGAATTCAGCTTCAGAACAAATTCCTTCAGGACATTTTCTTCCTGCAGTATTTCCTATTAATATAGCTTGCAATGGCTAATCTCAATTGGCAAGTTGACTAGACCTAGTATCACATAGGAGATCAGAATAGACTTCTGAGTTTTTCCATGAGGCATTTTCAGATAGTCTAAACTGACAACCATCTACCCTGAATGCAGTTGGCATCTACCCATGAGCTTGGACTTGAGTGAAATTTTAAAAATTAATAATAATCATAATAGTGAACTGAATATTACCCTTTTTTTTTCTCTATGCTTCCTGACTTGCTACAGGGTGAGCAAGTAGTGTCATGTTCCTGACCCCACAGCCACAAGCCGACCTACTTCTTCTATTCTTCATTCTACGTTGGACTGAACCTTCAAACATGGGCCAGAATGAATTCTTCCTCCATTAAGGTGTTTCATAGTTAGTCGTCCACAGCAATGATGGAAGTGAACAGATACACAGGTGTACTTGTTTAAGTCAACACATGCTTTTTCTTTTACACTCCAAACAAATTTCTTGTATGAGTTCTAACACAGCCCCAAAATATGCACCTGTTTCCAATGGTAAGCTGTGCTACAGGAGGATGGTTTTCATCAATTTGGGCACTGATAAAGAACAGAGCAGAAAATCATGGTGTTGTTCAAAGGATATGTGATGTGTAAGCAGAAGTTTCAAGCCGTGTTTTTCACTGGGGAGCTATAACATAAATTATGTCACTTAATTTCTAAACTTAATTTCACTAAGATAATTTCATTTATCTGTGAAAAATAAAAGATAATAAGATATGGGGGGGGGCGGGAAAGGTAAAATGAAACACACCGTGGGAAGTACTTTCTTACATAAAAATATAAATATATTCCTATTCCTAAGATTAGAGCTCTCAGATGATAGAAGTCATGCTTTGACTTTCTACACATCTTTACATGATTCTTCTCTGTTCACCCATTACAGGTGACATAGAACTAACCTAGGACAAAAATCACTGGCAATAAAATACAGGCTTTTAAACTAATAGGAATAAAATAAATATTCTACTTAATAATTTATATAGAATTTGTTCCCATTTTTTTTTCTGGAAGAAACACAAAAGCTTACCATTTGACCATCAGCTAAACTCCTGAAGTGTAAGAATGATACGGGAGAGAAATAGTATAACTCTCTAAGGTCCACTTGAATGTCTGTGGGTATTATTTTGGATTCATGGCAATTTTAATCTCTGAGTCTTTTACTAGTGCCTGTGCTAAAACAGATTTAAAAACAAAACAAAACGAAACAAACAAACAAACAAACAACAACAGGCATTTGGCTTTTTGATTTCCCCAAAGATCTAAAGTCATTTGTGCTACCTGGAAACTGCCTGCTACCTCCAGTGACAATGACCAGAATCTCGTTTCCGTGTGTTCTCTCAGAACTGGTAGTCCTCAAAATTTCTTGTTATTTCCAAATTCCTGCTCAGAGTCCTCAGCTGTTTTTCTCTCTCTGCTATTTTTAGGAGGTTATGGGATGGAAAGGATTGTATCTATCAACTCAAGCCAAAATATCTGCTAGTGACACTGTACATGCTAGATCTTAGAAAAATCTCTGAGTTAGAGGCGGGCTTTGGTTTTAGGTAGCGACCTACCTAGAATAGACAAATTATGACATACAATCTGAGACTTGCAATGGACAACATGAAAATGAAACATTCTGAGAAGAGTGGGAACAATGTGGGTCAGCATCCTGGAAGCTTTGGGGAAGGCGCCACCCATCTACAAAGTCAGTTTAACATTACAAAGACAGTTAAGGCCTTTTAGATGGCATATTTGCAAGAGTTTGTAGCTGAGCAGGAAAGGGGAGGAGTGTGCCTTCCAGGCATATCCTATCGTGTTTTTAAAGGCCAGAGTTATGAAAGGTGATAGCAGATTCAGGAAAGGGTAGAAAAACTATATGGTCAAAAGTAAATAAATAAAATAAGAAATGAGCCACATGGCTCATTTACTTTCTTACCCTCCTAGGATACTTTTGTTTGACTTAAGTCTCTTCCTAGACAATTATCTCTCTCAATCACCAACCAGATCCAGTGTGGAACACATCCCCTAAAACTCCCAGTATCATAACTGACTTTCAACTTTATGAATTTACTCTATTGCTTTGATGGACATTATTTTCCTCACCCTGTTCTCTCCACTCTGTCTAGGACATAGGAATGAAATATTGTACATTTTTAAAAAAACAAATCACAAGGTTAAGAGCAGGCAAATCTATATCAAAAGACATGTTAGCAAAAGAAATTCATAACAAGTTTATGTAACCCAATTTTATACGATGAAGAAGTCTTCAGAAATAAACCCAAACCTAGAAGAAATTGAATTTTTCTTCAAAATATGGTAATCTTTTATAATTGGTCTACAGGTGGTGGGTTACCCCAGCAAAGGCTGTTTGTCCAGATTTTTCTTGTTCTGGGTAGCATTCCTTGATTGGTGCATGGAACCTATCTCCTGAATCTTGTGACTTATGTGGGAACAAAAGGAATCCTTCTAGATGTTAAAGTTTATTTTAGAGGAGAGTTTTATGGAAAAATGGGATTCCCATGGTCTGCCTTTAAGAGAAGAGTTCTCAGGAGACAGGCAGACAAAAGAAACAGCTTGACCCTGCATCTGCAGCTCCCCGAGACTCCTTTAATCACAAGTACACAGAATAGGAAAGTGTCATATTTAGGGGCATCATCATTCTGAATACTTCTGCTAGGTCAAGTTCCTAAGCATGTATTAAGTTAAATAGACATAGACTTTGTTTTCTTAAACTCTAAGCAATAATAATGAGGATATATGTTAACCTGTAATTCCATACTTAGATTCTCCTCCCCCCAACTTCAGTATTCAGTGAGGTGAGTATAATCATTCTCATTCAGTTGAAGAAATTATCATATAATGAAATCTTCACCTTTCTTGTAAAAAGAAAAAAAAAGTTTTTTTTAAAATATAAAATAATTTTTACTTTTAACCAAAACCCTGGTGCCCATGTTTCTCAGAATATTGCTTGGGTTAAATGAGTGAAAATACATTGTACATGTATTTGTGTGTTTTACAATGAAAATTATCGTTAGTAGACACATTGTACTAAATGATTTTCTCCAATAAGGAAATACATGCAAAATGTGGGAGATTATGCTCAGTCATTACAAATTCCTCTGTATTTGTTCCAGGACTGCAAGCCAAGTGTGTCATGCAAACAGCTCAGACTGTGTCTGAAACTATACAGCAAGGAGAGGAGCCAGTGGCTCAATTAACTGTATCCTCAATACACAGTTTCTTGGTTGCAGGACTCTCAGAATTTCAAAGCTAAACCCCTCTTGAGAGTCATCCTAAAAACAAAAGGTTTTTTTTTTTTTTTTTTTTTTTTAAAATTCCTAGAAGATATATTTTTAAAGTGTTCATTTTCCTCTGTGGGCAATTCTATCAATGTATTATAATTTCATCAAGAGAATCATCTACAATCAATGATTTGATTATTTAAGGTTCAGCCTGGTTGAATTATAACCAGAAAAAAAATTAATAAGCATATAAATAGGCTCTTGTACCAGTGGTTTTAAGAATGAATTAGTAATCTGTTATCTTAACATTTTAATTTAAAATAACCTATACTTTTATGTTATTTGTTTACAGGGATTTTTTTCTTCAATATCAGCATGAAAAAATGAAAACTCAACTTCCAATACAACCTTATATACAGTTTTACGGATTCATCACGATTTTCTCTTTAAAGGAGGTAACGCTTTTTTTTTCTTTCAAGATGGCATGAAGCCTCTGGTGGGTAAGTCCAGTTAGTCATTTTAACTTTCATGGCCATCTTGGGAACTTTCTAAAGCAACCTTATTCTTCTCCTAGGCATAGATTGGATTTCTTAAGAGTTCATTTGATGTCATTAAGAGTACAGCAAGTAAAGTCATTAAACTTGATGAGAATCATGCAAATTTGGTCATTCAAATCCAATTAAACGAAACAAATGATTTGCTCTAATGGGTGAAGGATTGTTCAGAAGTTAAATGAAAATACTTTTATTCTAGTAAATATTATACAGTTAAAAAATATGAACTTACAGATAGACGTAAAAAATATAGACCTTCACAATTCCAGGGAACACTGAATGCTTCAACTATGAGACAAAGCCTCTATGAAAATTCCCCTATTGTCTTCACTCAACCACTTTTTTCAGCCAGCGGATGAAGGGGAACACATTGCTTCTTCCAATTGTCAATCCCATTTGAAAAGCTCTAATTGTAAGAAAGTTCTTTATGTTCTAATCCAACTTACTGTATCGCTGAAGATAAACTAATCCTCCCCCACGAGGAAGGTATCAGTGGTGGAAGATAAATATACTGAGCCACAAAGACACACAACTGATCAACCTCTGATCTGTCTCCTGTTCATTTATATTAGTAGGAAAATTCGTCCCTGTAATTAAATGTAACATACAGATATACTAGGAATCACAGTCATGTTGGTTTACACTGAGAGAAAATAAACAAACAATGAGTAAACAAAAAATCACATTTTAAATTATGCCCAAATGCAATTTCTGAAATAGACAATCTCAGGCTTTTAATGAGTGGATTTGGGATACACAGGTAATCGTCTAGATGTGAAGCCACTTTGTTCTTTATAGAATACGGTACACTAAATCAATTGAAGTGAGTAGCTAAATGTAAATATTAAACTTTCCTTAGAAACAAATACTCTTGATTTTACTATAATCAGAGGAGAAAATTCCTAAGAGAGAAGCAAGAAAGGAAAACCCAAGAGAAAGCATATTCATATTCAAAGATATAAATAGTATAAGTTTCTGCATGTACAACAAAAACCAGAATTAAAACCCAAATGCAGAAACAAAAAAAGATGGGATAAATATAGCAGACAAAACTTAATCAGTTTCTGAGTACATGACCTCAAAACCTAACAGGAAAAATGCTTTTTTAAAAAACAAATAGACAATTTCCAAGAGAAGAAATTAAATAGTAAGCAAATAAAATGGTCATTTGTGTAAGTATCAGATACAAATCAAAGCATCAAAAAATATGTTATGTATTAGCAATAATTAAAAATGATAAAGTACAACCCCACTTTCTAGCAAGAACCCCAAGGCTACACTACATGTTGCACAGATCCTGGTAAGTGTACACCTCATCCCTTTTTTATGATGTCCCCAAGCCTTAGGTACAGGGGCATGTTAAATATATGTGAATTGGGTTGTCTTGTGATCAGTTTTCTCTGCGTTTTGACATGCTATCTATAATGGTCTCCTACTACAAAAGAGGTGCATAGACCTTTAAACTCAGTACTGAGGAGGCAGAGACAGGCCCATCTCTGCTATTTTGAGGCCAGGCTTGTCTCCCTAGTGAGTTGCAGGCCAGCTAGGGCTATTTTGGGAGATACTATCTCAATCAAGAATACAAAACATTAAAAACAAAGACCACTTTAAAACTCACTTTGTATAATGATATGATACAACAATTTTTTTACAACAAAAATATCTAGTGGGGAAATAAACTTGTATTAAAAGTTAAAAAATCAAAACTCACACTGATTATATATCACATATCTGTACTTAGTGACTTATAATCTATATTTTCTAAGTATTTTTAAGTTTTTAGGATTAATAAGAGAGGTCAGAAAGTTGACTAAAGGGAAAATACAGGAATGGATTGCTTAACTACAATAACAAGAGTGAATTCACATGAAATTTGCAGGATATCTGTTGTCAATAACAAACCTAAGAAACACTAATACTTATACAAAGTAAATTTACACCAGAAAGAAAAGATTTCAAATCTAGTAAAAATTAAAGAAAATTATCTTAAGGAATCCCACTTCTTAGAGTTCACAATAAACACAGTTGGAGCCCAAAGGGACCAGTGCTGAGACCCACCGTGAAACCAATCCTATAACTGTACATGTGTTGAAAGACGTGGACAAGAGACTTACTGGATCTTAACGGAGGCATCTGAGTCAAGGCTATCTGATCACAGCAGTGAGAACATATCAAACAAGTCTCAGTGAGACTACAACCAGAAAATTCGTTCATAAAGAAATGTTGACGAGTTACTACAGTGAGAAGTAATTCTGCAATCAAAAAATTCTCTTCCATGATTCACAAGAAGTAAATGCTTATTATAAGTCAGGGTAGACAAATTATCTCTGGAATGGATGAGTACAAAATACCGATCTTGAACGACACTGAAGAAGTCTGTAGATTTTTGACTGTGCTTATTTTTATGCTTAGAGGTAAATACACTAACATGTGCTCAATAATACTTCTCTAAAGCCGACTTATATTTAAGACATTTTGATGAACATATGATTCCTTAATATTTAAAATTAATTAAAATGTATATTCTGAGTTTAAAAACACTCTCTCTCCACATGTAACTCCCATCCCTTTCCTACTTCTTTACACTTGAACCACTAAGAATATTGTATGATTTCCTCATCTTTGCTTTCCTTAAAGTCTACATAATACTGTTTATACTTTTATGAAGATTAAAGCCCAAAGCATAAAGTGAGTAACTTAATCCATCCTTTTTTAAAATAAACTTTCATTAGTAGTAGTAATGAAGTCAATAATAATCACATTTCTACTTATCTTTTTCAGGGTTCTGAACAGTTTTGAAGCATTAAAGTTTAGCACTTTAGTTTTTCCTTTTCTATCTAGAAGAGCTCATTAAATTTCAGGCCTTTAAATAACTGTGAATAAGTTGATGACATCAAACCTACAGCTCCCTGTAGAACCTGGGACTGGAACGCCAAATCCATAGTTCCAACTGACTATGTGACACCTTAACTTGTCTATAAAGTACTTCAGGATTTCTACAACTGAGTTCTTGATGCTTCCGAGTCAGATCTGTTTTAACCTACGATTCCCCTTGTATCTTCCAAGGAAATGTTGGTATCTCCTTTGCTGAATGTTGGACTTTTCTTTCTTTTTCTATTTCAACCTTAGCTTTAAAACCAGATCTGTCTATCTCTACCTTCAAAATTTAAACAAACTCCTACCACTTCTCATAGTGTCCACTGATCTTCCCATCATGCAAGGTACGGCCTCTTCTTAACTGGTTATTTTTAAAAATTGGTTTCTCAATGACTGTCCTTTTCCGAAGCTAATCCACTTCAGATGGGACCTAGATCATAGCGATCGACTAGATTATTGTAGCATAAGCCTGGTCTTGGTTCTTATAAAAGCATGAAAAAGTGGCTATTTCACTTACTTGAAATTAAAGACTAAGATTTATCTATCATATACCTCCCCATCTGGTTTCATATTATACATTCATGTATTGCCCACGAAAACATGCTCTGCATCCATTCTCTTAATTCACGTTTCTGAATGACCCCTTTGCCCTCAGTCACACACACCCTTTAGTTATGGCCGCTGAGACTCCACCTTACACTGTTTCCTTTATATCACTCTGCTGCTGATCCATTTCCTTTCGTCACCTCTTCAGCCATGCCTCCACCCACTTTGGGTGACTCCTCTTGGGCTAATATTAGGGTCATTCCCTTGAATTCTGCTTTATTCAAATGCCTCCTCAGCCAGAGCTCCTGGGAGGATTTATAATTGCGATTTTCCTCAGTCCATATTCCTACCACATTTGCTCTTTTTTTCCTGATTCTCCTCATGCTGTTTATTATACTATACTTTATAATACAATATACTTCCTTTTTATTCTTCTTCACTCACAAACAGATACATTAAAACCCTAGGCCTGAGAGTCTCACACTTTCACTTTTGTTCACTGCTATCCCAAGAGCATAGAATCCTCTCACCTTGGAACACAGGTACCCTCAATACATGTTTGCTGAGAGAGTATATGGGGAAGGTATGCATGATTACATCTTATCTAATACTTCAACAGTATCTTTTCTCTTCATTTTATATAATACAGAACAAATGAGTTACTTCTTTAAAAAGGATTCCACATTTTGGAGAAGAATCATAACTGCTTGTTCACCTGCCACTCCTTTATATTCACTGTGTCAAAGTATAGTAGATGCTCGCCTGGGTACTTTTTACACAGCAATTCATTTTCCCATCCTCTACTTTACTTTCTCCCATATATTAATCAGTAACTGAGGTATCCATTTATCTATTATTTGGTAATTTCTTTCTTGAATTATTTCCAGAATATACATCATTTCTCATAATGGAAGTCTTTTAAGAAACATATTCATATGTTTAGGGATTTAACAGTGCCTTGGTATCTATTCCATTTATATGAGAGAATATGCTGCAAGCAGGAAGATTAGCATATTTCAATTGTATAAATCCTGGAAATAGTCTTTAATTTACCAATGTCTGACAGTTTAACTTGTTCAACTTGTCAATTTCTATTAACCCAGTATTTATTTACAGAACAAAAATAAGTATTTTTCAAGCACTATATTAAATACCAGGGAGGCTTGGATGGATCTTTTTGTGGTTCTGAGTGTTTTATGTCAACTTTCTTGTTTACCTCTATAAGTGTGTGGGGGTCAAGTCTCCAAAACCGCTAGCTTCTCACTACAATCTGTTCATTTCCAAGAGTTGAGGTTTGGCAATGGTGAATCAATGTCTGTTGATTCTAACATATATGTAAATAACAAATTAGACTTTATTCTACTAATCAGAATGTGGGAGGCCTAAAGGGAATGGCTAAGTGTTTGTTTGGCAGACTACTAAGATATTCTTCCTTACCTTTCAAGTTTGGTTTGTATATATAAGACATCAGAACTACCTGAGAGCTGACAAAAACTGCGGAGTCCAGGGTGATTATCATGCTAAATCACCGTGTGCATTTTCGGAGAACCCTCAGATGATTGGTACGCCCATGAAAATTTTAGATGCCGCTGTTTATCACTTTGATTGAAACGCGTCCTTGTAATGGCTGAGGTTCTTCCCTCTTCATTGATTACAATACTACTTTGAGTGAAAGCAAAACTGGAAAAGCAAGAAGTCGAATTGTCACTCCAGAGATGCCAGCGTCCAGCTTTGTTAGACAATGGAGGCGAATGAGGGTCTTAATGAAATGATGACGAAGACAAGTGGTGAAGTCATTCAAAGGCTTTGCCACCTGTTGACGTGATTGCAAATGCCTTCGAAGCAGTTTAAAACCCTCATACAAGAGTAATGCAACCTGCCAGTCAGGGGCCTTTTGAGCACTTGTAACTAATCGATGTTCACCACTCCAGGCATCAAACGCAATTACTGTTCTGTGCTGGAATACAGTTTAACTTCAGATCCACATACTGAATGCAGAGAAAATTGCAAACAGTAAAAGAAGGAGAAAGCCCACTTTTGAAGGACAGCACCTCTTAGTTCTGACCCACAAGATACTAACCCACACCAGCAGCATAAGGCCCGAATCCCGGTGATCTGTAACAGAGATAAAATTCCATAGTACTGCATTTAAGGATGTAGGATGTGTCTGGGAATAGCCTGTAATAGAAAGAATATTGGACTATATTTTAAGAAAATACCTTTGGCCACATTCTAAACTGTTTTACCACAAGAGAAATACTTTGGGACCTAGATTTCATTAGCTGCATAACTGGATACTGAGTCTTCCCTGTGGACTTTATTAAATGGCCAGAGCTGAGGTTCAGCAATTCTGAGAATGGGGTGAGAAGGGAGGGAGAATGATCCAGACGCAAACAACACAGACCTAAATGGGTTGATTGGCTAGCTCGTTATTCATGGGACTTAGCCCAAACTGTATTTTACCTTGAATTTTTTTTCTGTAAATAAATTTCATTGCTGTAGAAATTGCAGCCCATATTTTGTGAGCAACAAGTAAGCCTGTTATTGATTTCTCAGTTTTCAAGCAACGCCTGTATTGACAATAAGGATTTCTGTAGGAACTCGATGGAATGGCTGCGGTTGCACTGCTTTTATAAGTTGCCTTCGATTGCCTCAAAAAAAAAAAAAATTACATTATTTATATGATGCATAAATCACTTCCACCCACAAGTCACTTTGCTTTTGAATCTCCAGGAAAATGTGATTTAATATTTTTCTGCTTCTTTTTAAGAAAAATGAACAAAACAAATATATACGTAAGGTTATAGTGACTGCTGTCAAGCTATCAAGCCAATTTCCTGGAGCGTAGCCTATTGATGTCACATGGTGACTATCAAATCTCATATGATTAGACATTATGATGCTTTTAAAGAATAGTCTGTCGGGTTTTCTGTTTTAAATACATGTGCCTACGGCATGCATATGTATATATGCATGTGTGAGTAGAATACAGTAGCCTAGACTCCTTTGCTGCCTTTAGATGCATCAGTTGTACCTACTGTAGCGCAGCTTAGCTATTAATTCAATAACTCAATTCCCTTCCTCCTAGTCACAAGGCTAGAATGCATTTCCTGGACAGCTTTGGTGTTAGAAATGTCTAAGTAACTGAGTTCTATGCTAGAGAAAGTAAAGGATTATATATATATATATATACTGATTCCTGAATAACTGACTGCACTGAAATTTCTTTTGTACATAGCACACACATTTATTCTTCCTCAGAGCCACTCACTCCCCTCCCTAGGGCCCATTTATTTTTGTGAGCAAGATAACCTCTGTATTATTGGACTACTATGATTTGAGTTTAATTGAGAGTGTTGCAAAAACATGTTCTCTGATAAGATTAAACCTTAATCTCAGATCAAGCGTATATCTGCTTTAAGAAATGATTGCCAGTGCTGATCTCAATTTCACCTGATACATATCAATTTTAACGTGGAGGAAAAATATAAACAAAAAGGAAGAAAGAAGAACTGTCAATAGAGATGTGAGCTTGCGAAGAAGCTGGGTCTTGTACAATGACACCAAGGGCAGTCTTTATGCTATGAATATCAATAAGGACCAGTTTCATTACTGACCTCCTCCGTCTGCAGATATCTTATTTTGCTGATATTCATAGCTGCTCTCACAGTTGCCTTCATTGGTCTACTCTGGCTCCCTTTTCCAGCATAGCTCACACTCTACAAAGACTGATGCTTCAGCCTCATTACCCTGCTAATAACATTTGTCTTGGTCAGAGTAATGTGTGTCTGAAAACAATTAAATTCAATAGTTTTCCATTCTCTTGAATTTTGTCCTCTATCCTTTGGAGACAGCTACTTTTTCTGTAACTAAGTACTAACTGATTGTGGAAGCATGAATTCGAAGACGAGAGATTACAAGCAAAGGATCAGACAGGCAAGAAGGCTCAAGATAGAGTAGAATCCCATTAAAGTCTACATATTACCAGGTGAAGAGGATCTGAGTTAACACTGAGAAGTTTATGATAAATTTTTCCAAGCTCTGACAGCATGCTAAGAAAACATGGGCATATATACATAAAAACAATCCTTTTTTTTAATAAAAAAAAAAAGAGCCTATGAATTCGAGAAAGAGAAGGGGAAGGAGTTGGAGGAGGAGAGGGAAGAGGAGGAGGTAATGCAATTATATTATGAGTTCAAAATAGTAAAAAATACCATACATTTTTTTTAAAAAAAGAGGAAGGAAAACATGGGCAAAGTGGGCTTAGGCCTATCAGGTGTCATTGACTCTATCTTTGGGAAAGTAAGATAGGTAACGAGAGTCAAGTGGGCAGACAAATTAGAGGTGGTATTTAATAACACACAGAGTGCTAAGTGCAGCCTCAGGTGGTAACAAGTGTGTCCATGAAGACGACAGAGTCTACTGATTGCAGACTAGAGGATGCAGCCACAGAGTAAACACGAAAGAGTCAGGGCGACTACGCAGAATATGCACTCCAAAGAAGAAAAATCACATGATCGGTAGTAAAGAGCAGACGGAGTCACAGGAGTCTAAGAGCTTGCCTTGAGTGGTGTGTTAGGCAGAAAAGATCAATGAATTGCTCAAAAATGTTTGGAGTGATACAAGTAAAACTACACAAGTTCAATAAAACTACGTGACAGGTCTCAAAAAGGGAGAAAGATGGACAGCATTCTCTCAAATATTATGAACAGACTTAAATTTCTTTGCCAAAGGAAAAGAAACTATTAACAGATCTTAGACAGGAAGAGAAAATTGAGTGTGTTTCTAGATGTGTTAACAGTTAACTTCCAAATAAAATTTCCATACAGTTGTGTTTAACACAAAATATGTGTATATTTATATTCTATTATACTTGTACATTATAGAAATTGTGTATATAGATGGTATGCTAAGCCTAAGCCTAATACTGTGTAATTTATGCATTGGATAGCAACCTCTAATATGATGCTATTAGAAAATGAGAACTTGGACAGACTAGCACCCTTATAAAACAAACCCCATAACGTCCTCTATCCGTCTTTCTACCTTGACTTAGTTACTTTTCTACAGTTATAAAATACTACAATAAAATCAACTTATAGAACATTCTATTGGGGCTTACAGTTCAGAGTATGAGTCCATGACTATCATGGTGGAAGGCAGGCCAGCAGGCAGGCCAACATGGCTCTAGAACAACAGCTGAGAACACACAACTTGAGACAACAAACAGGAGGCAGAGGGAGAGATCGAGGGGGAGGGGGAGACAGAGACAGAGACAGAGACAGAGAGACAGAGAGAGAACTAATTGGGAATGCAATAGGCTTTTGAGGACTTAGAGTTCACCCCTAGTGACACATCTCCTCCAATAAGGCCACACCTCCTAACCCTTCCCAAACAATTGCATCAACTGGGACTGAATATTTAAATATATAATTGTATGGGGACTATTCTGGACCAAACAACCACATCCTTCTGAGAAGATAAACAGAAAGAAGTCTGCAAATTAGGTCAATCTCATTAGGATCAAGCATGACAACTACTGATTTATCTCAACTTTCCAACATCCAGAACTGTGGTAAACAAAAATTCATCCGATACTTAAAAACTTCCCAGTATGTGACATTTTTCTTTCAGCAACTCAAAGAAACTATGACAACGGGGTGCTCAAAATTTTACTCAGCCCAATAGTTTACTGCTGTGTTTAAGGCCAGGTAAACACAAAGTAAAACAGGTTACCAAAGTAACATTGTTAAGGAGTTAAGTTGTTAAGTAGTTTTCACTTGTTGTTCTCAAACCTCTGAGTCCACATATTTTAAAGGAAATGTAAAAGAATGACCACATCATGTTTTTTTATGTTTTGTCCTCAATGTATACATTAAATTCCTGTACTATCAAGAGTTTTCAGCTAGAAATCAAGGCAATGCTTTGGCAAAGTCTTCTGTAAGTACAACAGTACAGGGAGCAACATATCAGCATATGATGCTAATTTCCAGCATTTAGCTTAGAAATGTCAACATAGGCATAAAATATACATTTGGGTGTGATGAACATGAAAGCATGATGATGATTATAACTATTAAAATTTGAAAGTATGTCATTCATAGCAAACTTCTCTAAAACTGTGTGTAAATCACATGAGCATGCAACAGACGACATTATGTAAGACATGACAGTCATTTCTGAGCATTCCAATTTCAAACATGAATTACAACTGCCATTCTAGGAATATTTAAAGGAGCTGTCTGTTGTGTAGAATTAAGAAACGTGTGCTGTGAGTGACTCTGATGTAATTCCCAATTGTATCCATCACCCACACAATGTCACTAATTCTAAGTAATTCTGCTCCTTCTCCTTTGCAAACACTACTATTCATGAAACTTATTGAATTGTATATTTACCTGTAAACAGAGAAACAAACCAAAAATTCAGAGGAAAGAAAAACCTTTGTGTTCTTTCTCAAGGGAGTTGACAGTATATATAGGTTTCTTTTTTTTACATCTACTTAAGACATGATTCAAGGTATACTAAACTCAACTCTCTCCTCCCATTTCTCTTCATTTCATTGGCTTCCTTAGTTCCATTACTAGAAGACTCTAATATCAATTTCTACCTGGTTCCAGAGTCTTTCAAGAGCCCACTCTTCTCATTCAACCCCTTGAGCAGTGTCCCTATCCTGTAGGCCCTGCTACCTGATGTCCGCCTCTCCTTCCTTCCTCTGCCCTGTACTTATTATACCTTTTACTTTGCTGTGGTGCTCTACTTTTCTAACTGGCCTGTTCCATTTGGATTCTTCTCAGTCGAATTACTCTAGATCTTATTGTTAGATTAAACGTATTATAATTAATTTTTTAATTAAAAAAACTTACTGAAATATTATAGATACATAAACTCTGAACATCTTTAATGTTTACAGCTTGGTGATTCCAAATATCTGTACATAATTGTAAAACTAGCACCAAAATCTATGTCACAATCCTACCCATTCTTTTAAAATATTTTCCTGTCTTCCTACTTATTAGCAAAATCTACCATCTCATCAACAATTTAAGGACAGAGTACAATATTGTTAATTATTAGCATTATGCTATACAACAAACTCTTTAGCTTTCTTCATCTTGTATTATCCATTGAAACAATTCTTACGTTGTTTTGTTGTGTTTTGAGACAGGGTTTCTCTGTTGTAACTCTGGCTGTCCTAAAACTCACTCTGTAGAGCAGGCTGGCATTGAACTCAGATCTGCCTGCCTCTGCCGTCACGAGCTGGGATTAAAGGCGTGTGCCATCACCTCCTGGATGAAGCTTAATTCTTATGCTATCGAGCATCAAGCAATTGTTCAAAAACCTCTAATGACTATTTGCTGAATACTCAACAAACTGTGTCTTTGCCTAGTATATACAATATATCCAAATCTATTTTCCTAATTTTATGCTATATTCCTTTTTTATTTCAAATGTTTTATAACATATATATTCATGTTGTTTCCCCTACCCCTACTCCATCCAGATCCTCTCCACCTCCTGAACTTTGTGTTCTTTCTCTCTCTCAAAATATACATAAAACAAAGATCAAAACAAATAAAGATAAAAAAAATACCAAGACAAAACCTAAAGCACACACACACACAGAGGTATAGAATGCACTTCGTTCTATTCAACCATTCCTGTGCCTTGGGCTTACTCTGGAGTACATACCCAATGACACTCCATTGGAGGACACTGATTTTTCCCTTCCCAGCTGATGTCAATTACGAATAGCTTTTTGGATAGCAGTGGGACTTAGTGTCTGCTTCTCTTCGGTGCTGCGATTTTGTCGCGTCTGAATTTGTGCAGGTGTTGTGCATGCTGTCTATCACAGCCTGTGTGAGATCATTAGCCCTGCTGTTTCTGGAAGATGCTGCTTTCTCCACGTCAGTCATCCACCTCCTCTGGCTCTTGCAAGCCCATTCCTTCTTTTAATGTGCTGCACTTTGCAATAGCAGCAAAGCATGCTTCCTACACAGCATTTATTTGTTGCTTTTACCATTCTGTTCGAATCCTATCCCAGATATGTCTGCTTTTCATTGCCGCTAGACATCCAGATTCCTGTAATAGTTACTAATCTCTTTTCAGAGGCCAAATCGTGGCCCATTTTCAGCCATACCTATACTCAGTTAAGGGTTCCACGCGACTGAACGTTTCCGGGAGATGAATGGGTTTGACACCAGAGGGACAAAACTTCTTTAGATTTGTGATTATTATTATTATCTCTTATCCTCAGGTCACTTGAGATTTACTCTACTTACTCATTTACCCTTTCCCTGCTCTCTCTTCTGAAAGGTGGAAATACACGAGCACAGACAGTAACAATGCTAACAACATGCTTTCATTCCCAGACACTGAAAAACTTATTTCTGCAAAGCCCCTGATGTCTGCTCAGGTCAGGGCTCCCCTTCTCATGTCCAAACGTTCAGTAGAGTCTTTGAAATGAGCACTTTGAAGAGCCTTGTTAACCTTCTAGGCCATACAAAGTGTTCGTCCTTTTTATGTAAGCATCTGAGATGGCAAAGTTTGAAGTTTAAAGAGAGACTTTGTACCAGCATAGCTTAAGAACCATAAATGCAGTCAATTTTATTTCCATAGCTAGAAATTTGCAGGACTTCCACTTTGCAGACAAGGAAGCTAAAGAATGGAAGGATTAAAGAATTCATCCAAACTTACTTGACTAAAGACTGCTCTAAATGGGAAGAAGGCAAATTATTTTTTGGTCAAGTTAGATTATGTCAGAACCAATCAATAAATCAATGAATATTAATTTATGGTTTAAGAAACATGTCCCAGTAATCCTGATAACAACTTATCTCAAAAGCAGAAAGCAGAAGTAAGTTTCACAGAGCAATCTTAGAATGTGACCCTATTTGAGTGAGCTTGATTTTAAAAAATAACCGGTCAGCATGATGGCGCACCACTGTGACGGCAGGCATTCTGCAAGCTAAGACAAAGGGACCACAAGTTAGCAGACAGGCTAACTGAGTTGTAGTTCAGCTTGGGTGACAGAGTGAAAGCCTGTCTCGGCCCACGAGCATAACAAAGACGTATCTCCTATACAGAGACATAATTTCTCAGTATGCTAACTATCCATTTGAAAGTAACTTAATTGCATAGAAGTCAGGTGATACTTTGCATTCTCACCCGCAGTCAGGGGAGTATGGCAGAAGCTACCATATCAAACCTCATCTAGTCAGAAATAGATGACAGGCTGGATTGAAAAAGGCAACATTCCAAACTCCAGTTTTCTCACTGACTGAGAATACGGCTCTCACGCTAGTTACTAACACTTTGGGGCTTCAGTTTTCTCATCCACAAAGTGAAGATAAAAGCAAAGACCAGATAGGATCATCGCCAGGAATGAGGAGTTAAATAGTATCTTTTTATTAGCAAGGAAACTTCCTCTTATTTGGAATGCAATATCCTGGGTTTAAATTTGAGTTTTACTTCCTTCATCTTTGAAGTGAAAATAGTAAGAGTTACTTAAGTCCTAGAAATGTGCACAAAGTTTAGGGAGAAAACGTAGAAAGACTGACAAACAGTAGTAGCTAAATACATAATTTTTATGATTATTTAATAGTATCATTTGCTTGGATCTGTTTGAGATAGAGTTGATGACATTCTAAACCTTTCTGAAGGCATTACTAATTATCCCTGACTTCAATCAGCTTAAACCACAAATGCAGTAAACACATATTATCCATCTTGTTTTGAAATCCTTTCATTGACTACTAGGCAACTTCTATGCAACGTTTTAATTTCTTTCTAACATTTCATGTATCTTCAGTCGGAGCTTCTTAAGGAGTTTTTTATCCTCCATATATGCCTGGACACAGGGAGCATCTACTTCAGAAAGTCACACGGTATGCTGGTTGCAGTGTAGAAAATGGGACAGATAGCTCTTGCAGTCTGACTGCTCCAATAGATTTTGTTTACAACACGGAATTGGATATTCAGTTTCCCTATCACCTTTTTTTTTTGTTGTTCAAACATTCAAGTCCCTTATTTCCATTTTCTCTTTCATCACATCTTTCCAGAGTTACCTTAATTGGAGTAGCTCTGGAGCTTAATTAAAACAATGAGCATCAAGTTTATACAATTTGTCCAGGCGAATAATATAACCTCACAGTGATTATTTATGGATGTGGACATTAAACTCTTGTGCTCTCAACTCTAGTGAGCAAAAAAACATTTTTCTTTTTTAATACCTTAATGTCCTTGTTGTGTGGTTTAATTAATAGGAGGAGACAGAAGCAACAAACCTCTGGGCCTTAACTGGCAGAGTTTAATTATGGCAAAGAGAATAGTGTATCATCTACATAATCCATGATTCATCTTCAAGTACTGGACTGATTCTGAAGCATATGCTGATGATTTTATAATAATCATGTACAGATTTCTCCCAAATCAGGCATGCATACACCTTGATGACATGTCGTGTTCCAGTCTGCTGCACAGTGACCATCATTCATGTGTGCATCAAAAATTTTGCAGTACGAACTAAGTAGTTGTTAGGTTAGAAGAAGAGATTCTAAATAAAGAATTTTTTAGGACAAGGCAGAATTTTCCAAGTATGGGTAACATCATAAACAAAGATCTTTGTATGAGTCCAAAGTAGAATGAAAATCAGTGGTTTGATTCCTGAAGACTTTGTGTTCCCAATTAAGATCTCCAGGTTCAGGGGAAGGGAGGTGGGTCAGCCAGGCAGCAAAGCCAACAGGAGGAACTGAGATAGATCCCCAGAAACCATGTGAAAAGAAGTTGTATATGGAGCATATGCTTAGAATCCTGAAACTGAGGAGTCAAAGATAGGCAGATCTTCTTATCCAGCTTAATGGGTGAGTTCTAGGGCAATGAGAAACTCTTTCTCAAAATAAGATGGATGACGTATTTGAGTAATGACATGAAAATAACCTCTGAACTCCACACGCACATGTATGTGCATGAGTTTATACACATGTGCACGCATGCACACACACACACACAAACATCATGGCTTCAGTATAACAAATGGCATCACAAATGGGTATCTGATTTTGTTTTGATATTTTCATATTTTAACTTTTGTGGGTTCTCATGTGTGTGTGTGTGTGTGTGTGTGTGTGAGAGAGAGAGAGAGAGAGAGAGAGAGAGAGAGGAGACAGAAAGCATGAAATTGGGTAGGTAGAGAGGTGAGGAGGATCTGGAGAAGTTGAGGAAGGGAAAGAATATCAACAAAATGTATTGAAAAAGAATATTTTTAATCAAAAGAAATAAAAGAGAGAAATGACAGTAAAAAGAAAAACAGACAAAATAACTAAAGTACTATTTGAGAATTTTCCCCTGAAGGTAGCCTAGGCGATGCCTCCCCAGTCCTACACCCCCAATGATAAACCAAAGATCCCCTTGGGTAATCAAGAAGTTCATTAGGATTACTTACAGAGCATGGGTGAGGGATTGCTGGGGGACTATGGATGATCCTAAAGCAGGCTCACTGCCAGGTCTGTGTCCCCTGGCCTCCCCATGGCTTCATAGATGGAACCCCTTTCCCTAACCTTCCCAAACTACATACTCTATCCCCTCCCTGAGACCCCGAGGTGCAATTAGGGAAGAACTGCGCACAATTTATTAAGAAGAGTGTTTGAATACTTGGTCAGGGCCAGTGATCCTCTCCACCTCTTGATCTATGAGGGAATGCTAACAGTGAACAAGCCCAACTGCGATGGTCTCTGGCAAATGGGAACAGCTGAACTCATTAAGATGGTGGCAGTTTGGCCCAGAGGATGGGTTTGTACAATTGGAGGTATGAAAGTCCAGAAACCACGTAACTTGTTAATCAATATGAGTATTAATGCAATGTGAGTTCTGTTTGAAAATAAACACGTAAATCCTCATCCAATGTCAACCCGGTACATTGGAAAGGATATTCTGAGGCACAGGTTGTCTATTAAGCTTGCAGTCTGAGGAAGCAAAATGAGGATGAAGAAGGTTTCTGACAGGAGAAATAATACGCAAAAAGAGACCAGTAAGTTACAAAGTCTGTGGTTATACACTGGGTGCTAACAGTGCAGATGAGAGAGGTCTAATAAGAGACAAGATAAGGCAGAACATCTGGGCAAGGACTGCATTAAGATGAGATGTGATACACAGAGGTACCATTAGTCAACTCTATTCTCGTGACAAAGGGATTAGTTAATGGCATCATTTTGCTTGTCCACAGATAGGGCTTCCTCTTGTACAGAATGAAGTCAAGTAAAAGTCACTGTAACACACTGGCTGTTCTTAATGCATATCTTCTTAAGTACATACTCTGTGTAAGGCCCTGTAGTAGGCCCTACGAGAGAAGAAGAAGAATGCTAGTAATATCTTCATGTGTTTCTTTCTCTATTTGTGTGATTATTTTGTATGAAAGACCTACTGTGTGATCTGTGACGGTAATATAGAGCTGGAGGAAACACAAGGTAAGCAGAGACTTTGCTCACATTCAAATGCTTGATAGAGAGGCATATGCACTTCCGGAGAACAAAGGACAGGATTCAGGTAATCCCTGTTTCTCTTCAGTGCCTTTGAAACATGGTAGGAAAGAAAGAATTTTCTAGAAATAAATAGGAGAAAGGGAAACAAGAAAGGTTAAGGCGGAAAAAAAAAAACCACCAAGAAAGACAGTCTAGAATATTCTGGAAATACTATAAAGGATAACTAAACAATCAATTTTAGGGGAAAAGTCAGACAACAGACAGGCCTTTCTCCAAAGGAGAGTTTCTTCTTTAGTTCACAGAAATAGAGTGAAGAATTAGATTTATTCATTTGTTAAATATAAAGCTAGTTGCACATAGTGGATATTAGATTAAACTGGATGGAGTCTAGGAACTGGGAAAAGGGAACATTACTATTTTAACTTTCAATAGCTTATTTCTATACCTCTAATGGAGTTCTGCAGCTGGGAGAGGGAAGCATGATGCAGATAACTATTTTTATTTAAATTGATGCGTTGTATTCATAGAGATTAGAGCAGGAAGCTGCAGCTGCGAAAGGAAATTTAAAATTAGAGCAGCTTCAATAGTGCCGCTCACAATTGCAGCCAAGCTCCCTGGGCTCGCTCTATAGTAAGCATTTCCCCCCTTGCATTTGGGAAGTACGTGTATATGCAAACTCACACATTTAATATTTTCATGGGAAACTGAGACCGAAGCGCACTAGGGTCTGAAGATGAAATTCTTGCCTGTTGGATAATTCTCAATCCATCTCCACCCTCTCGCCCCTGCTTCTGTCCACAGCTTTACAATCATGTCAAAACTACCAACTCCTATCTGCAGCTTCTACCAATAAAGCAGCCGTCATCTGGTTTTCTGGATCTGAGCAGGTATTATTTGTTCCACATACAGAAGAATTATAAGGAAAAAAGAACTAATGACGTTTCCCCAGTGTTGTTATCTGACCAGAAATAATTGCTGCATTTCAAAGAACTGCTTATGTAACACAGATGCCCTGTATTCCTGCAGGTGTCAAGGGTCACCTCTGCCTTTGAAGTCCAAATGAAAATAATTTAACCACCCCCATCTAAAGAGGTCCATTTTATTTGGCTTCTGATTTTCCTTCTTCGTGTAAATCTGGGCCTCTACACACAAGTCTCAAGCAAGTTACGTTATAGTATTGAAGCTCACCTACAAGAAGGATACGCACGATGCTAATATCCTTGTTTTGTATGTACAGAGACCTTCACAGTAGCCTGGACTGTTCATAATCTCATTTATCCCACATTATCTGCTGCCCAGTATGACTCATATGCTAATGACATGCAGACTTAACTGTGAATGGGACCTCTATTTTATGGTTCCCGGTCTGTTGGAAACCGTGCATTGCATTACCGTGAGTCATTTGAGGATGTTCCAGTCAAATGAGCTAACACATGTGAGAAAACACTGAAAAGGCTAAAGAGCATGCCAAATAGCTTGATGTTGTTTTATTTTTGGTGCCTTGTTTGACACAGTTAAGGATGTAACAGGCCAGGCTTTCCCTTCTGTTGTATTCTTTCGGTAATGATCACATTAATCTCTCCGTTCAGCACCTATGACTCTGCCAAGCGTGTAAATATAAGGATGCTTAATTCAGAAAATGTTTTTGCGTACAGTCCAAGCTGCTGTAACACAATAGTGCTGGAAGTTTCTTAGCTCAGGGGAGCTCATGAAGCTTGACAAACCTGGCTGAGGTGTACTTCTGCTTGCCCTCAACTGCCAGGCTCTCAGTAACTCCGAAGACAATAGATCTGCCATTGGTAAAGTTAGCAAAACACCAAGGACAGTGATTGATTTAGGAAGTGACAAATGTGTGCGGAGTCCCCTGTGGGAAGCGGGGGAAATCTGGCTTGTCCGCACATCCTTGGCAACTGCCGCAAAGTCTTTTCCATTGTGATAAGTTCTTGTCTGGCTGACTAATTCCAAAGGAAATCATGCATGGCCCAATTTTCTGCCAGTCTTGCATAGAAACACCCAGTAATAAGTCCATGGAGGAGAGTACCAATTGCTTTACAGTCTTGCAAAGCTCACAATTAGAATGTCTCCCTCCTGCACAGACATGTGCTGTGAATGGGAAAATCTGGAGAGCAAGTAGGTGACTCTTTGCAGGGAATATTTGCAGCCCCTAAGCTTGAGACTGGAAGTAAATTTGAAGGATTTTTTTATTTTTGAAAAAATGCTTCCATTTTTTCAGTGTATTCGTTTCATGCCAATGTGATTTACCTGTAGTTCTTCAACATATTTACATGTATCCTGTCTGCTGGGTTTTTAATGTATTTTTGAACTGACTTTAAAAAAGCATTGAAAACTGTGTAACGATGGGTATGGCATGTGCAGTACTTAGATCAGGCTAAACGTATCTGCCACTTTGAAAGATTGTTTTTATGAGAATCTTCTAAAATCTTTCCTTCTAGATTTTTGGAATGGTCTTTGTCCCATCGTATGCTTGCCATTATTTTTCCAACTTCCTTCCTCTACTCAGGCTTATGGTAATCATCATTCTCCTCACAGTCTCTGTGGGATCAACGGTTTTAGATTCTGTATCTAAGTGAGATCACAACATACTTGGCTTTTTGTTCCTGGTTTATTTCCGTTAACATATGATCCATTTATATTGCCGCCAATGATACTCTACATGGCAAATAGCATTCCAATGTGCTTATATACATCTACAGTTTCTTTACTTGTCATCAGCTGGTGGACATTAAGTTTGTTTCCATTTCTTGGATGTTGCAAACAGTGCCATGTTGAGCATAAGAATACAGTATTTTTTTTTTTACGCACTGATTTCATTCCTTTTGATCTATACCCAGTTGTAAGTATCATAGTTCTATTTTTAACTTTCAGACACTTCATTCTGTTTTCCATAATGGCTCTGCTGATTTACATTCCCACTAACAGTGTACATCCTTGCCACTGTGTATCTTTTGTCTTCTTGATAATAGTAATTTTTACTGGAGTGAGGTGATATCTCATTGTGTTTTTGATTTGCTTGCCTCAGAGGACTGGAGATGTTGAACATGTCTCGTGTGCCTGCTATGCATTTATATGTTTTCTTTTAGGAAATCCCTATTCAGTCTTATGTCCATTTTAAAAATCAGCTTGTTTTTGCCACTGAGTTGTTTCAGATTCTTATACATTTTGGAAATGAACCTTTTGCAAATATTCCTTCCTGTTGTGCACATTGTGTCTTCACTTTAATGAGAAGCCTCATTTGTTTTGCAGAGGCTTTTTAGTTTGATTTTATTTCACTGGCCTGTTTCAAACTCTCTAAAGAAATATTGAGCAGGCTAACTATTATTTCTGGCACCCTATTTTAATTATTAGGTGAGGTCATGGTTTTCTGAAGGTACCTGTTGTTAGCGCACAGATGTTGCATGGACCTGTTGTTAGCGCACCGATGTTGCATGGACGTTAAAAGATGATGCATTTATTCCAGTCTAGCTGGTTATCTTTGCAGCAATTCTAAACAGGCTGTCACGTGTTTTCACACGGCAGCCACTTCTGCTAGTTCAGCAGTGGAGAGCACCAAGCAGCCCGACAGAGTGCTGCTGTTGTTTTATCTCTGTTTTAGTAGTAGCTCTTACTTAATGACATACAGAATATGAATTAAGTGAAATCATTATCTCCAGGAAAGGTTTCACTGCCACACCTTTTGCTCAGTTCCATTTTACCAAAATGTTATAAAGTAAACATCAAGAAGCTACCCACCATTGGCTTCCCTGTCAATGCACACCAAATGTTAAAATGAATGTGTATACTTTATAGTCAAAGCTCCCAAAACTAAATATAACTTGATTTATCAAGGAATGTAGGAAACAAATTAAGCATTTAATAAGAGAATATTATCATACACATATAACTTGCATGGTTTATGCTATAGTAAAAAGACCTACATTGATATTCATAGTGTATAATTCTATGCTATGATTTAAACAATATTTCATATACTTTCTTAAAGCAAATTTCAATAGATTTTCAACCTATCTTGTTACTTGTAAAGGAAAAATTTATAAATATACACATAAATATGTTTGTGTATATATATAAAAAACTTTCAATATGTGCCTATAGAACAATAACTATATTGAAAGGGAGACTTACATTGGAAGATTGACTTTCCACATTATAACAAATGTCGAGATTTTATACTTAAACTAAAACCGATTCATATGCCTTGAAACAGTCTCATATCTTTCACCTGTTATCCAATATACCCAACATGAAAAATCATTATCATCATAGATACATATTTTCTGTATTTGTCCTTTGTGAAATAAAAATCCTTAACTCCTAAAACACTAATATGATATAAAATCCTGCTGTTGAACTATCCAAAGATATATTATCAGGAACAACTAATCAGGTAAAGAGACAGCCTATATAAGAGGAGAAAAATATAGGGTAAGTACACATTGACAGAGGATTGATAGATATCTGCAATATGCCAAGAAATAAAAAGATACTAAATAACAATCAAACAATACAGACAATAAATTTGTTAATGAAATGAACAGACAGTACTCAAAAGATGGCCATTAAACACATGACAGGATTTTCACCTTCACTGGCCATTGGACAAATGAAAACAGGTGATTTGTTGTGATTCCATCTCATCTCTATCATGACATTGCTATCAAGAAGGCAGAAGACAGCAAATGCTTGTAAACATTTAGGGAGGGAAGAACTCTATTCACTGCTGGGCGGAGCATAACTAGTATAGCCATTGTGGAGACCATAATGTAACGGTTTCCCAAAAAACTAAAACTAAATCCACCACGTAGTCCTTCAATATGATTCTTGAGGACTTACATAAAGAACTTGAAAACAACACATGACAAAGATACTTAGAAACCAATAACAGTAGCTAAGCAATAGGTCCACTTTATATGTCCATTAACAGAGGAATGCATTATAAATATATATGATAATATATAACAACATATTTCATATATTTATATATATGTATTTATATATTTTATAGCATATAATATATATTATATGTGTATACTGTTTACATATATAATATATAAAAGGAATTAACAGAGGAATGGATTTTATATATATATATATATATATATATATATATATAATACATACATAATTCCTCTGTTAATTGACATATAAGGTGTGTGTGTATGAAATTTTACAGTAGTATATAGTATATATTCACAATGGAAATTTCTCAGCAATAAAGAACAGTGAATTCATGTCAGTTGCAGAAAAATGAATGAAAGTAGAGAAAATAATATTATGAATACTAATGCTATTACATGAATTAAGTCTGTCCCAGGAAGACAAGGACCATATCTTCTGTCAAATGTGGTTCCTAGAAATTATAAATAAAAACTTAGTTATATACATGATGTTAAAAGTGGAAGTGAAACTATCTAGGGGAACAAAGGGGGGCAAGCAAGAGGAAGGTAGAGAATATTGAGGAGAATATGCAAAATGAACATTAAATAGTTGTATGAAGATGTCCCTACATAATGAATACCATATGTAATACACACACACACACACACACACACACACACACACACACACACACAGAGTAAGAATTAAAAAGAACAAATAAAAAAATAGAAAGTCAACCTAAGCAGAAGAAAAATGGTATAGCTCAGAAGCTAACCAGATTTCCAATATATACTGAATAATTGCCATGTTTGGTATGGCACAAATTATTTGAATTTATTTTGAATATTTGGTTGGATTTCCCATATTATGAGTCCTATACTTCCTACAGTGGATCCCAGGACTTATTGTTCTAGTATGCCTACCTTTAAGATGCTAGGACTAGTCTAGTGCTTAGACTTTGCGAATTAGACACATTCATGTGGGCAACAAGAGGAAACTTTGCAAAACATGTCAGAAACAGAAGCCTGTGTAGAATCCACCAGTGAGTTGTCATGACAGTGTCAGAGTAGGACCCTCTGAGAACAGAAAAGCTGGAGGATTATGGGCAGGTTGTTAGTACCATTGACACAAACTCTTGATTCTGATCTCTGAGCTGTTATTGCTATTTGTGGAAGATGTTGATCTCTTTTCTATGACAATTCACTGAGCATGGCCATAACTCTCTACTGGATGCCATTTGGATATCTGGAAGATATTTCAGACTCCTTAATGGATTCATGTCTTTGAAAAAATTTACGAACATTGTATGGTGGTGCACAGCTTTAATTCCAACACCTGGAGGCAGAAGCAGGTGGATCTCTGAGTTCAAGACTAGCCTTGTTTACATAGCAAGAAGTTCCCACCAGCCAAATGGCAAGATGAGACTCTGTCTTTAAAAATATCATTAACAATTTATGAGCTGTTTTAATGAAGAACAATGACAAATTATCCAAGACTTTCCTCATTATATTGTAACACAGTTTTCTAATACATTTATTGACTTCCTAGGATAGTATGTAATAAAATTATTCTCATTACCTTCTGGTCAACTGTAATATATCTACTTCCACAGCATTTAATAATCTGTCTGCTTTCCTAGTTTTTTAAACAAAAATATATGTTGTTTATTATATATATTGCTTATTAGCTGGCCAACATCTTCCTGCAAAATATAAGACTCACAGAGCTAACAATACATTGCAGTTGGTTGCGGACACAGATACCTCCCAAGCAGCCCAATAGTATCTGGAACAAAGTCAAAACAGTAAATATTTTTCATATGATTATATTTCCAAATATAATATTAATTCATCTCTGTGCTTCTAAAAGACCTATGAAGAAATGTCTCCCAATAGCATTTTAAAAGATATATAAGGGAGTACATTTCTTTATTTTGTTTGTTTAGATTTCTTGGTCTTCAGGCAAGTCCGGGAACTCACATCAAGTAAGTCATAGAGGTGAATTAGGATTTCTCTCTCACACACAGTTCTCCTTGACAGCAAGAAAACCTAAATCAGTGCCTGGCATTTTTCTCCTAAAATACTTTGTTACTTACACAGATCTTCCCTAAATAGATGTCGTCATACCCTCAGCAAATGTTCTCTGTGAAAATATCTTAGCATTAAAATAACTTTATCAAGCAAACCATCTGTAAAACGCATTGAGAAAATTTCACTGTTACAGAAAGGGACAGTAAAAGAAACTGGGCATAAAAAGGTTGGCATTGAAATAACTAGGAAATACTTACCAAATAAAATCAACTAGACGTCATTAAATAATCTCAAAATTACGATCAATGACAAAATAAAGACACATTGAGAAATTTCATCCATTTGTTTTCACATTCATGAGCAAAAATAAATTTCATGTAACATGGATCACAGCTGGATTCTGCAGGGTCTTCTGTCTCTACGTCACTGCCCGCAGCGACCGAATGATCACCTCCTGACCAGGGGCTGGGAATGAAGAGACAAAGAACACAAGAAGGGACACCAAGACAGGTTTCTGATCAAGGTGTCAATCTTTATTAAAGTGCATAGGATTTTTATAGTCCAGTAACAGTTAGGGGATTTCCAACCGACCTCCCACATCTTTTATTTTTCAAGCAGTTTGCATTTCAGATGTTCATAATAGGAATGTTCAGACTATATTGCAAATTAGTATCTTCCCTATCCTTATGAATGAAGATTATTGCAGCTTCAACCTCTAAGTATGAGCATCTTGGCACTAGTATATACTGACTGAACATTCACCCTAGTGAGTCAGAGTTTTGAAGCAAGACTCAGCATTTGCCTCTGAAGATACATGTGTGTTTAAAATGTATTACACATTTTAATCTCCTTGTAGAATCTAAAAAAGTAGAAATAGAATGATTGTTGATGGGGTAGAAGTGAGAAAGGATAAAGAAACAAGACATTGATTAAAAAATAAATCTCAAGCTGGGATGTGGTGTTGCACACCTTTAATCCCGGCGCTAGGAAGGCTGAGGCAGGTAGATCTCAGTGAGTTCAAGGCTGGCCTGTCCTACAAATCGAGTTCCAGGACAGCCAGGGCTGTTATACAGAGAAACCCTGTCTCTTAAAACCTAATAAATAAATGTTAAAATATCAAGTCAATGAAAGAAAACTGGAAAGGATTCCTCTTTTCGTGCTAACTAAAAATGCTTCATATGAATGTGGTAGTACATGCCTTTAAATCTAGCACCAGGGAGACAGAGGCTGGTGGATCTCTGTAAGCCAGGGCTACATAGTGAGATCCTGTGTTAATAGATTATTTTTCATATAAAAGTCTTTGCTACCTCAGTGAACTAAACATAAGCTTTCCACTGCGACTCTCTTCATTCTAAAGGAACTTGATTTTCATAGGTGAATTGGAAACATCCACATGAATAAATCATTGAATTTTTGGAACTTATTCATAGATATATGCACCAAGTGATCTACTTCATATTTTAGTAGAAGGAATGCCATAGCAGGTGGTGGTAGTGACTGTGAGCAGCATGATGGGCTGTCCACATTCTTACATTTTGGAGTATTTGTTCAGTATGTCACTGTACTGTATGATGATATAATCTTGCACAGAACTTTGAATGTTTAGGCCTTGATAGTGGCAACCTATGTAGCTGACATGAGAGATGGAACATGGAGGATATAATGAGGCAGAACACTTCTGGAATCTGAATTCTGAATCAGCATCTATTACTCTAAGAATGTATGATGGTAGGAAGACGTCTAGAGCTTCATATTCCTGTTCTCAGATGTAGAAAGAAGTTAACAACATATGGTTCTGAAAAAGAGCCTGTAGTCCTTGGTTTATTCCACACCCCCTCTCGAGAAGAGCCTCTTACTGAGGATCTCTATAACTACTTTATACTCCGCCTGAGAAAGTTCTTTACTTTTAAATGTTCCGGGGACCAGGCTAGAGGCACTAGATAATTTCTTTTTTTTCTGGGCAAACGTGTCATCTACGTAACTTAATAAGAGGACCAAAGCACATCATGCTCACAGAATCAAGGGTCACGTAGGGTGAATGCATGAATATGAGAAACGCTGATGAAACTCTTGGACTCTCCACTATGGTAATCGATAAACATACTGAATTTCACCCAAACTATGTAATGTGCGAAAAACAAAGTCTAAACGTTCACTTGATGAGAAAATCTTCCCAACTTCAGAGCAAAGAATTCTAAGGCAAAATACACTGAAATACTAACTTTAAAAATGAACTAGTTTGATGACTAAAATCCTTTAATCTGCTTTTTAGGAGAGAGATTCAGAAAAAATAAACAGTTAAAGATAAGAAAATTATATTCATAATATATCTTACAAGGCACCGTATTCCAAGAATGTAAAATAATCTTTAAGACTAAGTACCAGATTACTGAATTATAGTCGTATCAGACTTATGAATAAAACTAAACACATAAAAATGATGCAAAAAAATGATGTTTTAGCAATTATTTTTGAGAAGGAAGAATTTGCCAACCTTAAGTGTATCATTGTTTTAAAATAAAGGTTTAAATAAAGGTTTAAGTTTAAAGCACTTAAAAATTAGATGAGAAAGGTCACTGTGACCTTGCCTTCTCTTCCTGAAGCATGTTAAGAGACTCTAAGGTTATAGACATCATTGCTGTATCCTGGGAAAGATGTTCTTAAAATCAAAGACAGGGAATAGAGAAAGTCTCAACAAGCGAACTTAAGCTACCCCTTCAGATTCCCACTCTCCTGTCCATGATTTGATTACCTACTCAAATCCCTTTCCTCTGTCTCATTTTCATATTTTACTTCTTCATCCAATTTCACATGCGCACAGGCATTCAGCTCTGCCTGCCCCTTCAGGTCATTATTTTCCTACGGGTTCCCCATGGACATATCAGTTCTGTACATTTTTAAAGATTTTTCTCTAGAGAGTTTTTCTTCTGTTCATCTGTTTTGCATCCATTTAAGTCTCATACCCAGCTGGAGATTCTATGTGGGTGGAGGTGAAATGTTGGCTTTTCTACAATTCCATAATGACCCTATCACACTCACAAAGAAATAGTCTCTCACAAACACCGAGAGCTTAAAGCATTGTCAAAATGTAGGACAACTGAAGTTCTGTTACACTGCAGGTGGGGAAATGAAGACTGCAGACACTTTTGAAAATAATTGGCAGATCTTTATTAAAAAATATACGCCTACAGAGTAATAAGCAACCCTGTTACTATGCATCTCCCCCAAACAAATGTGCACAAAGATGTCCACATTAGTGTGAGCTTTGTTCATGCTTGCTCAAACAAGGCAAGCCAAATGTGCAGTGAAAATAAATAGGGGTATTAGCTTTCTATTGTTCCATTATAAACCAGCACACCCTTAGTGGCTTAAAACAGCCCCCTCCTATTGGAGTTTATAGTCTGGAGTCTGGAATGGCAGCTCACTGGACTTTGCTTACAGCCTCCTAGGGGAAGGACCAAAGTCACGGCCAGAACAGGCTTAGAGGAGCCTGCCCAGTTTCTTCAGAATATTGGCAAAACTCAGGCCCTTTGAGCTTCATTACAGGGCATCACTTTCCCTGCCTAACATTTACTCGGTATTGTCCTCAAGTCTTTATCAGTTGCTGTAGTCTACAGCACACTGATCAGTTCATATCATGAATTCTGATATACTTAATGCAAAGAAATAGTACTGCTGATTCAAATGTGGGGCGTTTTATAATTTAAAACAAACAATATGCTTGATGAATAGACTAGACAAAAACGATGGCATGAATGGTTATATTTACTTGAAATTCTGCAAAGGAAAATTTAGTTCGTAGTGAGAGAATACCAATGGTGGCTCATAGTAAAAAGTAAATAAGCCCACTAAAAGTGAGCATGTCTGCATGCGATGCAGTGGCCTGTTATTTAGCTAAGTCTCAGCATAGTTATATTTAATTAACTCATCAACATCTTTATTTTATGATACCTTTAGACACGTGTCGTGTTTAAGAAACAATTATTTACTGAAAGTCACCATTATTTTCTTCAATGTTTCCTCATAGGGGTTTTGCCGTTCACGTTTAAGGCTTCACTGGTGTTCGTTTGGACCACTGAACTCTCCATAGTGGCTTTGCAGATGGCGGTTGCTGTTTCCTAGTACAGCAGTCATGTTATCTGCAATGTTCCCTTCTCCGTCCCTGTGCTCACCGCACGCTGTAGAACTCTCAGAACTACCCAGTGTAACTGAGAGCAAACATCTGTTCCTGTTACGGAATGTATTGAAAAATATTTGACCAAATGGGATGTATTCTTTGCATTTATACATATTCAACAATAACGAATAAAAGAGGCCATGGATTTGGGAGGGAGCAAGGGGGAAAACTGGGGAGGGTGAGTGGAGGAAAGGAGGGAGGTTTAATTGTAATTTCAAAAGAATTAATGTTCCAATATTTCAAGATTGGAAACATGAAGATATTTAACAATCTTTATTAAGTAAATGTGTCACTAATGGTTGAGGACATGTAAAACAGTAGTGACTCCTTTAAAATGGAATCGTAAGCTTGATAGCACATTGTTATGGAAAAATGAATTCTGTTAATTAAAGGCAACTTGTGTATTTTAGTGTTGCCCGCAGTTTGGGAGTAATCTTTGTCAATATCCTGCTGTATACACTCGTCCCACTGAGGCACCGTACCTGTCTTATGTCACGGTTATGAAAGAGCAGTTCTTACTGTTCTATGGCTAATGAGTGGCTTCCACTCAGAAAGCCTTTCTTGTCTGATCCTAGATCATAGATTTTCATCTATGTTAAAGAATTCTATCAGTTATGGAACTGATAAGGCCATGTGTTTCTTCCTTTATTCTGGGAACATCTTTTCCTCGGGCCCCAAGTGATAACCCGTGTGATAACTCTGCAAAGTTCGTTGATATATGGGTTACTCTGGGAAACAAGCATATTCTATTTTGGTCTTTCATTTCCTTTAACCTTCCTGGTATTTCTGTCACCATAACTTGAAAATCTAGTTTCATCAGCTCTAGGTTTCTTGCCTTGGTAACTGAACAAACTCAGCTTTCATTGTTCCTATTTCTCCCACTCTCTCCCTTTCTTCACTTTCTCATTATTTCCTTTCATTTTCTTCCTGTCCCTCCATTTTCTTTCTTTTTTGCTCCCCAATTTTTTAATTGTAAAACAATCAATTCACCAACATATATTTTCCTCTACCTCAGTGCTGTAAGACTTTTTGACATGTTATATGAATCCTGAGTTTTGTTGTATCTGACTTCAAATACATGTATTTGGATGAACTGATAAGTGGATCAACATTTTTGAAAATGGACCCTTTGTATTTGTCCTGTTTCTTGCATGTTTTATTTGAAATTGATATCTGCTTCATCTATAAAAATGTAAATAGTGATTTAAAGCAGCCCTATTAGATAATATGAGAAATGAGAAATTGCTTGGTAAGCTATAAGGCCACACACGTGTTAGTTTGCAACAGTTTCGTTCCATGCTAACTATCCTAGAAGAACTATATATTTTAGAGTTTGCCTAATAACTGACTGATGAGTTCAGCCACTTAAAATAGAAGTCAGGATTCCAGCAGAGGTGTATGAAGTCAAAACCCCATTTCTGGGTGTCCCTGAAGCTTGTGTTATAGATCATCTTCTCTGTGGTGGTCTGGACCACAAGGGTACAGTTCAGCATAGGATAGCAGGTGGTATGAAGCATAAAGGACTGAAAGCAATTCAAAAGAGCCAAGAGGAGCAACGGGCAAAAGTACTTCCAGGGCACAGGCCATATCCTTCTATATCTGACTTAGTATCTCTTCTTCACTTTGTTCAAACTGGATGTTGGCATAATTTCTTCCAGCTCCCCCTCCCTCTCCTTATTTGTTATTTCCAGACCCTACTTGATATGGAGACTTGATGTGGTTCTTATCATCCTAGGGAGAGTACATTTCATGTTCAGTGTAAGTCATTTGACTTCTGGTGTTTTCTAAAGAGGTATCCTGGAATCTCCATACGTCTTTCAACACCCTAGATTTTGTAGAAAAAAATAATCCTTGCAAAAGAGACTATAAAATATTACATTATGGAGTTATAGCTTTCATGTTTACCTGGTTCTATATTTTCAAATGTTTGTATCATGACATGTTCTTGATCAATACACATTTCTCTACAGACCCAAATATGCTATCTTTGCTGTTATGGAGAGGATGCTAAAGTAATACTAAGCATTATCTTTCTGATGATGCTGAGCACTGCTTGAGAAAATGGTGAGTAAGGAAGGAGTCTGACCACAAGTATTTTGCATGAGGGTAGGGGAACAATGTTTCCCGAAGAAGACACTGTGAATATCACAGTGTTGTGCATATCCATACAAGTTATTAATCAGGAAGTCTTAAGAGACCCCCAAAGAACCCAAGCTATTGTCATTCCTCTTGGTAATCTAGTTCCCATCAGAAATAGATGGTAAAAACCCTTCTGCTGAAGACACTGCACTTTGGTTGCAGACATAGAGAAGTAGAGACAGAACTAACCTGATAACTTGCTCCCTGCTGGATAACTTTAATACGGCCATGGAGGAGAGAATAAAAGCCATCAATGATATTATCAAGTGGCAAATCCTGTGTGCTATAATATCCTCCATTCAAACAAGATGTTCTCATTAGTTGGACAGTGCCATGAAGTTTATTTGGTAACAAACCACTTGTGGATTGATGGAGGTCTACTTATTATAGAGGAGGAAAGTCATGCATGGTACTGTAAAACTGGCCATAGGTCCATGCCTCAGGAGGTCATGGGCCCTAGAGGAGAATTTATCACTATTGTCTTGTTAAAAGGACATGTTATCAAACTTCCTTCTCTACGTTTATGTTTATTTCACATAGATTAGTGCAACATTCAAAACTGGCCAGAGAAGTTTCCTTCTGCAACAGCTAGCAAATAATGCAGAAACTCAGCACTAATCAATGTGCTGAAAATAAAGACCATTGAATGCTCAGCCCTAATCCCTAAATGGAACATCCCCGTGCCCCCTCCCACCCAATCCCTGCAATGCACAGAGGAATCTAGGAAGAAGTGAGAAGAAGATAAAATTTGGAAGATGATAAATAGTGTTGTGAACTGCTGTCTTGACATTACAAGGTCATTGCACTCATGAACTCCCTGGAGCTGTGGTAACCTGCATTGAACCTGCACAAAATTAAACCAACAAGATCAGTCAACATTCCAACAGACATCACTGATTGAACTCAGTGTGTTACTTCTACTTATAGCAAAAAATAGGAAGAGGATATGAAAGGGGATGGAGGTGTATGGTGGTTCCTGTGGGGAGCAGGAAGGAGGATTTAGAAAAGAATGTGATCAAGATACAATGCTTACATGTTTGAAGTTGTCATAGAATAAATAGAAGATATTCTTTTAAAACAACTAAGTGGAGTATTATTAACAAAATTATCTAACCTTGACCTCTGGTCTCCATACCACCCACTCGCATCCCCACAAAGAGAAAGAGACAGAGACAGGGAGACAGAGAAACTGAGAGAGGCAGAACCAAGACACACAAAGAGCAACACAGGGAGATAGGAAGAGAAAGAGAGAAAGAAGGAGAGGGAGAGGGAAAGCGAGGTCATAATCTATATTTTTAATAACAGTGAAAATGCAGCTCAGAACATAAGCTCCATGCTGACAATGAACTTAGAGCTAAATGTTTTCATTCTGTCCTCTCCCGATGCAGGACCACTTCACCACCCATGAACCACTATGCGAAGCAGGGATGCTGAGAGAACTTACCTAAGAAGGTTATGTGGCTTCCAGATTTTACTATCTTCTGTTTCGTCTTGGGCCCCTGTATAGGAAAGGCTGTGGAAGGCTAGCTGATACCATTGCTAGAACAAAAGCAATGAAGGTATTTTTTAATGGATGAATCAAGAATGAAAATGGCTGCAGAGAAAAAATAATATGTGAAAAGCTTAACTGTTTGGTTCTCATAAACCAAGCAGTGAGAAGTAGCTTAGTTGCATAGACAGTAGTGGAGGGGAAGGACTGACTCTGGGTTATGAGTTGAGAATGTAGTTAAACATAATGTCATTATGTTTTCTGCTATTCTGATAACGGAATCATTAAGAATGTGCACAGCAGAGATACATAGAGAAAAGAGGACCAGTTTTAAATTTTGTAAAATTTACAGATTTTAAATATTGTAAATTTTTAACCCATCACAACAATTATTTCTACTTAATTTTATAAGCATTCTATAAAAATTGCCCTTACAGGGTACCTGCTGTGTTATATTTCGCACGTATATACACATGTATTATACATGTGTATAATACATATTATACATGTATACCATGTACGGTGTTGAAATTAGAATATGCATATTTCCCTTGTTGACTTTTGATCTCTCTTTAGAGTGAAATATTTCAAAACTTTTCTTCCAGCTTTTCAGAAACACACAGTACACTATCATCATGTATAATCACCTCTCGATTCAATAGCACAACAGGACTTGTAATTCCTCTCTTGCTGAGACTCAATCCCCATGGATCAGCATTTTGCTACACTCTGAATGCTTACTCTCCTGACATTCTGGGTATCATCAAACCACTGTGGTCTTTGGTGAGCTGAGTCTTCTTATTTCACGAGAGTGAGACCATAGAGCATTGTCTTTCTATAGCTGGCTAACTGCACTTCACATAATGATCTACTCTTCTATCCATGTTGACACAGATTATGGGACTTCCTTCTCTGACTAGTGTACTGTGTGTATGCAAATCATAACTTTTCCATCCAATCATTAGCATTTAAGATATGATCAAGTGCAATGTCTGTTCTTAGCATCTTCTATGTCTTATTATCATAAAAGTCAAAATTCACTTAAAGCCACTTATATAGATTAATACTTATAAATCCAGAGAGTAATTATGAAATTCAAGATGCCTGATATGTCTTAAGGCTAATAAATGAACTAATAAATACCCTAATGGGCTATTTCCCTTTTTAAACAATTGACAAGTGACTGTTTCATAATCTATAATGAAAGGTCAAAATAAAACAACAAGAACAACAACCTCACATTTTTCAATAAATTATATCAAGCATGTGTTGTCATGGAGAAAATGAATGCAATTTAAATTTTTTAAGTCACTGGACCTGTGGTGGCAATATTGTATCTGATTTAAGAGTTGAGGGGCTGAAGAGATCGCTCAGTACTTAAGAGCATATACGATTCTTTGAGAGGACCTAGGTTTGGTTCCCAGGGAGCTCACAATCACCTGTAACTATGACTCTAGTGGAATCCAAGCACTTGCAACTTTGATTCTAGGGGGATTCAGTGTCTCTGGCATTCAGACACCTGTACTCATCTGCACACAATCACAAGTAGACATGCACAGTGACATAGATGTGTAACCAAACATTTTAATAAATATTTTTAAAAAGAGAAAGAAAAATAAGTAAAGAATTTTGAAAGCATTTGGGTCTGAATTCAAATCTAGTCTCTATCATTTGCCTATGGCTCTTATAAAATAAAATTGATCTACTACCTCACTTTCCAATACCCTCGTTTCTAAAATGAGGGTATTCTTTCCTTCCTATGGTTAGAATGGTTGTGTACGTGTTAGAAATGCCAGTCAGTGAACATCTGGTACATCCTACTAAATATACATTAGTTTACTACATCATCTTCTAATATTTTTTATTGTAATATTTAAAAATATTCTCAGATCTTAAGAATTATGCTAAAATATATAATATCATAGGAAAAATGAAATAGTATAAATGCAGACAATTCATTTCTTTACATTCAGTAAAGAATAACTGACATTTTATGTGGGTGTATACATTTTTGGTGAGTATAGAAATTAACAGACACAGACAGAAAGAAAGAAAAGCAGGGAAAAGGAAAAGGAGGAGAAAGGAAAACTGTCAAAATTGTTTCCGTGTGTTAAATGATCAGAAAGAAAGAAACTTAAATTGTACATTACCTTCAAAACCCAGTCATGACTAAGCATGCCCATTCTTTTTAAGAATAAAATTTATATAAGAATATAAAGTCCTCACACACATCTTATATTGGACTCCGTGACTTTCAATAGCAGAAACATGTACATAACCAAAGCAGTGCACCCTTCCTCAACTTTCTGGTTTCCCCAGCTTTAAATAATTCTTATCTTGCCTCACTAAAAGTTTGTCCTGCCTCATTAGTATATAATATATAGTTTTGTGTAGGTGATAGCAACTCTCATGGTCCTACCAATATGCCACAGTTTTCTTGGCTTTTACTTTCTGAAACATTTAATTCCGCTAATCTGAAATGTGGTCTAATCCCCACCCTGCTGACAAAAACCCTAATATTTAAAGAAAACAGACTCACTGTATCCATAAAATCATATTGAATTGCTTTTAACATCACTTTACTAAGTTTTAATACATATTAAATTTTTGCTAACATAAGAAAGTAAAAAATAATCTTTTATAATGGTCTGTGAATACAGAGGATTGAATAACTAGTGTTCCAGCTTTCATTAGCATTTGTTACATTTGATTTTCAAAATAACTTTGTAGATTAGGTTCCAGGGAGATATTTAATTTCAAATATCTATTTGCTGTTCCTATAAACCATTAAAATATCCTGCAAATTCCTTCACTGCATCACAAAAAACTACCTCTCTCAGATGGCTTCTCATACCCAATAATGGAACAAAACAAATTGTTGGAACATGAGTCTTGATTTTGGTTTTGTAACATATGGTCTTACATTTATATCACACAATAAAGCACTTAAAAATAGATGGAACTTGTGAAATTTGCATAAAGTCTCTTCCCTGTGTGTCAATATATTTGGGCTCTTTTGATTATTGCCTGTGCACACTAACGCTGCATTGTTTAGGAATCATACACAGTACTTATCTGGTTTGGACAGGCCCCTAGTACTTGCTTAATGATACTTGATCTTTTATCTGAGTTCAGATAAAATAAGAATGAGATTTCCACAAGAGAAAAGCTTTATGAAGCCCATGATTTGATTACTGTATACTTAATAATTATTTAGTATACACTAAACAATCCTGCAAAACCAATAAAAAGATGAATCTTGCATTCCTAATGCAAATTGTCTTATAGCTTTATACTTTATTAGCTTATAGATATCATAACATCATAAAGGAACTATTCGGATCTCTAAACATCACACCAAATTTAAAAAATGCAAACCTGTAGGAAAAAAATTCTCTGGCTTTCAGGGTTGCACCTGACACCTTTCTCATTTTAAACAAAGTAAAAATATGACCTAGAAAACTTCTCTAGAGGTGAAACAACAAGACCTATGTTTATGAAGAAGAGGACCGATTGTGTAATCCTCTTGCCTTGCCCTGGGCCAAACATGCTTATGTGTTGAAAGGGATGAATCTACTTATAGTTCTGTGCATGTGCCCTTTTTAATATCCCCTTTGGTTAGAGCTGACTCTAGCAGCTCATTTTGATGGTTTTTCTCTCTCTTTCCCATTATTTATATTTCAAAATCCAAAATATTTGGTTCACAATGTCAATAAGCAGCATTGATTCCTTATACAACTGCAGAGATTGCGTTCTAATTTCTGCTTTATTAATACACTTCTTAATAACAATTCTCTAAATTTGAAGAGGCCCTTGCCTTCATTTTAAAGCCAAACAGCTTTGGTTTGAACTGAGAGTAGAATCTCAAAGTTAAGATCCTTAAAGGGGAAATACTTTAAGAAACCAGCTTGAGAATTTTTCTACAAAGGATGACTTTATAATGGCTTTTCCTTTTTCAGACCTGCAGAAGCCTTTGCTGTTTATTTACATTAGGGGAAAGATTGCTCAATTGTAGAAAAAGCTGAAATCATGTTTATTAAGTTCATGTTTCATATAAATAGTAAAAGGTATATTCTTTCCTTGAATTTAATAAGAGCTTTTTGATTAATACAAGTATAGAAGTTGAGTTGTAAACAGCGTTAGTCAATTAAATTGAAACAACTTATTATAAAAATTTTGGTGACCTCTTTTATTCCTATTGAGAAAAAGAAACTTGTAGAAATTCTACACTGAGAGCAAAGGGACTATACCCTGTCTAGAGTGCACAGAACATTTTCAGTACAGCAGATCCCAGCAAAGCTCATGCTTCATACACTTACAGATTCATCTTTGCATAAAATAGTGTAGGATCCATGGTTTAAATTTTACTTAACCCTACCTAATTGATTAAAAAAATTAAACTCAATAATTTATCAGATTAGAAAGAGGACCTCTTCTATTGAATTTTTAGGAAGCCAGGAGTGTTTGAATTATCTCCAAATCTAAAGCAAACAGGGATTCAATGTACTCTGATTCAATGTACAATTCTCGACTCTACCAATGACAAATGGTAGAGAAAGGGATTGGTAAATTCAACATGATCTCATCCAGAGAATTGGAAGAGAAGCTGCTTCAGGAAACATAGGCAGGAGCCAAATTCTTTGAAAGATTTAACAGTAGGACAATATAATAAATAACTTCAATGTCAAAGTCAAATCAAAGCATTGTGGATGGTGGCTCGTACCTATGGGAGGCTGAAGCAGGAGTATAGCTGTGAACTTCCAGACTACACAGTGAGCTCAAAGCACCCTAGGCAACAGAGTGAGAGCCTATCATAAAAAGGAAAGTCAATCAATATTTAGCAACACATGTTGATAAACACATACACATCATTCCCTCCGAGGCTCAAGTAACATCATGGATGAGAGATAAAAAGAATGTAAGAGTTCAATGATGAAGAGAAGGGACTATGAAACATCATCTTGTAGGTATGACATGGCCTGGCCATGAACTTATAGCAGGTTGGTTGCCTTGCACAGGGCTGGCAGGACACTGAGCCCAGGGGGCTCATGGGATCCAGTCCTTCCTCTCTAGGGAAGCTATTGGCAACTGAAGGCTATGGAAGACCAAATAACTTTCTTTAGTGATAAAGCCATTGGTGAGTCACTCCTGAACTGTGGATAGTTTGACACACATACCCAAGTCGGTGGTTGTGGTTAAATGCAGTGGGTCACAAGACAAAAGAATAAAAAGAATCAAAAAGACCTGAATGTGAGATAGTGAGTTGGTACAAGAATGGGAGTATGGGATTGGGGTGGGTGGTAAGGGCAAAGGGGAATAAGGGGAAGTGTGTATAGAAAATAAAGTACATAAGTATATACAAATTTGTGTGAGTGTATGTGTATGCATGAATGTATGTGTGTGTGGTGTAAAACTATAAAATAATAAATTAATTTAATAAAAAGAGGGGAAAAAAAGTCAGAATTGACAATGACAAACTTCCTCTGTATTTGTATCCTGAGTTCTCACTCAGACTTGGAACAATGAGTCCTCACAGCTTTTTCTCCCCAAAGAGGCAATATTTAGAGACAGTGTTCAAGGAGAAAACAAAAGAAAAAAAGAAATAGAAAGAGTGAGGTTTACAATGCCTTCACCCTTTTCTTCTTGTCATAAGGAGCTATAGGGATTATTTAGTCAAGGTAATCATCTATATTATTGCTGATCGATATTACTAAGGATACTATGATAAACATCATCAGGATAGGAGATGGACAGTCTTGTTTATAGATTTATAAATAAATATATTCCTGTTTTGAATTGGGATGTGGATAATTGTAATAATAGGGATACACTGGTTAAGTACATGTTAAATACCCTGGCTAATTCTGACTCCAAAATTATAAAACATTGCAAAATAGCAAATTTGTGTCACTAAATGAACTTAAATCTTTCAATGCTACAAGCCTAGTTACTAAAGTTGCTGAACACGTGGTTTACCAGAGATTTAGAATTTCAGGACTCCGACTGAAGTGCAGTTTCACTGTGAATGTCACCCACATTCCTTTAAATTTCAGGGGTAGAAGTAAAAAGCAGTTCTCTCAAGAACAATGGATCGCTTGGATGTTTTAGTAGCTATTTGTTTAAAATTTATCAAGAGGGCAGTAGGGACAGTAGCTAAGGTCACATGCAAAAGGAGGTTCAGGAGAACAAATGCAGGTTCAAGGGTGTATGAGGGACTAACAGAAAACATTTTAATCCTCTTTCAATTTAATTAGCATAATCCTGCTAAGTACCAATATTCATTACTTCCATTATCTTTGTTTTCAGACATTTATGTTTATAATTGCTTATTAAATTAACAGAATATTACAATTTAGGAAGAATCTACTTCTCATTGGACTTTCCTATGCAATATATTATCACTAAATGAACAAAACTTCAAAATAATATGGGTAAAATATATATGGACTTTGCATAAGTTCTGAGCACTGAAAAATTATGGCAGTAGATGTGATGAGGACCATCTTCATCATCAACTTGACTAATTCTAGAGTCACCTAAGACAGGTTTGCCTGTGTGGATATTTTCCAGGAGATTTAACTAAGGTGAGAAGACCCACTCAAAATGGAAGCTCAGTGCCCCAACTGAGTCACAGTGGAAGAGGTGGCGAGACAGTTAGAGGGTTAGCAGCACTCATCTCTTCAGGCTTCCTGACTACAGATGCAGTGTGCCCACCTGCCTCACATACCTTCCAGCCTTCACAGGCTAGCCGAAACACATCCTTCTTACCTCAAATGCTGTCTTGGCAAGCATGTTTTCTCAGGAAAGAGACAAATGACTCAGAATATATATATATATATATATATATATATATACATATATATATATATATATATATATATATATGTATATATATATATATATATATATTGAAATATTCAGCCAACAAAAACTAATTAAAGTCTTGTGTTTAGAAATCAAAATGTAAAGGCTGCTTTAAAACAGAAGTGAGGAGTAGGGAGAGTAAATATAGATATCAGTGCAAAGGGAGAAGATGGGAAAATATGGAGCCAAACTTAAGGAAACAAATAGGCATATATTATAGAAGAATATGTGCACATTATCAAGCAAAAGAGAAAACACTGAAGAATGAAATATTGGATGGAGCAATGTCTTGGGATGTAGCGACTGATGAGAGTAGGAACACACACTGAACACCTTAGAGTTGATGTCAGATGAGACTTACCTGCTCATTCACATGCTACATAAAATCATTTACTTAAAGTGAGAGGTCGGGAAAAGGGAATACATTTCTGGAAATTGAGTATAATAGAGATTAGCAACATATGGCCCAAGAAGCCCCTTGGGAATTTGACTGGCTAGAGCGGTAGGCTAGCTGCCAGCCCCTATTAAACGGGGAGTTGATTAGAGGAGACAACGGGAGCCTTTGCATGATTTAGGAAACTGGATTTCCAAACAAATTAATGACAGTTTAAACATGAAATCCTCAAATCTGTACGTCTATGGTCAGACAGACAATGCAATAGACAATGATTGTGTCCTGTTAGTTGTTTGTTGGTGGTCGTGCTTTCTTTTTTCCCACGTGTTTTTAAAACCTGTATAGGCTCTTTAATATAGAAGGTTCTACTTTCCTGAATTTCTATAAGTCCTATATGCATTTAAAAAGAAACTTCTTGAATGTTTAACACATCGTACAAGTCACTATGCCCTATTACTTACCTCCCAAACTCCTATGTGCAGATATAAGTAAGGATTTTGATTACATCTTGCATCCCATTTAGTAAAGTTGCCACCTGGTATATTATAGCTTACCAGTATGTATGTATATCAATTCACCACTACACATTGAGCAAAATTCTAACACTTAGCACAGATAGTACTTATAAATGTATAGGTATTTTTATCGATAGTTCTTTAGATCGTTTTCAGTAATGGTGAGTTGCTGGCCAGTGAGACATCGTAGGCTATTGCCATTGCTATAGATTACCCTCTAGAACTTGATGGTAAGACCCTACTATCTTATAGCTTCTTACCACACATTTTCCTGACTAATCTTGCAGAAGTTGGTTTCCCATGCTTGTAATCAGTCTTGACTAATGGAGGGAAATTAAAGATTTAGACTAGCAAATTTTATTCAAGCAAAAATATGCTTTTCAGATAAATATCTCCATATTCAAATGCAATCAAAGAAGGAAAAGTTCCAGGTTGCTTTGATATGGTTCATACAGTTAAAATGCAGCACGATGTACCCAAAGCTGTAGTGAAAATGCAATGCTAGCAAATACACAGCTGCTCCATGAGGAAATAGATGGCCCTCAACACTGCTGAATTATTCTGAATCAGAGCTCTGAACATGCATGTACACATGTGAGAACACAGCCATATATACATACATATATAAATGCACACATTATTCTGAGTATATCTTTTCAGTGAGTATGTAAAGAATGGGTCGCTGGGATGTTTGAGGAATGGATCCAATACCTTGATGACATGATTACCAGTTATTTCTTCTACTGAATGTCAAATTGTAGAGACATAGCCTCAGCAGGATTGAACACCAAAATAGGCTTCAAATGAATTTTTGACATTTCTCTCCTTGGATGCTATTAGGAGAACTGACAAGTACTTACTTTCAGAAGAACTATTCAACTCCTATGAATAATCAGGGAATTGGATGAACCACAGTTGAAATCATATAAATATGCTTAAAATATTTCTACCACTCCTTAATATTTATAGATAGTAATGTTTTGTATACTTCTAATTATTCTAATCTACCATAAACACTTGGAAAAAATAAAATTAGAATTCATTGATTTTGCTGGGCAGTGTGGGCACACACCTTTAATCCCAGCACTCAGGAGGTAGAGGCAGGCAGACTTCTGTGAGTTTAAGGCCAGCCTGGTCTACAGAGGAAGTTCCAGGACAGCCAAAATTACAACAGAGAAACTCTTTCTCAAACAAAAGAAAGCAAAAAAAAACAACAACAAAGAATTTACTGATTTCTAACTTGATGATTGTTTTGTCATGTAATAATACTAAAGGGTAAAGAAATAAGCATTTAGTAAGAACTTGCTGTATGCAGCCCAGGGATTTTTGACAAGTTCATTTTACTTAAAACTGGTAATTTGTTTGATTTCTACACTTTCAAAATCAATGAGCTAGAAAAGAAATTGAGATTATGTAACTTGCCCAACCAGAGCTGGGATCTAAAGACATTGAGCTCTGACTGCTAAGCCTACACTCTTAACTACCTTATCATATTACCATTACCCACACATATCTTAAAACTAGAAGTCAGCTTGATTATATATACGTATGCCTGTATGGACCTACGGACTGTGAAGTCCTCAAAACTTCTCCAACTTCAGTGTAACTGAATGAAATGGAACAAACAGGTTTATCCATGTCCTGTTGCATGTGGAACTTCTGCTCTTTGCTTTTGGAATCTTAGGTTTGTGTATTATTGTGACTGAAACAGGTTGTCTTCATTTAATTTCCAGTAGCAGTGAAATCAGTCTTTCTGGGGCCATGCTATGAAGAGAGAGTTGGGATATAAGATACAGAGAAATACATCAAATGCATATGACATTTTCCAGCCCTTATTCTTTTCCTTCAAAGTTAGTATCCAGCATAGAAGAATTTTCACTTGGAAACAAAAATCCATGCTGATGCAGGAAATACAGAAGGAAATATTCTAAAATATGCAGTTCCTTTTTCTAAAATATGACTTAGAAATTCAAGCTCATAATTCCCCAACAGCATACACTGCTGTAAAACTCAAAGGGAAGTTGACAGTCCTCTTGTGAACAACTCAGTCCATGTACCATCTTGCTGCTTTGGTTCTAGATATAGGGACAAAAATATTCTGCTTATTTCATCCCTGCTATTTGATGTGGTGTGTCTCAGAGTATGGATATTCTCTCCTTTGGGATAGAGAGACAAAATCTGGGTGTTGGTGGCAGTGACTACACTGACAAGGATTATGAAGTAAGGGACTCTGTGAATGACTCATGCAAAGTTCCTCTTCTTTTAGGTAGGGGATTCATATTTTATTTCTCCCATGCCATCTTTACATTGGAGTATAAAGTAAAAGCCTGTTTGCACACCAAAGCCTGGTCCTTTGGGTGGTTCATTCAAAGAGATGAGTCCTCCAATTGTCTCACAGCACTAAAGTCTACTCCTTGGCTCTGGTTTTGGAATTTTTCCAGCTTTGAGTTCATCAACAATTTCTACAATATCCTTCAGTGGCAGATAACCATAGTGATTGCCATTTATATGAACCATTGGTGCATTTACACAAGCTGCTAATCATTACTTTGCAAACGTGGCGTGGCATTTTAAGCCTGTGAGTAAAAGATAATTTTTTTTTAAGTTTTGAGATGCATTTCTAACTCTCAGAGTGTGCCTTTCAAATGTTTAATTATACATAAATATCACCTCTCCTCTGTTCCTCTTTCTTCTTCTCCCTCTTCCTCTTCTTCCTGCTCTTCCTCCTCTCCCTCCACTTCCTCCTCTCCTTCTTCCTCTTCTTTCTCCTTTCCTTCTTTAAAATACAACTGCTCTTTATAAAGTGACAGCTTCAGTAAAGTAAAAATAATGCTTCATTTGGAAAAATATTTACCTACTTCACATATTTTCAAGAAATGATTTGTGTATAAACTGTGTGAATTATTTACATGAAATTATTTATATGTAAATTTAAAAAAAAATTAATTCTTACTTTTTGAATGAGAAAGGATTTTAACTCACTCAAAACATAAGTACATGAGATCACTAAACTACTGAAGAAAGAGTAAGTCTTGAATGGCCAATAAATATTTTGCAGAATTTTTTCTCTGTAGTTTGAAGTGAAAAAAAGTAAATTAAAACATGATACGCTGTTCCAAATTGTCCACAATGCCAAAATTTAGTAGCTTCGGAGCTGGTGAGGAAAGAGAACAAATAATGTTTCTCTGTCAAAATCCAAGTCTATACAACCATTTCAAAGTCTAACAGTTACTACGCCAATGCGTTCTTACAGAGCTTTGCTGACTTGGCACTCATGGTCACTTTGCTAAAGCTCCTATCCCCCTGTCTTTCTCTATCCGAGTCTATTCCTGGAAAATTGACTACGTCTGTGTTCCTCACTCTCCGTTTGTACATTTTCATTCAAGACAGGCTGTAGCTAGTGAAAGCCACTTTCCCAAAGGAAGTGAGCCTAAATATATTAGAAGGAGAAAGTGAACAAATACAGTTATGGAGGGAATAGATTAGCTTTGGAGCATAGAAATGTTTAAAAGTAAATCTGAGAAATGAGAAGTCTGGAGAAGAATTTAAAGAAATGTGATCTCACTAGAGTTCTAGACATCCACACATGCACATGACCTTATATGACGGTCTGTGCTTAGGCTTGTTCTCAGGCATCCTAAGAAATTACAAGTTTTAACCTCTCAGTGGCCTCTACTCAAGGGGGAAATAATGCTGAGCCAGTTTTAAACTGCACACAGAGCACGGCAGCATAGGCTGAGAAAATTCTTGGCTACAGCAATTTATGGTCAATAAATAGATGACCAGTAAAGAAGCTGATTGACATCAGTGGTACTCTCTGGGAAACCACAATCTATGCAGACGTCATCGTGATGGTCCCAGTGGTGACAACCAGTAACAACAATCTTTGCTTTCATCACCATCACCATCAGTCCCATTCTGCTCTCCTCTCCTCTGGCCCTCCCTTCCCTGCAGTTGAGGGATTATACCAAGAGTCCTCTATATGCTACATAAGCATTCCACTACTGAGCAACTTCTTCAGAACTCTCTACTTAATTTATTAATTTACATTCTATAAAGTGTCTACATTTGCTTACATATGTTTACTTTAGACCTTAATCCCACTTCTCCTTCTTAATATCCATGACACAAACCTCTCATCATGTGACCTCCGAGGTTACTTTTTAAATATCAGCTCCTGCAACTGAGTGTTGAAGAAGTCTTTTACTCAGAGGATAGTGTTGTTTCTTTAATAAGAAAATAAAACTAGGGGATAAAATTGCTTATACGACAATATTGCATTGGCAAATACTATGGAAAACAAGACAAAGTAAGGTTTTGGTTGTAGCAGTTTAGTAAGTTCTTCCTTACTTGTCTAAGGAGGAAAGAAAACATCCCTGCCAATTAATGACAAAAACCCAAGTATAGAAAATGGGAAGAAAGTAACTACTCACAGTTCTGACAAGCGCACCCAGCCTTTTGACACTGTGATGTGATGTTGTTACCCGCAGAGTTCGCGCTCAAGAACTCCACAACTGAGACAAAAAGTTGAAAAAAACAAACCCCACAATGCTTCAAGTATGTTTACTATTGTGTTGAGCTCTGTTCTTTGTTCTTCTGGAATGGGTTCTGAGTGGGAAAGTATTGGAAGTTTAAGCAAAGGTTGAAGTTAAAAGTGAGCCAGGCAGAGATTCTAACAACAGGTGGAGGCTGCACCCAGAAATACAACTTTAGAGTAATTGTGTCACAGTGAGAAAAGACGAGTAAGAGACAGCAGCTGATTATAGTGATAGTAATGATGATGAACAGCTTAACTGAAAACATTTTATTTTTGTCACATGCATTTAATTATAATAAGAAGTCAAGATTATGCAATCATTTTTCAGCTCAAATATTCCAAGTAATATTTTTTATCTTCCTCTCCACTGCCATTTCTGTATTTAAAACTCAGAAAGTGTTCTAAAACACAGAATAGAATGTGTTACTCTCAGGTCATTGTTCATAACTACTTGCAAACATTAGATATTTTTACTCAAAATATTTGTATTTCAATTTTGTGTTTTACTGATTGAAAAAGCAAAACAATGAGAAATAACAAAATCAAAAGCACAAGGGAAGAGAGAAGCATGCAAATGCCTATATATAAAATTACTTAAATTTATTTGAGACATCTTTGACCTCTAGATCCCTTTTCATCAGCTCCTCTCCACTTCTATTCCCTATAACTTTTACAGGGACCTTTACACAACTGAAGAGTAATTCTGTCTCTGTCTCTCTGTATCTCGGTTTGTCTTTTTTCCCCTCTCTCTTTCCTGTTACTCCAAGGCTTTATAAACATCTATGAAAAACCAGCACAATTGAACACTTAATGACTTATAGCCAATCAATCCAAGCCAACTATTTAAAGCTCTTTATATGGGTCAAGCAGTGTGTATGTCAAAAGCAAAGTTCCAGGGAAACACTTTCAATCACAGCTAAATGTTTTTCTTATCAAATGGCAGTTCAAGGTCCTTATTTATTAATGCTGTTGTCCTTTTATTGACTGTCATAGAAGAATAGCCCACAGCATTTTCATGTTGAGTAAACCTCATTTCATTTATGTAGAATATATTCCTTTATCCAAAATAGCTAAAATTCTCATCCAGTTGGCTGCTAAAGGAGAGATTCATGGGGGGGGGGATAAAACATGAAAATAAATATGCTCCTTTTTAAATAAAATTGGATGTGGGAGCACATCTCTGGGGTGAGGGAAAGAGCACTATACCACCTCGATCTGGGTTTTAGCTCTTGAATAAATCTTACAGACAAGTCAAACAATATTTCCCCAATGCTATATTTAGTTCAAAATGTACTGCTTTTTTCGAAAAATGGCAGTATGGCTAAAAGCTATACTAAAGAGATAATTTGGGAGAATTCCACATTAAAGCCATCTTCATTTCCAATTTAGATATTTTCCTACTACTTAAGCGTATATCACAAATCGATAATCTGAGCTTCATAAAGGACTACGTGTGATTTTGTCAAATGAACATTCTTTTCAATTAACACTTCTCTTAAAAACTCATTTTAAAATCATTTAAATAGAATTCTAGTGGCATCAGTTTCCTTGAAACACATTGTTTTTCTTGGCATGAGTTTGTTTAGCATGCTCTTGGATTCAGATTTATGACTTTCCTAAGTCATCATAATACATTTTATCACCTTTTGTTGCTAAAAATGTGACTTAACTGCTTTGAATTCAAGATATTCATTCCTTGAAACTCTTATTGAAGACAAGTTATATATATGGCTTTGGAGAAAATGTCTATTCTTTCTTATACCACGAATGCCATCCTACTATTTCTTTTAAAGATAGGGCACAACGGATGTGAGAGCACTCATTGCATCTGTCAACAGTTATGAGCAATGTTCATGCAATTTCAGAAACATTTTTGAAGGTGAACAACAGATAAACATAAACAAAAATTAAAGGGAAGAGGATCTATGTGCTGAGCAACCAAACAGACCATGAGAAGCCTTCTATTTTTAGCAGCTGAGCATTAGCCACTTGCAGAACTAATGAGCTTAAAAGTTAATCCTCCAATTCTTAAAAATGTTAGCATGTTTAACCTAATTTATAAAATGGTTAAGGGTCTGAGTTTATCAACAGATTATCAGAGCCGGTGGCTCCTTTTTACTGTGTTTATAACACCCTGTAAGCAACAATATTCTTTTTACATGCAAGTTCCGGTTTATAAAAAGCTCACAAGCAATCTAAGAATGCTATATACTGATAAGTCAAATGTCATCTTATTTGAAAATACACAGGAAACACTGGTGATCACATAAAATTATTTATATTATTTTCTCTAACCTAAACTGCAAAACCATTATGTTTTCTTTTAGAAATCATTAAGAAAGAATATCATTGAGAAGGATAAAGAGCAATTTCAGGGTAGAAACTGAAAAGGTAAAATCCAACACCATTTCTCTCGCACTCTTTCCCTTCTGTTCTTCATTTCCCTCTGTCAGGTGCTGATTTCCATCACTTTTCCACTTACCCCAACCCCAAATGAAGAACTACCTTGAGATTAACTTGTCGCTCTCAACAAACTCCATCATTTAAAGGTAGTAATATAAATCACCATTTCCTATCTGCCATACGCTGCTATTTCCCTGATATAACTGATAATGAAAACTATCTAAATTTTCAAATATAGATGCCAGGAACCCACCATAGGCATCTTGCATCCAAATACATGGGAGGAAGACTCGCTGACCATGACAGACATTAGCTTCCTTGGCGATCATGATAATCAAAGCTGTGAGACACCTGTGCTATATCCTCTAGCAAGGAAAGCTGACGATTATCAAAAATAATATATTTAAGTTTGTTAATTGCTGCATTTGCAATCTTTGGGATCTTGTTTCTGCCAAAGTTCATTCTTTGACTACCTATTAAATATGTGTTTTCCAACTTTACTGTGTCAGGCTGGAGAGAGATGGCAATGAAGGGGGTATTGCACTTACAACGCTAAAGCTAAGTTAAGTATAATAGCAAAAAAAAAAAAAACAGATTATTTTTAAGCACAATGAGATCTTATGACATAATCAGTATGTCTTCATCTCTGGCTTCTGGACAGAGCTCCTAAAAGTGTAGTAATGTCCTATAGAAGCATCTTTGAAAACAATTTTTAAATTTTACTGAAAGAGTAAAGAAAAATTTGTGATATTTCTTATGAAAATATTTTAACCAACCTAAGTTTACATTAATGGATTTGCCTTTGGGAATACCCTAAAGAGGAAAGGTTAGTTCTAAGAAAAACAAATAATGTGATTAGAAAGTTATAACCTTCAATCCTTAGAGAAGAGAGAGGAATTGGAAATTTAATAATTAGAAGCCAGGATTTGATACTTACATAATAAAATAAAATAAAATAAAATAAAATAAAATAAAATAAAATAAAATAAAATAAAATCTCTATCAGACTCTAAACAATTAGGTACATTCAACAATGGCAATTCCAAAAATGCCAGCAGAGCAGAGGGTCCAGCCAGCACACAGAAACTGAATGTGCCCTTGGATGTCCCAACAGCCCTATGCATGTCTCCCACTTGGCTGTATCCTTTAGGATAAACTGTAAGCATGTTCCTGAGTTCGGTAAACCATTCTAGCAAACTGACAAATCCAAGAAATAAGTCCTGTTTGTCTGTATATCAAAAGTATGAGGGGGCCCAATCTTCCTCTAAAGACAGAAGTAGGGTGCAGTCTTTTGGGACCAAGCCCCTCATGTGGATTTTGTGACCATCTCAGGCAGTTAGTGCCATAACTGAGTTAAATTACAGGACACGATTGGTGTCAGCAAAGGGCTGGAGAATTTCTTGATGTGTATCCTCCACTTACACGCCTCTCCACATACTATGTTTGGTGTCAGAATTATTATAATAGTGATTGTGGAACTGTTCACTTTTCCTTTATTTACACAGTGATATAAATATGAGCAAAACAGAAATCGAACGTAGAGAGCAGGTAATCCCCACTTGGTGGAAAGGATAACACACTCTGAGATGGAGTATCATAAAAATGAATTACTGTTGGGAGGTATCAAGTTGGTATGGCCTTGGAACAGAGATGGCATTAGGAAGCAACTGACCGCAGGTGCCATTGTTTAAATAAACATTTTTATTAGTGCTTTGAAATTTTCCCACAATTTATTTTTGATCAAATTCTCCCCTTCTTCAATTCCTCATATATTGACCCTCTCAATTTGACCTTTCCTATCTACCTAACTTTGAGATCTCTCTCCCTTCCCCTCCCCATTGAGTCGAGTTTGTGTTACCCAACTACTCTCAGGAGTGGAGCCTGCACTGGTGAGTGGTTGACCTCTACATCATTAAAGAAAACTAAGTCCCCTTCTCTCAACAGCTATCAAAATGCCAATGGCTACTCAGCTAGTGGTAGGATTCTGTGCCTACTTCCCACTCCATGACAGCATTTTGTCTGCCTTGAGTTTTCTCAGGTCTTATGTATACTGTCACAATTTGTATGTGTAACTGCCTTGATTTACCCAGAAAACATTATTTTCTTGATCTCACTTACCACCTTTAGTTTTTACAATCTTTCTCTATCCATTTCCACCAGGATTCCTGAGCCTGGGGGAATGTGTGATATAGATATTCCCTTTAAAGCTGAGAACTACAAAGTTGCCCATTGATCAGTTGAGCATGTCTGTACTAATTGCCACTTACTTCAAGGAAAAGTTTCTCTGATACGGGTTCAGAGATGCGCTGGGCAATAATTTATTAGAAGCCATTTTAATAAATACTATGTCCATTTAACAGAATGACAATATTGAGTTCTGCCCTAGGAACTATCTAGTCACAGGTACTTGACCTCATTATTAGGCCTTAGGGCCAATCAGAAAGTGGTTGGTTACTCACATAATATTCATGCTACTATTACAGCTGTGGGGATAATTTTGGCAGGTAAGGCACTGCTGTTGCTTGCAAGATTCAGAGAGGGGTGATATTGGTGATTAATTTTCTCTTCTGGTAGCATGCATCACCATCCCACAATGTAAAATAGATAGTAAGGATGGAGCTTCCAGATGAATAGCTGTTATATGAAACTGGACTCAAATTGTATCTTCAAAATCATCCTATTTGATTTCTCTGCTTCTCCCCAGGCTGGTTTATTTCAGACTATACTTGGAGTCAAAGGAGCTACCAGGTAGCACAGATGAGAGCCCTTTTACAGGTTCTGATTCAATAGAAAATAATCAGTTTCCAAAGATTTTAAAAAGTAGTCAAACTGCAACCAGCTATACCAAGGCCACATTCTCCTAAGGACTCCATGCAAGATGAATGCTTCGTCTCTGTCCCTACTACAGCTTCTAAGCTTAATATTATTATACCAACTTGAGTGGTAGTTCTATCCTTGTGGGGAAAAATGCTACTGGCTGAGCATGGAAAACAGATCAAAAGTTGAGGGACAATGGTGGTCAAGAGTGGCAAAACTTACTGTAGTTAAAAGATTTTGTTTGCGAAAATGGCAAAAATATTGGATAATTGAATGATGGGTGCCAGAAATGAAAGAAATACATTTTCAACAACAGTAGTTCTAGTAGCAAAGTGAAGAAGCGGGATTAGGGAACACAGATGGCAAAGTCAAAACAAAATACAAGTTAGTTTAAATGGATTCAGTTCAAGATAAGCAACAAAGTATGGAATCACTTATTTAGTTGGATCTCTTAGACCTCTGAATGACCGGGGCTGGAGAATGAGGAAGATGTGCTGATTCTCTCTCCTCAAATGGCACTGATGTGTGACATATTTTCAGGATATAACACAGCTTCCACCAGGTAATGTCCATTCTCAGAGGGCCCAATGAGTAGATGCAAAAATCTCTGAAATATTAAAGACACTCTGAAACCTGTACTAATACCCACTCACACTGATACACAAGTATACATTTCCTTAGCTTCTAATCTATGGACTGTTAATTAATGCATTGTTACTAAAAATCAAGAGTTTGTGATACTGCTGTTGCAAGTTGAATTTTCCATTGAAACTTTTAACAAAGGTAATCCTTGCAAAGATTACCAATGCTCTAAGTCTAAAATGTTTCTGATACTTACTTTTAAGTTGTTAAAAATCTCATTAATTAAAGTTTAAGGAAGTTTCAACAAAGTAATTTTAGCCAGGCTGGAACTGCTGGAGTCAAAGTAATTTTAAAATTCTCTACTTATATATGTTTATTAATATTTAATATAAACTGTTAACTTTATATACAACTGATCAAAGTATTCACTGGGGAATGGAATTATTTCAGTCTTGCATACTCCATTAGTCTTTCAATGTGCTGCTCATTATTAAGGAAAATAGAATGTTCTATACACAATATGAAAGCTATTTAAATTACCTAAATGTGTTTCTGTAAGTAGTTGTCATCACCATCTCTGAAAATTGCTTGTCAGAGTAATTCCAGACTGTATTTAACCGTACTCTTCAGTATTTTACTGGTATACCACTTCACAATCATCTCACACTTAAAATTTGCTATGTCTAAATCTCATTCAAAGAGCATATAGAACCAATTAGGTTTTGGCTATTCATAACAGAAAATATTCTTTTTATGAGAGACCTCGATGTTTAAAATGTGTTTTGAATTCCTCTGAGAACAAATTAAGGAAGGAAAATAAGGTACAGGAAAGGATATAGTTGTTGTTGCTTAGATATTTTGTTTGTTTGTTGTTTGGATTAATTTAGTATTAGCTAACAGAAGCATTTTCCTAATTAATTTTCTTTACACCACTTTTAGTTTTTGAAATTATAATATAATAACATCATTCCACCTTTACTTCCCTTCCTGCAAATTCTCCCATTTACTCTTTCTTGGTGTACCCTTTCAAATTCATGGCTTTCAAATTCTTCACTAATTGTTACACACACACACACACACACACACACACACACACACACAATTTATACATATACATTTATTCCTAAATATGTAAGCACAACGTCTCAGTCTATATATGTTTTTTGTATGTATGTTTTCAGAGCTAATTAATTCGTGTTGGATAACCAATTGGTGTACTCCTTCCCAGGGAAAACTATTTCTCTTACTCTCAGCATTCCTTAGTAGCTTTTAGCTTTCGATATAATGTCAAGGTCTCTTGTACTTTCCCCAATCCACTTTACCATTCTCAAAAAACTAAAAATCTATTATATGATCCAGTTGTACCACTATTTGACATATGGAAAATACTCGACATCCAATTCCACAGATACTTGCTCAGTCATGTTCATTGTTTTTCCATTCACAAAAGCTAAAAATTAGAAACAACCTAAATGTCCTACAATGAAAAAGATATAGAATGAAAATGTGGTAAATATCCACTAGGGAATACTATTCAACTGTAAAAATAAAAAAAGGAATGGATATAGGTTCTAATCACATTCTTTATATTTAGCCAAAGGAACTTTGTAGCTCAGGTCAGGGACTGAACCAACTGGATCAACAAGGGCCCAGTACTTTTATCTTGTTACTTGTGTTGCTTTCCCTCCCTCAATACACAATACTACCCCCAAGACATCTTATTGGTCTAAACAGCAACGTTTCCAGAAAGACCTAACATTTTATGAAAGCCTAAAATGTGGCTGACAGACCCCAAGAGCAAATAACTGGTTGACTGCTGGAAAGCAGAGTACTTAAAACATCTGACTTTACTCAAACTTTTCTCTACAGATGTACTTTTAAAATTACTCTGACGAACAGATAATCCCAATCTGTCTCCAGCCAAATGTCCCCGATCACATCTCTTCAAATGCTATTCAGTCTTTCATTTGCGCAACAAATTAAGTTTATATTTAGCAACACCTAGCACAGGTCTCTCTGTTAAGCATTGGTCATTCAATAGTGAAAAACACAACTGCCCCTGCAAGAATGTCACAAACTTCTTACCATTCACTGTAAGTAGTTCATTTTCTAACTCAGTAAATAGCACCAATCAGTTGTCAGCACCAATTTCATCTGATATACTTAATCTTTCCCACTTGCTGTTTAATACTCAACTTCAAATCAGTCTCATCAATTATGATTTAATTTTCCTAAACAAAATATTCTTTAATCAACACTTAAAGCCATCAAACTTGGGAGGAAAAAGGTTATTTTCATCTCTACACCCCTTTTAATACTTTATAATTTCTTGCAGTGTTCAAGTAGTGTGCTTTAAATTTGGAGGTTATAAAGAAAAGGCACATTTACCTGTTTGATGGAAAGATATTTCCTTTCTTGCTTTTCTCAGAGTCATGAAACAGTTTTCTGTTCCTCTTTGCTCTCCAGGGTACCTTTAATGACCACCTGATATTGATTCCACCTTGAAGTCTGCGCTACAGCAATTGTGACCTCTGACTCCACGTTTTCCCATTGAAATGTGTTTTTCACTCCTGCTAAGAAGCAATCCACATGTTTTGTCTTTTGAAGCTGAAGTCTCAGCCTAAAATTTTCTTCGCTATTACACTTTCTATTCTATCAGTACAAGGAAAGGTTCAACAAGTGAACACCGTTCTTTCGGTGGCTTTATATTCTGTTAGAGTCTACACAACATCTGAAATTGCAGGCTCAAACAGTGGGTCAAACACACAGTAGCAACTGCTGGGCTTTGAAAGCCTTTTTTTCACTTAGCTCAAAAAATATTCTCTGAGCTTCATACTATTCTAGCACAGTGATTCTCTTATGAATAGCTTATATTCAAACTTTTGCTTCATTGTATGCCTAGAATTTCACTTATCAAATAAGGTTCTCACAGGTTAACGAAACACAGAAGTATCTGAATGCTAAGACTATTATTATAAAGCAAAGAACAGTATAAACACTGGCATTTGATTCAGAAGAAAAGCTAAATTTTAAAAACTGATAATCACCCTGCAGCCTTTGTGCTTTTCAGAGCTTCAGATAAATACTTAATCCTATAAGAATGTTTTGTTCACTTAATAAATATTTACTAAGAATATCCTGTGAGGCTGTGGATCAAGCCTTTTCTTATGTAAAAGGGATATAGAAATGAGGAAATCGGGCTCTTGGTGCTAATTAGACATTGATTTGAAGAGTGCAAAGAAGACTAATCTACAAAGAGTTTATGCATTTTTAGTTTAGGAATTCTCTCCACAATTCTTGAAGTAGAATTTACTTTCTGTTTTCTTCTCACCATTCAACTGTATATGACAAGGAGGTTATGGGAAAGGAATTATATTGTGGATTTCTTGCATAAAGAAGAATGGTTCCAAAGAAGGGCACAGCCATTCTGTCCTAAGAATTTTACTATGGTCTTTTGTTCACTCACTACATCATGCAGTACCATCTACGTTTAAAAAATACATCAGACACCATCATGCATGCTGTGATATCAATCCTCACGGAACCTAAGTTCTGGTGAAAGAGGGAAAATATAAGAAATTACAAATATCCAATTATACAATCAGAAGAGTTCTGTGAAAGGACCTTGAACCTAATGCTAAACAACACAAGCCATTCATAATTGGCCTATTCTTTTTTTGCTGTTGTTTGTGAGTGTGTGTGTGTGTGTGTGTGTGTGTGTGTGTGTTGGCCTATTTTAAAAATACAAATCAAAGCTATTAAGAAGTTGGGAAATGCTGTCTTCAATTGAGGGAGATTTTAAGAAGAAAAACAAGATCCCTGAGTAGTGTAGTACATCTTTGTCAACATGCATTGACTATTACTCTGAATATGTTCACATGAAAATGGGGGGAAAAAAAAAAAGCCCTTAAGCTCAGAAGCTTCTGTGTTTTGGTCTTCACTTTATTCCCCGATGATAAAGCACGACCGCTTTCTTCTTTCTTCTTTCATTGTTGAAGACCTAATTCTGTGTCATAACAGAAGCATAGCTTTTCGAGTAACAGATCTCTCACTAGAGAGTCTTTCATCTAGACTTACACTGTATTTTTCCCAACTATGATATGGATATTTCTCTCCTGTGGAATTTTCATGACAAATGGATTGCACTGCTTAATTACGGAACCTATTCTTGTAACTAGTATGTGTGTCCGTGTGTCCAAGACAAATCAGAGACAACTTCACAGATGACTTCTCTGCCAGGTCGTCTAGCAAGCACTTCAATCTGAGCTTTTCAGAACTCAAGCCATTATTCTCTGCCTTTATCGCATTGCCCCGCATTTCCCAGGGCAGCCACAGAATTCAGAGGACTTCTTGAGTATTGAAATCATACTTTTGTCTCTGAAATCTCACATTTAACAACCTAAACAATGTGTTGACTTTCAAATCCCAGGAGGAGACATATTATATTTCTGCTTTATACAGCTAGCAGAATGGTTCTTCTTAACTAGACTACAGGGGTGTAGTTCATCCTCTCAAAGTGTGATTTTGAAAACTTCATATTTCACTTGGAATGAAACTGAAAGTGTCCCCCACAGTTACTGTGCCCCTTTGCAATTCACTTTGTGGAGTGCTTCCATAATTGTAATATTCTGTAACCTTGCTGCATTCTTTCCATTTCAGCCACTTACTCCAGCTGCTTCTAAACTCTGTTCACTGTTCCCATTGTTTGGGATGTTCTTCCCCAAATATCCACTGCAATCACTCACTCAGCTCCAACACTGCACCCCTAATTCTGTCCTTTCATTAACAGAAGAACGTCATTTGAAACTGTCTATGGTCTACTCTAACTTCACAATACAGGTGTCTGTTCCAACCCTACATAGGGCAGGTCCCACATTCTTGCTTGGGAGTAATTGTGGACCAACTGGCCACTCTACTATTTCACTAAAGCTTCTTTCTGTCATAATTGTTCCCCTGGTGATTGGGAGAGATATTCTTTGGGGGTTGTAAAAATAATGCCTGGATTCGAAGCAAAGCTCTCTTAGGTTTCAAGTCTTTTTATCCACAGTTAGACCCTTTGGAAAGAAGAACAAAAACAAAGAGGAAAATAGAGAAGAAACTTGCTCTTGTTTAGGTTACGTACTGTGCTCTGATTTTCCCTGTGCATGTCTGTTCTTCCCAGCGTTCTTCACAGCTGTAATCTAGCATCTGAAGTTAAGCTTTGGGCTTCCCTAAGGCCATTTGAAAATGAAAACCATTTTCTGCCTCATGCATTTAACCTCATATGTGTCTCACTGTCATCAACCCTTTGGCCATCTCCAGCCAAGTGGAGATGGAGAACAGTGGGGCTGGCCATTTCCACCAGACAATGCAATGTAGTAACGTACCATTGCTCCTCCATCTGCCGAGTCACAGCTTATCGAGAAGCCTAAGGGAAGGTTCTGGTTGAGAGCTAGGAAGCATAGATAAATGGCAACTGATAACAATCATCATGACTAAATATATTTTTCTCCTTTAGGTTCATTCTCTCACTCATGGCTATAATCATTAGGTTTTACTCAGACATGTTTATGTTCCTGTTTATTTCATCCATTTGGCTTCCAGCCTGCAAAATATTTATTTGTCACCTGTTTCTATTCACACAATCATTATTATGGGGATAAATGGATGAATAAAGCACTTTGGCTAGCATATAGCAGGCACTCAAGTGTACCTTTAAGTGATAAATTGATGACTGGGAAACACAGTATATATCCTAGGCCATATGAGAACATTGTACATAATACAAATTGGGCTATAAAATAAAATTGAGTAATATGTTGACTCCCATTTGAATTAAATGATTTTAGAACAGTTTAACTGGTAAATAATAAGCACAAACTGTGTACTAATTCTTATAAGTTTATAGAAAAATCAAGTACATTTTTGAGAATAAATATAGAAGGAATAAAAAAGGCTTAATCTGAAGTAGAAATAAAGTTTGATTAACTATTTGCCAAGACAGCCCAAGGAATACAGGCTTGCTGACTACAGTACAACGTGTGCCAAGCAGATCCAGCTACATAATTCAGACGACCATGAACAAAATGAAAATAAAAGACTGGGTCTAGTGATTGAAAAGCATGTGGAAAATCCTAGTAATGAATATACAATGCAATATCATTCATTTCTCAGTCTTTCCCTTTTGAAATTGTGTCTTATTTACCAATTAATATCATTCAAAGAAAAATTTAAAATTTAAGAGATAAGAATGAATTAATTGTACCATCCATGTTTATTAGCATTATGAATTTTAAGTGCAAATACAATAAACATTTAATACAAGTGAAATGAAAGTAAATAAACTATACAATTTTAATTTTGTAGAACAATTTTTATGTTGTATATATAGTCTTACCAGACTATATATACTATGTCGTATATAGATATAGATGTAGCTGTAGATGTAGCTGTAGATGTAGATGTAGATATATATTATAGTCTATTAGTCTCACCAGAACAATAGAAATGTTACATTCAGCACACAGGGGAGTCCTATGCTTCAATAACATAATGATCTATTATAGCAGTTCCCAAATTATTCATAATTTTATCTTTGAACAAATTTAAGAGGACAATGGAACACGAGCAGCAAAGATATGCACGAGATATATATGTCCAACTTTCCTTATGCACATTGTGTGTATCATTCAACTACATCAGCAGAAAGAAAAGAGCTTCAGAAACAAGAAATTCATGACGACCCCACAGTTCCCTTTTCTTTCAGTCTTTTGTGGCTTTTCCAAAAGCAAGAGTGTGCAGTGTGTGTACATCAAGAATGGAAACAAGACCAGCTTGCATGTTCTTAAGATGAACCCTGACTCTAAAGCATGGAACAAGAATCAGAGGTGGGTCTATGGCAGTGTTTCTCAATCTTTCCAATGCTGCAACCCTTTAATATAGTTCCTCATGTTGTGATGACCCGCAAAGATAAAATTATTTTCATTGTTACTTCATAACTGTAATTTTGCTACTGTTGTGAATTGTAATGTAAATATCTGATAAGCAGATGGGTCTTAAGTGACCCTTGTGAAAGGACCGTTTGACCCCAAAGGAGTTATGAGACACACTGGTATAGGGAATTCACATGATCCAGCTCCAAAGACAGTGCCAAGTGTGCTAAAGGGTGATCAGATAGGTAGACAAGACCATATTTCCGTTTGTCCCCATAACCCTAAGAACATGAAACATTCAGATTCAGTACTGGGACATAGGTAGGAGACTCAACTGTGCAAACTATTTGGCAAGAACCCTGAGTTAACTTCTGCATCTTTTTGCCAGAGAAAATTTATATTTTGATTGTCTTGGTTTCCTCATCTACATAAAGGGTAAACTCATAGTAACCCTTTTCTTGAGGTGTTGAACTTTTCACGGGCACACAATACATCTAAGTCATGATCACACAGCTTCTGAGCTCTTCACTTGTGCATTAACTAAGCATGCATTATGAATCAGACACTTAGCAAGCAGCAGCTTCAAGGTGAGAGCTCAGTAGAAAACTGAAATGTAGTTGAGGGAGGCTGTTAACCTAACATTAAAGCAGAAAGCCCAGTCCTGTGAGAAAGTACGGAAGTAACACTTGTCACGGTAACACATGCCATTGGAAATGAATCATGAATTACAGAGTGTTAGCTTAAGGACTCATTGATCAACAAAAGAAGCTGAAAGTTCTGAACTCATATACATACAATAGACAGACTGAGCAAGTTATATTTATATATTTAGGTAAATATATAGACACATACACACACACACACACACACACACACACATGAAAAGATACAATAATGGTCTTGAGAAAGTACAAGGGTACAAGGGGGTACATGGGAAGAACTGGAGAGATGAAAGGGAAGGGGGAAATGATATAATTGTATTTTAACTTAAAAAGAAAGATTAAAAAGGAAGCTGAGTATTGCCCAGTTTCATTGTCTAAAGCAGCACTCTCAGATGTGTTACACAAAGTCCATGAAAATGTAATTTTTTATGTATACTAAATTCTTTATGTAATACTAAATCCTATAAAATAGAAAAATGCAGTGATTATATAAGCACTTTCATATTCCTCCTGGCCACATAACAAAGTGGTTTGTCCAGGGTTGGAGAAATTATTTAGTTGGTGGTATTACTTTCTGTTCCTTAAGAGGATTTGAATTTGATTTCCAACACCCATATTATGCCCCTCACAACAGTAACTCCAGATCCAGGTGGATATGATACCTCTGACCTCCGTAGGTATCTGCATTCATGAGCATGTGCTTACACACTAATACACAGATACATATACATAATTAAAAATAAAAATAAAATAGATCTCTTTTTTAAACTGCAACAAACATTTTAAAATCAGATTATTGATTGAAAGTTTAAAGAGAGATTTCAATAGCCATTTAAGTGATATTTAAGTTATGACAGATATACACCTATCTCTTCATAAATGTTAATAGTCCAGATGTACAAATGGCTTATTTGTTAAAAAGAGTATTTATTTGTGTGTTTGTTAGTTCTCTCCATCAGAAAAGTTCAAAAAAACATTTAGGATAATTTTTAAGCAAAAAATAAAAATGTTACTATTCTAATTCATAAAATTGGTTCAGAGAGTACCCATCCACCCACAATGGGATTCAATAGTCACCTGCAAATGACTTCCATTTGTGCTCAGCCACATTGCATTTTTCCATTCAGCAACAGAATTTTTAAGGTATAAATCAGATATCACTGTAATGAGTGAAACCCTTCAACAGCATTGTATTACAATTAGAAGGTCAAAAAGACTCAAGATAATGCTATATATTGATATTGTCTTCTACCTTGGTTTTGAATTGTTCAGGAAAAGTACTACATTAAGCAAGGCTTTTGCTTATTTTTAGAAGGTACCACAAAGCTCTTTCCCTTGAAACTAGTGTGAAGTTGTCCCAAAATGTTCAGGTGTCAGACTTGTCCAGATTTGACTTATAGTTTTAAAAGATTTTAAAAAAAATCTTTAATTATGTGTAAATGTGTGGCTGTGTATGGGTATATGCACATAAGTGCAGGTGCCTACAGAGGCCAGTAGAGGGCATCAAATCCAGACAACTTTGAGCTGCCTGATGTAAACACTTGGAACTAAACTCTGGTCCTCAGCCAGAGCAGTACATGATTTGAAGCAATGAGTCTTCTTCTCTCCAACCCAACTTCCTGTAGAGTGATCTTATTTATCTATTTAGTGTGAAGAGCATGTTTGTGTGGGTTCTTGTGTGTCACAATGTGGATGTGGAAGTCAGTAGACAACCCAGAGAAGTCAGTTCTCTCCCGCGACCATGTGGATCCCAGAGATCATATTTAAGTCATCTGGCTTGGTGGAAAGTGCCTTTCTTTATGAGTAAGCCATCTTACCAGTCCCATAGTTCGCTTGTATTTAAGTCATGGATAAAAATATCAGGGCAAGTTCCTCTTCTCCTCATTTGGTTTGCATTTTTGTTGCTATTGCTTTAGTTTACAGACTAGCTTACACACTTTATGTTCTTATGTTTCTATGTTTCACTGGTTTTGATCTTAGAATGTAAACAGAAAGAAAAAAATTCTAGTTACCACTGTATTTTCAGCACCCAAAACAAAGTAAGTATTTAACTAACTATGTGATTGGTTGAGTGAAGAAATTGCTTTTGAGGTTTCATTTTTGAATTTCTTAATTTTTCCATTATAGTGCAGGGTTTTTTTTGTGTTTTTTTTAAGAATGTAAGCAATTACTCACCTGATTTCTAATTGGTTAATGTCAGAGTGAGTTACTATTTGATTTGCAAAACTTTCTGTGGTTTGTCTTCTTCAGGCAGAAAATAAAACAGCTTATTTTCTAAAATGTACACAGAGAATAAGAACCTAGTTGATGTATATGAATTGAAAGATAGATACATTATACTCAAAAGTGCTGCCCTAACAGAGCGTTAGCAACTATAAATATAAACAAATCAATCTAGAGGGCAGGATCCATCCATTCAGATCCCCATCCTATCAGGTTCTGTTCAGTCTCATCAACTCTGTGAACCTTCCTTATAATCTCCATTTTTTCAGTTAAAATTAGTCATTCTTGAATCCAAGCACCTACATTTACTTTTATCTGCCATTGGAGTCTAAATTTCTTTTTAAGTCTTCTGATATATGGCTCTTCTATGATTATTTGAGACATCCTTTTGGACTCAGATCATGGTCATTTATCAATCTATCCCTTGTATCTATTATACAATAGTAATCAAATATTTTAATGGATTTTATGCTTTTAAATTAATAAGAAACTGTTCTACTCAGCCTCATTGACATATATCACTAGTTTTAACACCTGACAATCATAGTTTTAAAACAGCAACTAGTGTACTATGGCCTACCATCTTAGTTTTATGTTCGATCTAACAATGATTTATACATGTATAAATGATTTTTGATATTATAATTTAATTATAGTATCTCTCCTTTTCCTTTCCTTTCCCCAAACTCTCCTCCATGGATCTCCATAGAAAGGATATTTTATGATACACAAGGAAAAGTTCAACACACATAAAAAAATGTTTCTATTGGAACTTATAGGGTTCAAGACATACTACTCCAAAGAAAGGTATCTACCTAGGCACCTGAGAAAACAAACCTCATCTTCAGCTTTATTTCTATCTTAGAGTAGATAAAATAAAAGCTAAGAAAGATTTCCTGATTAGTTTTTTAAATGAGGACTAAGACTGTCATTTTCTATCTGAAGGAAAGAGGCTGTTTGTGTCGCTAAAGACATAAAACACTAAGAAGATCAAATGTGAACAGTTTTTTCCTAAGATGGTCTCCTGATCATCTTTTGGTCATGATCTCCATTCAAGCCTGTTATTTGGAATTTTTCTACTGCTTCATTAAACTTGATATAAGTTTTTATAAATTTGATTGTTTCATTGGTTCACAATTTCCTAATGAAGTCTCCATGGTCAAGCAGGACTTCGACTAAATGCATTCACATGCTTTGTTTTGTTTTTATGTCTCTTGTGATGAGAGATGGAGTCAATTACCCATTATGTAAAAGATATTTTTTCTTGAAAAACTCATCCACACAACATAGTTGTGAAAGAGATGAAGAATGGTGTCATATAATTCTATAACCAACTGAACTTGTAATAAATTCTACCTGGCCCTACAGAAAGCAGCCAAGGAACAGGGTTGCTATATTAGTCAGAGTTATCTTATTGAAATCAGGAATTTTAGGAAAAAAAAAAACTCTCTTCAAATTTTCTCCAATTCTCCCTCTCCATAGTCTACAGTGTTCACAGGCACTTGAGGGAAAGTGCACTTAGTATATGATTCTAAGACACTTGAGGGAAAGTGCACTTAGTATATGATTCTACTAGTCTCATTCTCTAAAATAATGTCATGGTTTATGGGGCAAAACCAGCATCTTTTTCTAATTTATTGACACCTGTAAAATGCTTCAGTGTCACTATGAATTGACTTAAATACTGAGGACATTCTTCTCATGTCATTTTATTAATTTAACTGACTTCTCATGAAAATGTGCTATGTGGTGAAATGGAGCACTGATGTTCCTCCGAAGTACTGAGCTGTTGCTACACTTGATGAGACGTTCTGAAATAAAGTCAATATTCTTTTTAGCTTCCAGAACAAAAATAAGGAAAAGTAGGGAGGGAGGGAGAGAAGTAGATCTGTTCTTAGACTTCATAAGTTACTGGAATAAATTGCCATTTTATTTATTTGATGATAAATTCCAGGGGTGACAAGAACAGAATGGTGAGAGAAAATTAGCATGTCATTTTCTGTACCAAATAGTCTCCCTGAGATATGTCCATGCTTTTTGTGTTCTTTTTATTTCTTGACTTCACCACTTCCATTTCCAATATCCAACACAAGACTAGAAAAGCATACTTGCTTACCCACAAATACACCTTCCCAATTTTCAAGTAAATCAACAAACATGAGTAGCTGACAGAGTCTGTGAATTTTGACCCAGCACTACTGCCCTCAATTAATATCTCCTCTGGGCAAACCCACACTAAATGAAGTCCCTTTGTCTCTAGACAGCATCTTAAGGAAACAAGATATAAATTGATGAAAGAGGTAGAGAGACATATTTTAGATTGAAACTACCAGGATCACAGTTAAGCAGCCATCTTTTTTCGTCTTTTCAACACTTACAAAATAAAATAAAATGAAATGAAATGAAAAATAAACAGCAAAGAGACCTTAAAATATTTCCCATTTTTACTGAAATAATCCCTCTCTGGGATATTTGGAAATGATGTTCTGGCCATGAATATTGTAAATATTGGCCACCTCTTTGAATAGTTTGCATCTTCTCAGGATAAAGAGAGTCAAATCTCATTCTCCCAGGCCCTGAAAGCCTGAATAAAAAATTCACCATGCATTTACACACACAACCCCAAATGTATGATTACATGTCTAATTAGAGGATGCTGGTTATTTTAAAAGTAGCTCCTCAAATTCTTATCTACTTAGTGGTAAAACAAAGACAACTGCCAAGTGAGCTTCTGTCTAACTTGTTCATTTCCCCTGGAAAGGAATAGCATTTAGATACTCTTTACTGCAGCATGTAGCCAGAGAAAAGGATTTTACAATTTCAAAGCTGAAGGGAAGAACTGCAGCATAGAGATATAATAGCTGATAAAGTAATGCTGACCAGGAGGCTTTTAAATTCCTTTCAAAATCTTTTATCAAGCTATATTCTATTACAGAATATGGTGGGTTTTTAAATTGGATTTTCCTCTAACTATAAAAACAAGTTTGTTATTGGTACCCTTTGAGGAAAATCCAGGGCTGTTAACCACTACCTTAGCAAAGACAGAAAAGGGCCCAAAGCCTCATTCTAAGGGAGGGCTTAAATCTATGGGTCATTACAGAAAACAGAAGAGTGTATCTGGTAATTTAGTTTATATTTATGAACTACTACTACACCCTAGCAAAACAGATAGAAATTCCTGCCATTAAGGTGCTCATGATCTAGTTGAGAGAAACAGATAACAGATACTAAGCACCTTACATAAATGAGTGATGCATTAATCATATATTAAAGATTATTGTTGTGAAAAAAAAAGCAAGGGAAAGAGAAGAGGAAGAGGGGAGCATTTTATAATTTTTATTAATTTTTAAACACTGTGAGCTTCATAAAAAATTGATATATAGGTCTCTGAAGAGTGAATATTTGGGAGAAGGTTTAAAGCACAGGAAACAACCAGTACAATAGTCATGAGTTGTACTATGCCCAGTGTGATTGTTGAAACACACAGACTTGAGTAGCAAGATCATAAAATGAGTGAAACTAAATGTAGTTATTTAACTCATTAAAGGTGAAGAGACTGATCATAAAAAGTCTTAGAGTGACGACTTCAAAAATATTTAGGGATCCACTAGAAGATTTGAGGACTGGCCTGAAGATGTTACACTCAAGCTGTAGGACATGTACTTGGAGATAGCATGAACATTTTAGAAATGAAAATTATTATCTTTCATGAAACATGCCTTGCTTCATATCAGATGGGCTAAAATAAAGCCAGTGTAGTTTAGCCTTGTTTAGAACACAAGAGGATTGACTGCTTGCAGGTTTGTGATATGATTGACGAATTTCTGTACCTAAGAGGGTGTGACCAACAGTGTTACCATCCATATGTAACTGTTATGATGGGCTGAGCACTGGGAAGATAATGGAGGAAAGACCAAAGTTTGGGATCAGTGCGGCTGTCTTATGGCTGAAAGGTTGATGATGGTCATCTTGCATTCCAGTTGTCACGGTGATTATAATCCTTTCTATGCAAGCCAGAGTGTGTCTGCTGAGGTTGCAAAGTCAAATTGCAGAAGACTGTTATAACTGTGAGAATGATAAGATAGAAGAATATGTAAAATCTGTACAGTTATAATGTAGGGGAGGGATGACAGGAGGCCCTCATGATGAATGTCAGAAAGATGTAACAGATGAGCGCTTGAGTGCTGAGTACAATGTGGGCGGAGAGGCTCAGTCTCAAGCCATGCCTGCCACCAGTGTTAAACGACAAGACCAGCTGCTGTGAATGCTTAGTCAGAGAATAAGATGTGCCAGAAGAATGCCTGGATACCAGAACTTATTCCCACAATCTAACACTATACCCATTTCATGGCACAGTAAGGTGAATACACATAACAATAATGACTGGTAGAACTCACAGTAGTATCATAAAGAACTGAGAAATTTCAAGATCATAGGTATGGTAATTACTCTGATTTCATCATTAATCAATACACAAATGAATAAAAATGCCGTATTATATTTCATAAGCATATACGAAAACATCTATGATGGCCCTGTCCATTCAAAGGCAACAAAACAGGTTTTCATTAACTGAAAACTTAATAGAATCATGTTTGTTAAATGTCACAAAATGTTTTCTAAGTTAAATGCTTTCTATGATTATAATTATATAGCAAAATAACAATATACATAAATAAAAATGGTAGGATAATATAAATTTACAGAGTTGACTCTTATGAATAAGAGGTAAAGCAAAGCTTATCCAAACCTCTACTATTGCATTACACTGAATATCAACAATTAAAGACAAATTTATGTCATTATGAAAGTGTCTCTAGGAAGCATATGGTTAAAAAAGTAAAATAAACTGAATTAGTCAGAAGCAGCAGCATGTCTGCCTCTAGACTGGAATACAAGGAATATGCATAGCAAATACTTTCTGCTAAAAGAAGCCTAGTGGGATAGAAAGGTTTGACAATATAAAATAATGTTAATGGCCTCCTATAGACTTGATCTATAATCAATTCTATCTGAGAAATTCTTATCAAGGACACATCATCTTTAAAAAGGAAGCAAGAAAATAAATGAGGGAAATTCCTTTAAAATACCAAGATAAAAACAAATGACACTTCTGGCTCTTTTGCTGTTTTGTTGACAAACTTCCATATACTGTGTAAACACCATTATGTGTATACTTTAGCAATATATATGTTTTTTAAGTTGGAACGATCCCACAAATCTCCTGATCTCTGTTTTAGTGGCTATCAGCCGAAAAACTTAGTCTGAAATTTATGAATTCAATCAAAATAATATTTTTTGTCTTCAAAATGTCTCAATATCACAAAAGATTCAAAAATTCTTTAAACAGTATATGGTCTTCTCATCACCATTTTTGGTGAATCACTTCAGATGGTTTTTACTGTAACAGTGAAATTGTTCTTTGTGAGATAATCTCCAATTCTTAGCAGACAAAGAACAAAATCACCTTGTGCTCTTATCAAGTGTTCTATAAATACAAGTGTGCCGAATAGTTTATCTCCATTTTTTAATTTCCTCCATCATCTTATCAACAATAATTCTTATTAGCACTTTCAGGTCTAAGGAAACTATGGGGATGCTATCATCAGGGTAATCTCCCAAGGTGGTTCCTAGAGACTTCATGAGGTAAAATGGTATGTACTCTGGGAGTCAAGATAGTATAGAAAATTTCAAGTTAACTGTCTCAACACTTCTAAAGGAAAATAATATCCCCCCCACACACACACACACCAACACACCAACACAGAGACATACACACCTGCCCAGGAATATGCAAATTATTATAATCAGGCATTTCAATCAGGCATAGAATCAAGACAGCTCATTCTAGGATCAGTGTGCTAAATGATCAAAACCTTCTAGTCCTTACCCAACCTTTAAACAAACAAAGAAATCAATAGAAGTGAGTCAGTTGGGGGAATTGCTGCCAGTAACAGCAACTGAACAACTAACATACAGAAGTCATTCAGTCCATCCCCATAGCTTATATATTATCATTAAATTTAAAAACTATCTTAATTCATTTCAACAAAATGGCTCATAAAAGATCAGGAAATTTTCTCATTTGTTATTTTCATGTTTTACTTTTTATGTAGATGTAACAGAGGCCATGATTTGTGCCTACATTACATATTACATATAGGTAGGAATACTTATTTGCCAGGGAGAGGAACTTCCATTCCCTTCTGCCTCCTTGCTTTTTTCTTTTGCCTCTTAGTGAATTGCTTCCTTACCTCTTGGACAAAGCTGATGCTATATTTATCATGTGAGATTCTGCAAAGAATGGAAGCTAACAGTTTTTTGACACCTTGTAAGAGTGTGTGAGATGTCGGTGACAGGATAAGATTTTGGTTCTTTTATGTTTCTGGAAATCCTGGCTTTTCCATTACAATTAAATAGTCATGGCACCTCCCCTTTATGTAGGGTGCTTCAATGGTCAGGGACCATAAATACTCCATTTTAAGAAACATATCTTTGTCTCTTTGGAAATAGTGCCTCTCTATTTGGACCTCTCTGTAAAGTCACCCAGCTCTGAGTTGTTCAACTTTTATTAGAACACTCCGAATGATACAATGAATCTATCTGAACCTGCATCTCCTTGCATTCAATAGACTGGCTGTGTGAAAACACCAAGTGTCTATGAACTCCTGGTCGAGAAACATTCAACAATAAAGCCAGTTCGACTGAGTTGATTTCCACAGGCAGCTGCATTAATCACTAGATTCCTGGCTCTTCTGTTCTGCATGCTGACTAATATGCAAACGAGGCTAGGGAAATCTCACCAGTTCCTTGACAAGCATCGATAGTTTTATTCTTTATTACAGTATGAAAATCCCTCCAGGAAAGAGGTTTTTTTTTTTTTTTTGTCATTCAATGTCAAGCAAGTCAGAAAGTATTAGTTCATAATGTACCTTTCAAAATGCTTAAACATTAAAAGATGGTGAGATACAAAGGAAAACAGAAAACTCTGCACAGAGAATAAGGTGGGACCTTAAGAGGATACTGGAAAAGTAGAGTCAGCACCATCACCCATCCCGACCTCCGCTCTCTTTCTCTGTCTTCGTCCTTCCCCTCTCCTTCTCTTCATCATTCCTTTTCTACTTTATCTTTGTTCTCTTCCCCCCCTTTACCCTCCCCTTATTCTTCCTTCTTCCTTTCTTTTTTATTTTTTTTACCATATTATTGGAAAATGCTATGATTTACTTTAGATATCTGACTCTAGCTATGAAACATTGAAATAAAGTTGTGTGGCTCAGGCTTGGTGGATGGCCCTTCATAGTTATAAGAGCACAGTGGTAATAGGAGACTTTCTTCATTCTTTCATGCATTCATCCCAGCGAATGTCTAGAGTTAGTATGCACCAAACAACATCTCAAACACTAGAGATTAAGATGGAAACAAGAGCCAGGAAATCCAGGATATATGGAAACCAGACAATAAAGAAGAGAACAAATTTTCAAAAGAATCAGATCAAGTTATGATTTTAGAGAGGCCCCAAACATGTCTTATAGATCATGACAAGCTTAAATAGGATGACCTAATTTGAAATGGCACTAAAACACTGTAAAATACAATTTTATACTGTCTGGCATAAAAGATTAATTTGTCCTCGAGTTAGTCAAATATACTAGTTGATAGTTATTTAACTCTCATATCACAACTACTTATTAAAAGAAATATGAAACAATTTTCTGTTAAATGTAACCACAAATGTATGTATTGATTTATTAATTATTCTCATGGGTTCATGGAAAAGGACAGCTTATTCTTTGGTAATTCAATCCCTGGTCCTAGAGAGTGTCAGCCTCTGTACAATCTCACCTTAAACCTAGACCTAGAAGACCTCAGCCTCTGTACAATCCAATCTGCAAACCTTGAATGCTTCAGCCTCTAAGGCTTACTGCCGACTGAGCTCTCTCTGACAAACTGTCTTCTGAACTACCTCTTTTCACTCAGTTCTGTATTGTGAACTCCAAATTGTAAATCATAGTCTGCTTCTGACTCTGTTTCTTTCTCTGCTTGCTCTGAATTGGCTCTGCTCTTCTTAGCTTCCACTCCGCTTCTACCCTGCTTCTACTCTCTGAACTCTCACGGCTTCTCATCTGTTTCCACCTCTTTCTGAGTTCTGCTTCCTGTCTCTGTTTCCACGCTCTGCTTTTATTCCCTGATTCTCTTTACTGAGCTGGGATTAAAGGTTTGTGCAACAACTTCATTCTGAGTTAGGATGAAAGGCACGTACTATGTTGTTTTAACCACAGAAATCCCTTTCACCCAGCATTAGCACAAACAAAGGAGAGGATTAGTCTCACTAACATTCTTCTTGCATTCTATCTGGATCACACAGACTTCTGACTGTGATACCTCCCTAGAGCAGCCATGCTGCTGGATTAAAAGACTAAATGTTCCTCTACAAATAAATATGACTATCATTTATATGCATGGTACTATTTTTCCACTATAGAAGACATAGAGTTGAGTTAGACCTAGACTTGAACCTTTGTCAATTTTTGATAGGATACACATAAGCAACTACATTGCAAAAATTAGACTATTATAAAAACATAAACATTTTTGAAGTCTACATATCACTGCAGGAATTATTCTTTTATAACATAAAGTGAATTATGGCATGCCTCTGCTTCAACTTCCTAACGGCTTCCTGCCTCACTCAATATAAATGTAAACAGACTAGCAATGACTTTCAAGGCCCTGCTGGATTTGGCTGCTCTTACATTTCTGACCTTATATCTCACTCTTTGTCTCTATAGTTCACTGTGTTCAGTCATACTGAATTGCTTGTTGTTTTTCAAAGTGCCAAATACCATCCAAGGTGAAGGCTTTAGAACTGGCTCTCTCCTCCAAATATTCTTGTGGCTGATCACTTCTTTCTAGACTTTGCTCAAGGGAGGCTTTATAGGATCTCCTTACCCTTCTATATTGGCTTCCTTATACTGTACTCATTCCCTATGGTATGGAGAAAGTTACCTGGGTACTATATATGTTACCATTTTTCTTCTAATTAAAACACAAAACCCGTATATTTAGGGGGTTTCATATTTTAATCTTCTATGGATTCCATGAATCACAATTTCTGAAACATAATAGGTTCATGTATTAATATACATATATATGTATATATATATATATATATATATATATATATATGATTTATTAGAATGGCATAAAGGCTACTTTATGGTCCAGCTACTCTAATAATGCCTGTCTACCAGTGGAAAGTCCAAGAATCCAGTAGTTGTTCAGTCTACAATGCTGGGTATCTCAGCTGTTCTTCAGAATCTCAAAGACATAGACACTAATAGCAGTGAAGGAATGGGCTTGCTATTGAAGGCAAGAGAAAGCAGGCAAAGAGAGATCAAGCTTCTGTCTTCCACGTCCTTCATGTAGTTTTTCCAGCAGGTGTGGTCCAGGCTAAAGGTGGATCTTCCAATCTCAAGAGATTAGAAGAGAGTCTTCCAAATTCAAATGATATAATTAAGAAAAACTTCTCACAGGTGTACCTAGCCATTTAGGTTTTAGTTAATTCCAGCTGTATACAAGTTGACAACCAAGAATAGCCATCAAAATGTCCTATAAGTATGTGTAAAAAATGAATTGGTGATCAGCATTGACAGGAGGGTAGACAGAGTAAAAGAATCAGAAATGGCTTAGTGTGAGAGTAAATACCACAGAGATATAAACAGGGAAGAGATACGGACTAATCCCCCTCATCTAATTTTATCACCCTTTCAGAATATGTAGGACATTTATCAAACAGAGCTAAGTTCTCGTAACTTAGCTTTGTTTTTTAATGTAACTTTGATATTGAGTATGCATCATGGGATGTGATTGCAGAGCACATGTATTTTAGTGTCCCTTTGTCCCTTACAGTGTCCCTTTCTACTGGTTGAAATCTGAGTATCATGACTCTTTAGATCATTCCTGGAAATTGGTGTTTTGACTCAGTTACAGTTATTTCAGTTTGTCAAGTGAAGTTTCAAGTCCAATTTTTTTTTCAACACCAGAACTTAATCCCTTCCTTCCTCATCAGTTGCAGGGGAAGGCAGAGTCAAGATGAGAACAGAGGAGCTAACAGTAAAGGAAGGAGAGTAACTGAATTCTCTTTCTCTTCCCAGCACTTCAAACACAGACCCCTCCAGAGCTGGAGCCAGGAAGGACAAGGGAGACTGGGAAACAGAGCAGGCTTTAATCAAGAGTGTCTCAAGTTGAGGTTTATTGTTTCTGATGGCTTTGCACAGCAGAATCTTTGTCTTACTGGTGTTTTCATGGTCTCTTGATCATCTCTGATCTATTGTCTACTATTCCTTAATCGCCTATAGCATCTCTATGATGAGTGGTCAGTTATTCCTTCTCAGATCACATAATCCAGAACCATGAAAGTAGTCTGTAGTCTGCCTCAGACATGAGACCCGAAGAGAACAAAACTGGGAGTTTCTCCAGTTCTGCACTTTTATTAAGCCATGGAAAACATTCAAGCATTCTTTCACTCCACAAAAACAGTTTCAAAAACAAAAACAACTAAAACAGTTGTTCTAGCTATTATTGTAGATATTCAACTATTTTTCTTCTTTGAAGATGTTTAAAGTATGTACTGTCTGTCCAGTCTAAAAGTATTTATTATAGTATTAGAAGGCTCTTAAAAACTTCATTTGAAATTGTAGTGAAGGAAAAGCATACCTAATTTTCCCCACCAGAATTAGGGCTCACATCCATGTAACAACCTGTTTCAACCTTGGCTTGATCTCCACTTAAGAAATTGCACATTCTCATGATAATATGTGATGATTTTAAGAGCTGTTTCATGAAGTACTGTTTAGAAAAATCAAGAGAAGAGTCAATCTACTTTACTACTGACTTCTACCTTGGACTGGAATTTATTTACTCTAAAATTTGATCCCTAACTTTTATCTTGACATCTAATTCCATTTACAAAATTTTCTCTGTCTCTCAATTGCCCATAAGGCCAATTCTAAATTCCCATGCTTTGCATCAAAGATAGTAATATGGCCTCTTTCTTGCCTTTCAACCTTCTTTTCCATCATGCATCTGTTATTACATATAATATACATATTATTGCACATATATTACATATGTTATTTTAAAGACTTCATTTTTTTTTGAAACTCTTATTACATATATGCTATCTTCCAGACCATGTGCTATACCTTAGTATGAATACATCTAAGATGAACAGGAGAGAATTTCCTTTATGTCCAAACATTATAAACTGTTGCTTTTTTTGTTTGTTTTTTTGAGACTGGGTTTCTCTGTGTAGTCCTGGCTGTCCTGGAACTTGCTCTGTAGACTAGGTTGCTAGTCTGGTCTTGAACTCAGAGATCTGCCTTCCTCTGCATCCTGAATGCTGTGTTTAAATGCATGCACCACCACTGCCCAACACTTTTTTCTTTCTCATTATCCATGTTTTAGAGTAGTATTTCATTCTCTGGACAAGAAACTCACATTTATGTCTTACCCATGTCATGTTCTAAAGTCTCCTTCTCTAAAGAGCTTCCCCTGAATCCCATGGCCAGAATTCATCATCTTTTATTTTATGTTGCTGTCATATTGTATTGCTTTGAGCCAATACACTAACACATTGTGATGTGAACTGTATACATATCAGAGCTGCCTATGAATCACAGAAATGTACTGTGTTTACATTTAACTTATAATAAATAATCATTTTGTCTCAGGGTAGGAAAAAAAAGAATTTTTATCTAAATCTATCTATATATATCAGAAATATTTATATTTATATTATCAGAAATAGGTGTTCTACAGGATGAGACTGAAATCCAGATAACGATGGGTCAGTGGTGAACGGCACCATGACTTGCCCAGAACTGCTTAGATAAGAAAATCTTTGGCCTTCTATTTAACCTTGGATCTCACATCATGAGCTCTAAAGGGGTTTGATTACTGATTCCTCTTCTCCACGTGGCCACATTAAACAAATCTTTTTTTCTGCTTTCAACTTTAAACTTGGCTCTTTTAACTCAGGACAGATGGCCAGACCTGACTTGGGCGCAAGTTGTTTGATAATATAAGGATCTGAGTTTTGATCCCTAACACACATACAGAGCATCTCACCAGAGGCTGGGGGCTGAGGGCAGAGGACAGAGACAGGCAGATCCCTAGAGTTCAGAAGCCAGCCAATCTAGCAAAATTGGTGACATCTTGGTTCAGAAAGACCTTGTCTCAGAAACAAAATAGGAAGTAATGTGGAAGACACCTATCAACCAACCTCTTGCTTCCATACACACATACACACAAACATATATTCATACACACACACACACACACACACACACACACAAATGGTTTCCACATTAAGTGAAAACAAGATGGCACAAATAACATGGAGATGAATGTGTACTTGACTAAATAAGAAAAAAATCTAACCACACTTCTAAAGAAACACGTTAACAGAGTAGAGCTTTAAGAAAAATTCCAACAGTATTACATAAAATGTTTTGAAACAAAAAGTTCCAGAGAGCCATTATTAGTGTGATAAACATATAACAACAGAAGGAACTGCACAAATGTCACATGAATCACTGTGGAGTCTGGAACTCCTTCATCAAAGGCTCGAAAGAAGAGAAGCATAATATGCTCTGAGAGATGGAAGATGATTGGCAGAACGATAGCATAATTGCTATCGGAGTTCAGGGTGGATGAGGATGATTCGTAGTCTACTTTGGACATGGTAATTTTATGGGCAAGTGCGATGCTCTATTAAGATTTACAGGAGACAGACTGAAGCATTGGCAAGTTGATAGGGTCCACTAGGAAGAATGTGAGTTGAGAACTGCCAATAGTTTGTGATAAAGCTCAGACTTATTTATGATAGTAAGACTCTACAAAGTGTACACTAAATTTTTTCAAGGGATACTAACTCAAAGAGTGACAAGAAGCATTGAATTTATTCCAAGAAAACAAAACAACAACAACAAATACCCTGCATGTAATTCTCCCTAAGGAACAAAAGGGAAAAATCAGCCTTGTGAACTAAGAACAGAAAACAAAGGGAAAGGAAAACTTTTGATCAGCAACACGCTTACTGAATTTCAAAAACATACTTTAATCCGAATCGACAATTAGCAGACTTGACATTGCAGAAAATTTAATTAGCAATTTACAGGACAAATTGGAGAAGACACCAAAAACTCCGCAAGAAAAGGTCAAACGGTCCCTGACAGAGAAAACAAGTAAAACGGCCAACTGAAGATTCAGTTTCCGTGAGATACACTCTACCAAAAACGCTCAAAAATGAATCAGGGGCGACAGTGGACTAGACAAGGAAACATCAATCACGAAGGGCAGGACTGTGAAAGAACAGTAGAGTTCAACAGAAAAAAAAAACATATGTAAGAATATTTAAAAAGTAGCAAATCTATATGCAAAATTGTACAATGTTTCTTGAAAAAGGTTTTTAGTTTTACATTTCTAAGAAGGATGTACCCGTATGAAGCTAGGCACAGCTGATGTAGAACAGCATAGAGGCTATGAACTCTAAGTATTCTAAGGCACTACCATCTTCATTCAGTAAACATGGAAAATAAGCTAAGGTAGACGGGTAGATAGAGAGATGGCTTATATTTTTAATTGAATTTGATATGATATAAATTCCAGAATATTTGAATTAAAAATGAAAGTCACTATAAAAGAGGTAAAGTATACAGATAAAACAAAAACAAGTAAACTGTGAATATAAAATGGATAAAACTAGAACAAAATTTCCATTTATAACATGGAAAAAAAAATTTTTTTTTTTTCAAGACAGGGCTTCTCTGTTGTAACTCTGGTTGTCCTGAAACTCGCTCCGTAGACCAGGCTGTTCTAGAACTCACAGAGATCTATGTGATTCTGCCTCCCAAGTGCTGGGATTAAAGACGTGTGTCGCCACCGCCTGGCCAAGAAAATATTTTTAATGAAAACAATGTTTCCATACAACATATTATAATTGTGGTTTCTCCTTCCTGAACTTCTCCCAGAGAAATTATAATTAAATTTTGAAGATTGGATCATAAAATCCCAACATGAAAAGTATAGAATGCTTAAGCCAGATGTAGGCTATAGAGACTGTAATTCTTGGTGACTAGGCCATGGAGGCAGTTTAAATAAGATGGTCTCCATGCATTCCAAATATCTCTGGCCAAGTTGCTCAGCTTTTAGTGCTTAAACACATAACTGAGCAACTATCTACCTCCTCTAGTTCACATATCATTTTCATTCATTCTTATTTTTAAGATGAATGTTATTTGAAATTCAAAACTAAAGAAAATATGGATGAAAAGAAACCAAAGTAAAGAAATAATGTGGGTTTTGTTGTTGTTATATATTTGGTCTCAGTCAAAGTACTAGGAGAGAATTTGTGTTTAGACTTTCAATTCTCCCTCACTTTCTGGGCAATCTCTTATCTACCAGAATGTCCACCTTTCTGTCCCAGCATCTCCACTGCTGCATATGCTTTGAGAATCATTGTGTTAAACCTTTGAAAATTGCTACTTCCTGGAATTATTTCCAAAGACCCATATGTTGCTGACTCTCCTTGAGTGAGTACCCATCTACAGGGTTCAGTTACTGCTTACTTCACACGCATGTGACTGTCCGCTTTGATCACCGTCACAGACTTCTTCCTAAGCTCCAGATTCATATTTTCACTACTGTCAGAATCTCCATTTGGATGAAATTCTTCCTCTTGGCTTCCTGCTTGAATCCTGTTGAGCTTGAATCCTCTCCATTCCCACAGATAGCACCAATCTCCTTACCTAAATAGCCTTCTTTAATTTTTATCCTACTTCCTGTCTTTCATCTCATCATACTGTCCATATTGCCATCAGAATATTTTTCCTAGAGTAATGTTTTCCTCACTCTAATTATTTTGTTAATAACTTTGGGCTTCCTTTCTGCCCTTTGGCAGAAGCCTACCTTGCTTAACACAGTTGAAATGTTGGTAAGAAACTTCTAGTATTCAATTTTCTCTTCCTTGTGAGTTACAGTGAGTTTTTACCAGGGTCCCTTTTCTCTAAATCTTTCCCTACTTGGCAGTGAGGTTCAGAGAAGCACAGCATACTTTCCCAGTACACAGCGTTTCCTACTGTTGTCCTGACAAAGTTGGTATACCCAGCTGTCTTCTTTTCTATTTTTTTTAATCTTACCCACTAGACCAGAAGAGAAAGTGAAATTAATTACCCCAATCTTATCTAGATTGTCTTTTATTGTTTTATTTCACTTTCATATAGCTTTCAGTATACTCCAAAATTTTATCAGTAATAAATATAACTTCTATTAACAGAGAAATGATATGTAAATTTTGAAAATTGGACCAAAGCGTTCTCACAGAAGAAAAGTATAGAATGGCTAAGTCAGAAGTAGGTTACAGGGACTATAATACTTGCCGAACAGAACATTGTGGCAGTTTGGACAAGATGTATTTCATGTATTTCAATGGCTGGGTCCAAGCTGGTGGACTGTTTAGGAAAGATTAGGAGGTGTGTCACTAGGGGACAGGCTTTGAAATTTCAAAAGCCCATGCTAGACCTAGTCTTACTCTTTTTCTGCACTTTGCTTGTGGATACAATAATAAGCTCTCAACTACTGCTCCAGCACCATACCTGCCTGCTGCCATGCTTCCTGCCAGGGTGACCATGGACCGTCTGAAACTGTGAGCAAGCCCCTTGTTTAAATGATTTCCTTTTTAATTTCCTAGTTCAGTGATGGTGTCTCTGTGCAGGAATAGAATATTAACTAAAACAATTACCATTTGTGATTTTTGAAGAGAATATTTGGAAAGATGGTCCATCGTGTGGCTTTATTCAATAATGAGACTCTTCTACCACCTCTTTACTAAACCAGCAAGATTCCTACCTGTACTCTAAACACTCCTTATCCCACAGATAATTGTAGTTCTCACCTTTCATCAAAGAAGCTTCTCTTTGCAGGAAACAGAGACAATTACAGAAAGCCTAACTAATCTAAACATAAAGAAAAACTGACCCTGGGGGAATGCAGTGCCATCTGACCCATCTGCAATATAACCCCTAGGCCTAAGACTTGGGGAAGATCACAGGGAAGGTGCCACAGACAACGGTAAGAGGCAGAAAACCAGGCAGTCTGCCGTGAGATTCTATCTTCTAGCTATGTCAGGGAAGCTACACCTAGGAAATCCCAACAATATGGCCGCCTACATAAGATCTGAAAATTTGACATGGCAAAGATGGATAGGAGAAATCTCACAGGGTCCCACTCCTGGACGAAGAGCTGCAGGAGATTAATGACTGCTGAGACAGTGAGAATTAGTCTTCCCAAAGGACCAGCACCCTTGTTGGTTTTCTAATACCAACTGCTCTGTCCTAAAACATACACACTAAGCACTAAGTAGACTCAGTCATCTGTATTTATGTGAGTGTGCACACGTGTGTGTGTGTGTGTGTGTGTGTGTGTGTAAAATAATTAACAAAAAAGAGGCCATGAGTTTGAGAGGGTGTCACAGGGGCCTATGCACAGTTTGGGGGTGAAGAAATTTTAATTAATTAAAACTGAAATTTTAAAAATCAAAATTAGGGACTGGGAATATGGTTCTGTGGTATGTTGTACGTTGTCTGCCTACCTTGCTCAACCTTGGGTCCATGTGTCTATGACAAAGTACACAAACAAGGAAATTACTAAACAAACCCATTTTCCCTTAGAATAAAAGAATGTGCAGGAAAGCAGCAGCAAACGGAGGCTCTCATGGAAAGTTCACTAATTAAAAGAAGGTAGCAACAGAAAGTAGTGTGAAAGCAGTCAAGGGAGAACCAACAACTTTAGACCAAGAAGACATGATTTATTATTACGGACAAGTAGCCTGCAGGTGAAAGAGAGATAACCGCCCTAAGGTGTGGACCAGGACAACAATGACCGTGCACGTGGATGGCAGCACTGAAACCAGAGATGTTCTCCAATGGAAAGGAAATGAAGAACATACATAGATTTTTTTTTAAGTACAAGTGAGGAGGAAAACCAGAAAAAAGTCAATCTGATTATACTCTTCCAATCTTTACAGTTAGGCAACAGACAAGGCCATAGGCAGAAAATAAAGTCTGTGGAAAGTCCTAGGGAATAAGAATGCAGTTATAGAGTTATAAAGAGGAGAACTATACAGATGGTTCCTGGTAAAGATGCTTGTTACACATGCATAAGGACCTGTTTTAACACCCTGCCTCCTTGAACATAGGTAGGAACCAGATAAGTAATATGAACATCCATAATCCAAGCTACATACAGGGTGATTAAAGCAGTGGTACAGGGTGATGGGAGGCAGTGGTACAGGGTGATGGGAGGCAGTGGTACTGGGTGATGGGAGGCAGTGGTACTGGGTGATGGGAGGCAGTGGTACTGGGTGATGGGAGGCAGTGGTACTAGAGAATTCCCCGAAACTCTCAGGCCTGCTAACCTGGCTTATGCAGCAGAAAAACAACAGAGATCCTGTCTCAAACAAGGTAGAAGGTAAGGGATCCAACATCTGAGATTATTCTCTGATCTTCAGACACTTGCCGTAACACGCACACACACACACACACACACACATACACACACCCTTATTCATATACACACACATCCTTATTCATACATGTGAATGTATGTGTACATGCACACGCACACCATACATATGCATATGAATAAATAAATATATAAATAAAATATTCTGAAAAAGAAAAAGAGAGCAAAGGGGATTCTAAGATTGAACTATAACAGAGAAGAATTATAACTAGTTATTTCTCTTTTCTTTCTCTATGTCTTCAGTCTTCTAGAATCAATGTCACATTTATTCTACCTATTCTTCATAGTAACCCAGCTATGTATTGTATTCACCACAACACTGGATTTTTACATCTGCAATCTTCCACTGAGAGGTTTATTTTATCTTGTTTGGCTTTTCTTTGGCATGCAGTATTGGTAAATGCTTCTTGGCAGAAGATAATTTAAAGAGCCAACTCAGTCTATAAATATAGTCCTTAGGAGAGAGTTAGGTATGTACAATGAATGGTTCATTTGGAGAGATCATAACTAGAGAGGGGATTTGATTTCTTTTGAGTATAGTTGTGATTGCAGAAAAAAAAGAAAAGAAAACAAAAGAAAATGAAAGAAACAAACAGAGACAAGGACAGAAGAGAGGAAGGAGCAGGATGGCAAAGGAAGCACAGGGGAAGGGAAGGGAAGGGGAGAGAACGGAAGGGAAGGGGAAGGAAAGATAATCTATGAGTACAGAAATATGCACTCAGAGATTTATAAAGTGTTAATTAGGTTGGTAAATCTGTCTTCAATCAGACACACCACGCCCTGATCTTACAGTCCACCGTTGGGCAGGTACCGATAGCCCCTAAGCTAACCATGTAACCCAGAACTTCAGTTTTTTCCATCTTTGCCTTCTACCATCCACTAAAATATTTTTCCATCATGCAAGTAATACAAAGTCCCCTTCCATTACCATATCCATGGACGAGTCAACAGGAAAGGCAAAGGGGAACCTTAAGGCTAGCCACCAAGCTAGAGATGGAGGAGGCTGGAACTTAGTCATATGGTACATGTGAGGTAAATAAAAGAAATGGTAGTTGCAAGGAAAGTTTCTGGCTAGTGGCCTTCTCCTAAAGAGGATTGACAACATGGAGTGTAAATGATTGGATGGTAGCAGCTTCAGATCCAAAGCCAGACCACAGGTTATTGCAGGAGAGCAAATAGACACAGGTAATAAAACAGTGTGAAAAGAAACCTGAATTCTTTCCTGACCATAGGGAAAGGGACATCAAAAAAGGTTTTAGGAGAATACAGAATTACTAAATATCACTATCAATGGTATAACTTTTACATTTTTTTTTCTGAAAGGCTTGGAAGGATAACAACACTGCCTACCATTTTTCAATATTGTGGAGAACTGGGGCAGCAGCAATGAGCTCACCGGGTTGCATCTGTTGGTCTCATTTCTGTTGGAAAAAGCCTCAGTCCTATGCTTTTATAAGTGTACTGCCCTGGTATGTCCCATCAAATTTTGCATCAGAACCCTTGAAAGGTCTTATGTCTGTCCAGTGACCTCTTGGCTATATACACTAATAGATTTCCAATCCACTGAGAGGCAAACCTTCACAGACACTTTTCAAACTTCCAAAGCTATGATTAAATGCGCCTTTACATCAAAAATCAATCTTTTCTAAGGCATTCAAGGGATTTGCTCTGCAGAGCAGAGACTAACATGCCAGACAGGCTTTCCTAGACTTTAAAAATATCTTTCATTTCCCCTTGCAGGAAGTCATTATTCCAGGGACTGTTTACACAGATATATTTTCAATGGTCCCTAAATCACATTTAAGATCACATTGTGCCTAAGCATATGCTTCCATATATTGCTCAATATTCTTAAAGTATACAAAAACTGTTTGCTATTAATGTAATGATCATTAACCAGTGACTGGGCCTTTTGATACTTCACTGGTTAGCTAACTAGCAACCATTCCTTACTTTTTTGAAACATCAAGGGATATTTTTACAAACAGGATATTTTCTTTTATTAAGTATCTATAGTAGTTCTAGGAAGAAAATATTTGTTTACTAGAATTGCCATATTGAAATCAAATAGTTCAGATGCATTTAACTAGCATTTCTGAAGTTCCTATGTACAAGACAACTGTAGCTCACATAGACAATGGCTTTTATTTAGTCTCTGTCATGGCTTCCCATGGAGGTGAATATTGCTTTTGCTAATAGATATATCCACTGTGAGGACAGAAATCCCAATTTGGTTTTGCTTCATTTTGTCACCATGCTTTAGCACAGTGCTAGAAACCGTCAATAAATACTAATGATAAACCTTTAACAACAGAGAAACCCAATTACAGTCCTAATGTTTTTATGTGGAAACAATAACACCATTCAGTTTAGGGCCTGAACAGCAGATTGGGGTCAAAAGGTCCCATCTGCATTGATCCGGTGTCATGATTCTTCCTCACATCTCTGTGGTGGTAAAGCTGGGATACTGAAGCAGTCAATGAAACCTTTTCACCAATCGTTCTAAATGTCACATTGACCTCTCTTGGGCTCCTTGGTATCATTCTCTATTACGTCAGCTTTTCTGCTAGTTCCAAAACTCTCATGCATGCTGCTGCTCAATAAAATATCATCTCCATCTACTCTTCTGCAGTCTTTATGAGGCTTCTCATGTTTTTTTCCTTTTCTGTTCATTTTCTAGCAAACCCTATAAGTGGACTTAAATTAATGAAGGAGGTCTACATATGACCACAGACTACTTGGCAGAGGCTGGGATAACAGAAGCCAACAGAAGGCTGAGATCATTTATCAGCTTCAAGAAGTTGGTCCTAAAAACCAGTGGCAGATGTCTGACAGGAACACCGAGTAGAAACACAGGAGGAAGTACCAGTGCTTTGTATTTCTGATGGAACAGTCCAGTCATTAAAATTGAACCCAAACCCAAGACAACAACCTTTGTTTCAAGTGCACTGCCCCTCTCAGATTAGTGAACACAAAAAGCAGGAATCTTACTGTCCCAGACCACAAAAGTCTGTTTTTTATAGTCCATATTTAATGATATTATTATTCTATTTTCTTGGTATCTTTCAAGTTAGTCTCATTCTTCCTTCTCTAAGGACCAACACTGTATATAACTTCTGTTATCCCTAGCAAACTAAATAGCCCCTCAACTCATTTCCTTGACCACATAGGTCAAGGAAATAGGCTTGTTACAAATGCTATTCACCATGTTGTCCATTCGTTTACTTCCCAAGCTTGTGACTGTCCCTCTTCAGCTAAATATCCTTCAGAGATTTTTTTTTCATTCAAAATCTAAAAGATAAAAATCCAAATTCTCTACAAGGACAATTATACCCCTTTACAATGTAATTACTAGGCAATTCCAACCTCACCTCCCTCCACTACTTTGCTGACATGGTGTGCTCCGATAGTCTTTCACTTTGAGCACTTGGTGTGCCAGTCCTTCAGGTGCCTTGACTCTCCACACACTCCCTCTGTTTATCTGCATAATTTCAAACTACAAAACACCCACTCGATTTCTCCCTTACCTCCTTCAGACTTCAGTGCTCATTTTATTTTTTTTAAGTCCTATATCCTTTGCCATTTGAATTTTTATACTTTACTGAAAACAAAAGAAAACAGGAGGTGTAACAACAGGGTATTCTGAGGATTGCATGAATCACTAAGCTTTAGAAACCTAAGTGACAAAGACAAGAGAAGAAAAAAAGGCACTGAAATATTCCAGAGTTGAAATGAAACAAACGGACAAAATTCGCTACTGAGATGTAAAGAGGACAAAGGGGAGGGAGGACTGTAATAGTACCACATGTCAACAGGGTTTAAACCTTCTCAGATGGGCACAGTCATCTTCAAAGGAGAAACAGTGAAACAGGAGAATAGAAATCAAAAGAGGGGCACTGGTTTCTATTGCTGCTGTAACAAATGGCCACAGATTTAATGTTGACAGCAGTGCAAATTCATTAGCTTATAGCTCGGGGTGGGGGTGAGGGTATGAAAAGTCAAAAACACAATGTCCCTTCTGGCTTTAACAAAATATATCAACACATCTATCTTCCTTTCTGAGATGATATTTTCTACCTCTTCCGGGCAACTTTATATTTCCTGACTAGTGCTCACTTTCCAGTAATGGCCAGCAAAGTCTTTCTCGCATAGAATTGCTTTGTCTTTGACACTCCTCTTTCCCTCTTTCAGAATAATAGCAGTTAATTAGCAAATTTAATTCAATCTATTTATTTAAAACCTAGCTTCTACCTCTAATCCAGAGCATTCACAAATTCCTCTTAATCTAGGAAGACCAGAGAGTTTCAAATTATAAAGAAAAGCCTGTGTGAGCATCCCCCAGCCCATCCCATAGGCAGGTGTTGTGGTTCGCTAGTTTTGTGGCGTTAGAGAAAACCACAGGGATGGAGAAGGTACAGGGATCGCTACAAAGAGCAGAACAGAATACTACTAATTAATGGATCATTAACCTTCAAACACAAAGACAGGAAACTTTGTCTCTTTTCTGAGTACAGTGCTAAAAACATCTCTTCTTACTAAGTTTTATATCCTAAGAAAATTAACCTTTTTTGAATATTTTAAATGTTCCAGTTTTAGTAGAAGATAGATTGCAAAGGTAGTCTTGCACTAGTGGCTTTATGGAACATGATGAAAGAAGTGACACAGAGCAACAGGGACCTAACCTACAGCTTCATGGTTAGCTGTCAGGAAGCACACAGATGCAGGGCCATATTGGGGGTGGGGTGAGTCAGCAGAGGCATGAGAAAATGGTCTCCAAATAGCCTACAAGAAGGAGAACATAGTTTTATGGAGGAGGGTTAAGGTAGGAGGAATCGTTAATTCCTGACCTCATAAATGTGATGTTACAGAAATTATAGCTATCCAGATAGTTGATTGTGCCATGTGTTGGTGACAATGTCACCAATATCACGTAAGGCCTGATCTACACTACCAAAGCACTAAGAGATCCTTGGAAGGCAAGGCTAGATGATGGGGAGTGAGTCCCAGCAGTGTCACCTCTGCCCCAGAAACTATACATAGTTATTAACATAATATATAACATAGTTATTATATATATATATAGTTATTCATGTAAGAAATTGCTTCCACAAGAGCTAAGGTAGCCATGTAAAAGATTACAACTCCCAGTTTTTATCATAATAATAAAGCATGCATAGAGGAAGGTAGTGAGAGGACCAGCGCCCCCTAGTAGTGGCAACACAGACCTTGCCTTTGCTTACCCATCAAGTTTTTGCTCTCCCATAAGCCCTGTGTTTCCTTGCCACATTTAACAAGCCAATCCAGTATTTAGGTCCTGACCAATAAGAGAGATCCCCTAGATACTGCCTGTTTCATTTAAAAAGTCTACACAGTGGCTTCTGGGGGTTGTGGTCATATTGCAAAGAGGCTGACCCCTGCATGCAGGTTTGCTCTGCAGAATAAATGCATACTTGCCCTTTCCATATGTGGTCTCAATGGTCTTTGTGGGATGATTCCGGACCAACAATAGGAAGAATTTGAGTGGCAGCTCCTTCCCCAAGTGTAAGCAGGGTCATGTAAAAAAGATAACTTATTGGGGACTAAAGAATAAGCTTAAAGTGCAGAACTGTAATCCATTATCAGCAAAACCCAGTTCCAGAAATGTCCCACAGTCACTGCCAGGAGACTTATGCCAACACATAAAGATTCTGGACCTTGGCCTAAACACAGAGGCAGGCATTACCTTCTATCTCTATGACAACCTTGAGTACATAGCACTAAAAAGTAACCCATCTTCCTAGACAGTTGACAATGAAATAAGCTTACAACATGGCCTTGGAACTCTGCTCCTGGTTGGCCAAACCAAACCCTGAGAAGATCATTATAAACCCATTCTCAGACCAATGCCAATAGATAGAGCTTCTGGAATCTTCTCAGTGCCAGCAATATCTGCAGCCGTGTGCAATGGTGTTGGGCCACTTGGATAATATCACAACAGGTGGGCCTTAGACCTCCACCCTGTCCACTGCATGCCTAAGTAGCCCCAGCATTTATGATCACAGATATCTTCCTTCCAACAGGCAACACAACTTACAGAGTGCCAATGTTTGCCAAGAGGAAGAGGAGAACTCAAAATAATACATGAAAACTAAGGCCAGTTCTTACATACTGAGGTCCAGTGCTTGACAGAATCTTACTATTTGACCATGGGCCAGTGACTGTGGACTGAGCATCTGACGCTTCTCTCTCTTTCAATGGAGGAGGTTTGTGGGGATGAACGGCTTTTGTTAGGTCTTCTAGTGTATCCAAACAACATTCCAACTATACATTCGGAAGAAACTTTAACCTCAAGCATCTTCAATTGATGAAACAATGACAAAACATCAACTGTAGACTTGGGCAATACTGGACTTTATGTGCCCTCTCATGGGAAGATAGCAACAGTTACCACAAGCACAGAGAATACAAGCAGTCAGCTCTCAGTGCCTCAGAGGAAAAAAGCACAAGCCAAAACAAATTAGAGAAGAGGAAATGAATACTTAACTCTTCAATTGCATTTGGTAGAGATAAAAATACTCCCCATTAGGCAAGAGAATGTGGCAGAAACTAATCTCAAGAAGATTAGCATGTGTGAACTCATGGAGAAAGGATTCAAAGTAGATATTTTAAGGAAATACAATGAACTTCAAGAAAAAGTAAAACAAAATACCCAGAAAGTTATCTTAGGAACTTTATAGAGACACTGTCATAATTAAAATACATCAAACAGAAACCTTGATGCTTTATGTATTCAGTGAGTCTGATTTCTCTTCAGATTCTATAAATCTTTTGTCTTTAAAATACATTTAGTGAAATTAGAAGCACAAAAGGAAACACCAGAAGCAGAGCAGACCAAAAAAAGAATCAGCAAGCTTGAAGGTGAGTGCCTGAAAATATACTGTCAGGGGAAGAAAAATCAGAAAAGAAGAATCAGCTTGGGGGTTAATAGTATATATTGATTTTGTGGAGAACTAAGGCTCATGTCTAAGCACCCACATAGCAGCTCACAACTGCCTGTAACTCTAATTCCAGGGTACCTGACACTCTCCTCTGGCCTCTGCAGATACCAGCATTCACATAGTGCACGTATCCTCATGCAGGTCACATGCATACACATAGATTTGAAAAATAATAAATTTCTAAGAATCGGAAAAAAGTATGGTATCTTAAGGACAACATCAAAAAAGTGAATAATTAGGTTATCAGTGTAAGAGTCTTGGGAATGCCAAAGGGCTACAACCATAATACAAGTGGTATTTTCTGCTACTACAGCAGAAAATTTCACCTGATCTTGAGAAATTATCCTGCTTCAAGAAGGCCACCAATTAGATCAAACCCAACCAAGTCAATCTTCCACACCTTACAATGAAGCTCTTCAAGAACACAAAGAGAAAAGAAACAAATGCTTCCCAGTAGTGTGCCAGTGTGCTCAATGTCAAATTGCTCAACAGAAAATACAGCCAAGAATTCCATACCCAACAAAGGTATCCTTCAGAAATGAGAGATAAAGACATTCCCAAAATCCCGAAGACCCATCCTCAAAGAAATGCTTAAGAAAATTCTTAAAACAGTAATGAGTGAGGTAAAAGCATGGGAAGGTAGACAACTCATTGGAAAGAATGCCTGTGAGAGCAGTCCAGAACACCTAATATATGCAACATGATGTAGAAATCATTTTACCTAACTCACATGAGAGCTAAAAAGACAAGGCAAAAACCATATTACTATATGTAGAAGAATATTCAGTCTTTTAATCCTGTAGCATGACTGCTCTAGGGTAAAAAGAATATTGATACACACCTTTAATCCCAGTATTCGGAAAGCACATACCTTTAATACCATTTTTCAGAAGACAATGGTGGTGTACACCTTTAATCCCAGAATTTAGGAGACAGAAAGCAGAACTCAGAAAGAGTCCATGTCAGATAGGAAGTAACATTTGAGATAAGTCAGTGTGAAGGGCAGGCATGTTTGGTCAGAAACAGTCAGCCAGCTCAGAAGGTCAGTTTGAATCAGTCAGCTTGGAGCCAGAACAGTGAGTGAGTTAAGTTGAACCAGAAGAGTCAGTTGAGTTCAGTACAGCTCTGAATTCAGGAGAGAGAGTGGCTCAGTCAGTAGTAAATCTTGGAGGTTTATTAGATTGTACGGAGGCTTAAATGTTCTAGATTGTATGAAGGCTGAAACCTTCCAGTTTCAGTTCTAGGCTTAAGAGTAGATTGTATGGAGGCAAAAATGCTCCAGGACTTCAGGACTAAGAACCTGGAATTGAATTAGGCAAAGAATAAAAGCCTTTTACATTTGAATCTACATGTACAATTATGAGAGGATGAGAGGAGAGAGAGAGGGAGAGGGGGAGAGGGAGAGGGAGAGGGAGAGGGAGAGGGAGAGAATATGTAGAAACATAAAGTGGGACATCAAGCTCCAAACATTTGGAAGCAATTGAAGACACCCTTAGGAGTTTGTTGCCATTGATTTATTTTATTTTTCATTTTTTGGATCTTGATTTATGAATAGTATACATTCTTTTTTTTCCATATTCCATTTTTTATCTTTACAATCAGTGTTAAACTGCTGCCATTTCAAAGTAGTTTTATATAATCAAAGCACATTTTGGTAAGTCTCATGGTAACCGCAAGGCAAAAATGAATTGTGATAGGCATATCAAAAATAATAAGCAAGGTTTCAGAGCATGCTAGGAGAGAGAGGAGACTGAAACGCAAAGAAGACATCACTAAAAATACCTTAGGAGGAAAAAAGCACCAAAACAGCAGTAACAAGGCCTTATCTGTCAGTAATTATTTTAAATGTAAATAGATTAAATTCCCCAATTAAAAGAAAAATGATTCAGTAGATTAAAAAAATACTTACTCTAAGATGCTCACAATGAACCTAGTTTGCCAATAAGAATATGTGTGGACCAAAGGTAAATGAATAGAAAAACATTTTGTTATGTTTTGTTATATCTGTTGTTATATTGTTATATTTATATATATTGTTAAATTTGTTATAAATGGAATAAATATAAGAGCAAGAGTCATCTCACACACATGCACACATACAAACATACCAGGTAAAACAGACTAAGTCAAAGTCATTAAAAGAAAATCAGTATCTTATATGGTGAATGTGTCAATTCAGTAAGAGAAAGTAACAGTTATAATTAAATATGAATACACTATGGAAATAAACAAATACATTAAGCAAATATTAGTATACTTAGGGGGAAAGATAAACTTCAAGCCAGTAATAGTAAGAGACTTTAGCACTCACGTTATTAACAGGCAGATTATCCAGGCAGGAAAATCAACCACAACAGAAGGCAAAAACAGGCCTAGGAGCACAAACCCATAATCCCAGCTACATGGAAAAAGGAGGGAGCCTACCTATTCTATAGCGTAAGTTCAAGGCCAGACTGGTGAACTTAGTGAGGCCTTATTTAAAAGATGTAAACGAAAGCAACAAAATCTGTTCGAGTACCACAGTGGTAGAGCATGTGAAACCCTACGTTTAATCCTCAGTAGGCACCCCACCACCACCACCACAGGCAAAGTTAAACTGGATCCTAGTTCAAGTACACCGAACAGCCATCTAGAAAACAATCCACTCAACAGTTATAAAGCAATACAAAACAATATTCTTTCTTTTTTTTCTTTCTTTCTTTTTTTTTTTTAGAGACAGGGTTTCTCTTTTGTAACTCTGGCTGTCCTGGAACTCACTCTGTAGACCAGGCTGGCCTCCAACTCACAGAGATCCGCCTACATCTGCCTCCCAAAACCTTGGGTTAAAGGCATGTTCCACCGCTGCCCAGTGCAAAACAATATTCTAACATGGTACATTCTCCAGAAATAATAATGTAAGCTACCACAGAAATTCCAACGCACATGAAAGCGAGAAAGGGAAAGCTGGAGTGCTCAAGCTAACATGTCAAACACTGAAAACAGCAATGCAGCGGTTAACTGTCCGTATTATCTTTCGATAGAAGAAATAAACTCTGACGTTCTTTGGCACAGCAAGAACAGAGTGACTGGCAGCCATAGATTATGTTCGGGTACACGAAAACAACTGCCATCAGAAAGAATGGCTAACCTGCCTTGGAACACAGATGTGGAGGAGAAGTGAAAATGCTTGGGTTTAATTTCCGACAAGTGAACACTCTGCCTTCAATATGTGCAAACGGATGAGTCGTGCAAATGCCCACTGAGGCCTGGAACTTGCTTCCACACTGATCAACTGTACTTTGAATACACTCGTGAGGTCACACAGAACTTGAACAGATTAACAATCAAAAAAAAAAAAAGACACGCGAAACTCCTAATATTTTTCAGAGCAATTGAGAAGTATTATGAAAAGGTAATTTTTTCATATAAATAAACTACTGTGACAAAAAAAAAAAATCTTCCCAAGTACAGTATTTTTCCAACCAATTATGTCATGTTTTACGCTACTACATGAACTTTCTATATAACTAATTTATAACCATAAAAACAACCAATTCTTTATGGAACTAAAACATGAAGCACATAGTCCCAAAAATAGATGATGTAATCATGATACAGTATCTCCCGCTCTTCTTGAATTCGTCTATTTTCTGTGGTACAGATGTTCCAGTAACCTTTAGTTCTAAGATCTAACTATAGATATAGAATTTAGTTTATAATCCTTTAAATCATATTGTACCACTGCCAAGTAGCTAAATACTAGTAAACACATTCCCAATTAAATAAAACCTAAGTATTTCAAAGCCTAATTTAAGTGTCAATTCAATAAGGGATCTCTGAAAGGAATGTGTACAAACACACGTGAGAGTACTCTAAGAGCCCCACTCATTCTTGTCTTGGAATATTCAAGCATTCCTGCAATCCCTCTCCAAGTATGAAAGGCTGTGATTTGCTGCTAATTACTAGAATCCAGCAATGGTGGTGGCCAGTCATCTCCAGAATTATACTTGACAAGATTATGACATGTGTCCAGCTGGGAAGGCCCTTGAGCATGCTAGAGTTAGTTAAGCAAGTGATCACATTGGGAAATTCCATGCAGAGAGGCACTGGGGCTGATGGAAAGATATTGAAGGGCTGAGTCTACCATTCCAAAAAAGCCCATGTTGTTGTAACTACATGAGTCTGCAAGCCCACTTGTGTTAAGATAAGAACTCGGGCCTGCTTTCCACCATCTTTGAGACAGGGTTTTGCTCTATAGAGCTCAGGCTGGCATCAGCTTTGTAATCGCTGGGATGATACATATGCCACACCATGATTGGCCCCTGGGCTGACAATTTGGTGGCAGCTTTATACAAGGTCTACCTAAGCCAGGGCTAATTTTCCAATTCATGCAGAAGAAACAAAACTGTGAGATTAGAAATACGTGCCATAGAGAAATCAAGATGGAACTGAGCTGGAAACTACTCTCCTGCTAGTTAGTACTTAGAGTGCTGAGAGGCACTATATAGTCTGCTGGGGGAGAAAACTCACCAATGGTTGCACTCACCTGTGGACCATGCATCAACAAAGCCAATTTGATAGGCAAGATATCCTACTGGTGCAATAGTGGCATAGTTATTTGAAGGATCAGCAACCACCTGGTGATGGGAGGGAATTCACTTCATACTACAAACACACTCAGCAGCCTATGGCTGCAAAGGTCATGGGCTCAATCTGGGGAACACCCTACTATTGTAAATAGTTCTCAAACTGCTTTTTAAATATTCATGTTGAAATCCACAAACTAATGCAACTCTTAGCCCAGGGCAATAAAGCTCCTTTGTGCAGAGGGTGACCAATAATGCAGAGATTCATACCTGGTCAAATTGCTGTGACTATGCAGCTGACAAACCACATACAGCTTTGTCATTATTGTTGCAACCATGCATATTCAGCAGCTGTAGATATCTGTATTGCACTGGGCCCTCCAACGTTCTACCATGGACAGAGGAAAGACCTATGAGGTCCCATCCCTTCCTAAGGAACTAATAACTAGTAATAGTTGCTTGAGGCTGGTATCACTTTTGCTAATGGTGTATCCACTTGGAGATCAAATGAGAAGAAAGTATTCCAATGGAAAAAAAAGGAGGCATCAGAAGGTAACAGCTGGACACAGTTACAATACAGTATTAAACTGTCAAAAGTAAAGAAAAAGATTATAGTGAGCATTTAAGGTCCCCCAATCCCATAAAAAACAATATATTTTAAATTATATTTGTGTGTGTGCATGCGAGTATGTGTGCGTGCCTGCCTGCCTGCTTGCCTGCCTGTGGGGTTGATTTAAATGTTCATGTGGGTGTAGATATGTGTGCATGTGGTTGCATGTGTCAATGTGATACTGTGAAGGCCACAGGCCTACACTGAATGCCTTCTCCAATCGCTATCCAACATGTATTGCTTGTTTGTTTGTGTTTGAGACAGGGTCTATCAATGGCCTGGAAGTCACTGATTACCCGACTGACAGTGAATTCCAGAGATTCATTCATTCCCAGTATTGTGTTTTTAGCCACGCATGACCAAACCCTGCTTATTATATGAGGGATGGGGGTGCTCATGCTTGCTTGGAAGGTATTTTCACTACTAAGCTACCCCCCCAGTCCTTAGTTAACATTTTAGTTTCAAAACAACTGTTGTTTCCCACATGGGAGCCATAGTTAATGAAAATGTTATCTTGCACCCCTTTCAGTGTTCACAAAAGGAACCGCCTTACAAATAATACAATACTTCAGAGTAATCAGAGGACAGTTTTCCATCACCCTAAAGATCCACGTGCTCTCCCTTCATTGTTTCACTGACTCGCCCCTCCCCCATCGTTCCATTCCCTACTTCACCCTTGAGAATCATAAACATTTCATAACGTAAACATAAATCATAAACATTTATGTCCCTTCATCATTTCAAGAATGCTAGAAATATGGAAGTACGTAGAATGTAACTTTTTTATAATGGGTTTTTCCAGCCGTCACGATTTTCTTGGCAGTCTTGCATGTTTCTGTTGCTGTAGTTTTCTCATGTCATGATTTATTTCATGGTATCACGGACAGTTTATTCAGACAGAAGGATGTCAGGGTGGCTTCCATTTTGGGGTAATTGCACAGAAAGAGAACATAAATATGTAGAATATAGTCTAGTGACTGGATGGTTTTATTTCTCTAGGATGCATGTCTGCAATATAATCATTAGGTGAGGTTACAGAACCCGAGCTCCGAGTTTCTGGTCAATTCAGATAACAGAAGGATGGGGTATGGGTAAACCATTCTGTTTATTGAATCAAAATGTCAAATATAAGCGTCCTGAGATTGTGTGTGTGTGTGTGTGTGTGTGTGTGTGTGTGTGTGTGTGTGTGTGTGTTTATCTATTCTTTCTATGTGTATACTTGTAGGGGATTTGTTGAGTTGGGTGGCTGGATTTGTTTTCCTGGAGTGATGCAATTCTGGAATTTGCATTACATCTTTCAAATCTCTGGGGTCACTTTTATTCTATAACTGGATGCTGAACAAACTTCATCAGGTTAAAAAAAACTGTTGAAAATGAAGAGATATGCCTCGAAATTAATTCACTACATACTCCAGAAATTTACCAGGCTGATATTTTGGGGAAGGCATTCCAGATAACATATATATGCTAGATGCTCTTCTAGTATTTTGAGAGAAATACGTTGGGAATGACATTTTGGCTCTGTAAATTCAGTAACTCCTGAGATAAGGGTAATATCTTGGAGAGAAACTTAAATACCTGTGAGGAATTAGGAATGAGCAAAGTCCAATTATGAATGACAGAAAGGCAAGCCTACATTCTTCTGAATGAGGAATCATGTACATTTTTTTAAATTCTTGCTGCAGAGCAGAGTGTATCAATGGCTAAAACAAAACAAAAACAAAACTAACAGCAGCATCTAGATCCTGGGCCAGTTACAGGTGTCTTCCTTCCTCCTAAAAGTTAAGATTCCTTATAAAACCCTTCATGGCAAGAGTGATTAAAATGTGTTTTGCAGAGACACCTTTGGAGGAAAGAATGAGATCGAATACACCTAAAGAGTATACAGGTATATATAGGTCTATATAGGTATGTGTGTGTGTGTGTGTGTGTGTGTGTGTGTGTGTGTGTGTATATATATATATATATATATATATGTATATATATATGTAAATATAGAGGTGCATCCTTAAAGTACACTTTTCAATTTCTACCTCCCCTACCTCCTTGAGTTAAGGGTTTTTTGTTTGTTTGTTTTATTTTCCCTAATGAAAGACTAAACAGGCTGTGGAGTCCTGTGATGTCTGTGGCAGGCCTAACCAGTGGCTCAGCTAGACATGAACACCAGCAAAAAGCATACACTGTATTATATGCTCCAGTATTGAGGTACTTCGTGCAGAACTTGATTTGCACAGCATTACTTCTTATACCAAGCTGCGGTGGAGACGTCATTGTCTTATTATCAGTCCTCTTTTACAACTAATATAAATTTCATGAAGGATTAGAATGGTTCTTTCCAAGGCTCACTTGTCACCTGAACAACATGGTTTAAAAATTATTAACAAGAGATTCATGCCCAGCTATTTTTATATAATTAATCTGGACTGAAACTAGAGATTTTTAATTTTCTAAAATCTTTTTGAGTGGTTTGAATGTGCTATAAGCATTCAGAAAAAAGATTAGTAGACAATTTTAATAGTTGGAAAAGCAGGGATTTGAATTTAAAACGAATCATGATCTAATACAAAACATAAAACTTTCAGAAAATCTGTAGGATATAGGGTTGAATACATCATTCTTAGACTGGATAACAAAGCTCATTCTATAAAATTAAAAAGTGATTTAGTTTATGTCAAAATTAAAAATTATCACTCTGGCAAAGAACTTGGTAAGAGAACCGAAATTCAAAATATAGTTTGGAAGAGAAGATAGGCACACCACCTATCTAACAAAAGGAAAATCATACTTAATATATAAAGAATTATCAACATCAAAATTAAATGAACTCGTAATAATAATAGACAATGCGGCAATGGAGAGACATTTCATTAATATGATATAGGCTCAGCTCATGACGAGAAGTTTGATAGTATTAGACATTAGAGAAATAAGGCCACAATAATATCTCTCCATATATAACAAAATTGTGTGCATTTGAATATGTGTGTGTGTGTGTGTGTGTGTGTCTGTGAGAGAGAGAGAGAGAGAGCGAGAGAGAAAGATATGCTGATTATTGCTGGTGGGGATGCAGAGAAACTGAAGAACTTCTCCACTAATTGTTTTTAAGAATTTAACATGATTCATCCACTCTGAAAAATGTAGGAGACATTTTGACAGTTTATTTTAAAAACTAGACGATTGCATTGTGGATTCATATCCTAGAGAAATGAAACCATCCAATCAGTAGAATGCATTCTACATATTTATAATCTCTTTATGTGTAATAAAGACCAAACTGAAAATGACCCAGGTATCCTTCAGATCTGAATAAACTGCCCATAATTTGTCTATAATTACAAGATTATTCTCTTCTTGGTGTAGCTAATAAACCATAAAATTACTACTTGATCTATTGTTTTATCTTCAGAACTATTTTATATTTAGTGGGTGCAGTATTAACATCTCAAGCCTCGCATATAAAGTAATATTGTTACATTAGAATAGAAGTTGAGGGGCTAGAGAGGTGGCTCAGGAAGTAGGAGTACTTGCTGCCCCACAGAGGATCTACTTCCAGTTCCTAGCATCCTAGTGGGAGGGAGGTGTTCACAACC